>CAUYUJ010001531.1:62500-67500 GCA_963575745.1 Prorocentrum cordatum | reverse complement strand
GCGCGGGCAAGTACAGCATGCAGATCTTCAACATTCACAACTACGACCTCAAGCCGCACGAGTTCTCTGCCGTTCAGCGCACCTGGTCCAGTGGTTTGGCGTGGGCGCGCCGCGACTCGTTACATCGCATCTTCTTGGGCGTCGGGGGCTTCAACATTGCCTCCCGTCCGCCAGTCAGTCAACGGGCGCCCTCTGACGCTACGGCGTGGCGCCTACGACCTGATCATCGATGCCAACTGCGACAACCTGCGTGGCGCCGTCTCTTCGCTGCTGCCATGGAGATTGAATCCCAATGGCCGACTCGCTACGACAAGTCCTGCAAGCAGCTGTCCACGATCGACCGCATCTTCTTGGGGATCGACGCGCACGCCATGCTGTCGGTCTCAACGATCCTGACCACCGCGAGGGATGCGATGGAGCTCTCCGAGGCTGGTATCAGTGACCACGCGCCCCTCGTCCTGCAGATTACTGCTGCTCGCCACGTCCCGCGAGACGAGCAGCCGATCCCGACGCACCTCTTCAACCACAGGAAGTACCCCGAGGCCTACTCGCTCATGCTGGCGCACTGTTCCCTAGCGGGGGAAACGGCGGAAGGTCGCTGGAGAGCAGCGAAGCAGTGCATGAAGCTTGCTGCTCGACGTGTTCGGGACGAACAGCTGAGGACCAACTTCTCCCTCCTCGTCAAGGACTCCACGGTCGAGACCTCGCACATGGGCTTCAAATCGGCGGCGAGAGCCGTCTGGCGACAGGACGCTGTCCTTGCGGGCAGGCTCCTTGATTCCTGCCCCGCGATGGCTGCCCACCTCCAAGTTACTGACGGCTCCGTGCACATCGTGGATCCCAACAGCTTTGCCACTAACTTCGACGCCATCGCCGAGCGGGTGCACTCTATGAGAAGGCAGGTGGCGGAGGCCGCAGCTCGGACAGCCAACGTGCGCGACAGCGCAGCCTGGCGGAGAGTTGAACGCAAGGCCGCCAGACACGCTCAGCTATGGGTTCCGTGGCGGCGTCGCATGATCCTCTCGGGCTTGCGCGTGGACTCCGCCCCGTGTGCCGCCAAGGACTCGCAGGTGGCTCAGCACGTGGTCTCCGATCCCGCGGGCATGAAGACGACTGTGGCGAACTACTGGGGTGAGATCTTCGCGAAGGTGCCGAACTCTGAGCAGCTCAAGACACTGGACACATTCTTGGGCAAGCATGCACCGAGGAACCCTGTGGTGGAACTTCCTCAACCCGCCCTTCACAACCTTGAACGAGCGGTCAGCAGGGCACCACCAAGCGCTGCGGGACCTGACCAGCTGACGTATGCAGCATGGCGCCGCAGCCCTGGAGCGCTGCAGCATCTCCACGGGCTCATGGAGGCCATCTTCAACGACGGAGTTGCCCCGCTCGACCTCAACTGGTCGATCTTCATATGCGTCCCCAAGGGTACGGAGGAGGACGACGTCCCTGACTCCTGCACGCGCACGGCATCCACGGTGCGCACCCTTTCCCTCAAGAACTGCGACGCCAAGCTGATTGCGGCCTGCGCGGATCGAGGGCTCCAGCCTATCGCCACATCATCTACCTCACCCGAGCAGAAGGGCTTCACTGCTGGGCGGCGTTTCGTCGACCACATCCCATTCTTGGACGCGGAGTGCCGCAGGGAGGGCCTCCTTCCTGAAGCTGCGTCCCGCCGTCCCATGTTCCTGTCGTTCGACTTCCGCCAGGCCTTCCCATCGCTCTTCAGGGAAGTCATCGAGAAGGTCCTCCCGCGCTACGGGGTCCCTCTGGGCTTCCGCAACGTGATCGTGGCGCTCTACAGCAACTGCTTCGCTTTCAGCTCTTTCCGTGCCGAGGGCACCAGTGCGGAGCTTGAGCCGCTGTTTGCGCTCATGTGCGGTATCATGCAAGGACGCCCACTCTCTGGCACGGTCTGGTGCCTGGCCATGGATGCTCCCATCCGCGCCCTGCTGGCAGCGATCGCCGAGCATGGATCCCTCACGGCCTGCGCGGACGAGCTCGGGATGCTGATCAAGAACGCGGTCGCCCTTCCGAGCATTGACCGCACCTTCGTCTCCATTGAGTTCGCCTTCAATTTGCAGCTGGCCTTGCACAAGTGCGCGTTGGTCCCGCTGTGGGAGGAGATCACGGACGACACACTGCAGAACGTCAAGTCCTTCCTAGCTGAGGAGGTCCCCCGCTGGCTTGGCTTCCGCATTGACTCCTCGGCCAAGTACCTTGGAACTCACCTGGGCCCTGGTGTCACGGACTTTGGCATCTGGAAGGCCGCGGCGGGGAAGTGGTGGACCCGCTGCTGGGAGCTGGCGCGCACGGGCATGGCCACCAGCCTTGCTGCCCGCGCGTGCAACATCAACGCGCTGCCGTGCCTGTCGTACCTGGCCCAGTTCTACTTCATCGTGCCCGCCATCTGGAAGGTCGAGTTCACCTCCCTGCACCGCTTGCTGCGTTTGCCACCGTCGTCCATGCGCAAGGCGGACATCCTATCGTTGAGTGCGTGGTGTGGCTCACCATCGCCGATTGGCCTCTTCCCATACACGATCGCCGCGATGATGCGCTCAGCGGAGAACACGGTGCGTGGATGGGAAGCTCACCTCCGCCACCTCCATGAAGCTGCAGTGGAACACGTTCCGCTGACCGATGTGATCAAGGGCAACTGGTCCCCACCGTGGTGGCGAACGAGGAGGGCGATCGTGCAGAACTACGCCATGATCTCGGACTCCTACGGCATGCTCGACATCCCCAGACCGACGCTGGACACGATCACGATCCCGATCCCGAGCAGGTTCATCCTGAAGGCGAAGGCGGCGATGCTCCTGGAGACGAAGAAGGCGGCCGCTGCCACTCCTCCCAGGAAGCCCAAACGCCAAGCCACGGCCGCTGCTGTGCTCCGTGGCCTGCTCTACCCCGAGGACCTCGTCTCCACCTTCCACCGTCGGCTGCGCAGATGGGGGGTCGAGTGCTCGCTGCCCGTGCTTCGAGAGAGATGGCCTCCGCTGCGCAGCAAGCTGACGGAGGTCCGCCCAGCCTGGATGTGGTCGTGGATGCGTACGGCGGTCAATGGCTGGACGACCTCGCGCCGCATGAGCGCCGTCATCGGCGCACGCCAGTGCATCTTCGGCTGCGACGACGAGGATGCACTCGAGCACTACATCCAGTGCCCGATCCTGAGGGCGATGGCCGCGGGCGAAGCGGGAGCGGACGCCATCGGCAATGGCCTGGAGCTCCTCGGCTTCGGGGACGAGCAGTACCACTCGAAGCGGCCCATCGCGGACTGCATCTACACCATCGGCCTCATGTGCCAGTGCTACCACATCCAGAAGCACAGGATGGACGTGGGCCTGGCCGTGGGCGTCGACCAGCGGGCCTCCGTGAGGCTGGCCGCGCTCCATCGCATGCAGGCTTAGGCGTGGTTGAAGCCCAGCCGGCCCGCCGAGCTTCGTGCCCTCCTCTTCCTCCTCCTCCTCCTCCGCCTCCTCCTCCTCCTCCTCCTCCTCCTCCTCTTCCTCCTCCTCCTCCTCCTCCGCCTCCTCCTCGTGCTCCTCCTCCTCCTCCTCCTCCTCCTCCTCCTCCTCCTCCTCCTTCTCCTCCTCCTCCTACTGCTGATCGTCCCTTCGTCCCTCCCTGCCTCCCTGCTTCCTCCGCCCTCCGCTGGCTGCTCCTCGTCGCGCACAGATCGGGGGCGGAAAAGAGGGGGTGATGACTGGGGGGGGGGGGATAGCATGGCGGGGGCCATGATGTTTCCCCTGATTTTATGGCGCCTCTTCTGATTTCATCACGTCCCTGGCCCCCCCGCTGGGCCGCGCACATGCCGCCGGCCATGATTTGCACCCCCCCCTCTTGGACACCCCCCCTCTTGGCCGCTCCCGACAAGATCACGACGGGAGGCGGTGTTGTGGCTTCAGCCTCCAGGGCCCTTCGTCGGGCCTCCCGGGCCGTGGCGGCGGGACGGAAGGTTGATTGGTGGGGGCGGGAACCCAGGCAGATATCATCACCGGCGAGGCCCAGTGACGGTCCTTGCCGAGGGGGGGGGAGGGAGGGAGGGGTCGGGCGCAGCGACGATGCCTCGTTTGTTGAAGCCGTGTAGTGAATGCGGTTGGAGGTAGGAGCGCACAGCGGATCGGCAGATAACGAGCAAGTGTTCACCATCACGCGCAACGGGGTTAAAAGAGCAAGCGGCAGGATCGACTGGTTCTTCGCTGCCCTGTCAGTTCTTGCTGCACGTTCTTCGAAAGCGGATTGGGAGTTAAAAAGATACGCCCGCAGCCAGCCTCACTTTCGATGCACTCATCGGCGGGGCGTCTGAGAACTCCAGTTGAGGCACTCACTGAACAAGAGGACGCAGTTACTTGAACGGGCAGGCTGCGTGTACTCTCGTCGGTGGCCTCTGGGCCGCTCCGGTCCTGTCTTGTCACCCCACCCTGCACCGCCTGGTTTTGTAAGATTACGCTACTTCGCAATCAAGCTGACTCTTCGCCAACGCGTCCCGTAGCAGTGCCCGCCGAACGGACCGCTTGGCCCGTTGGAGGAAAAGAATGGGCCCTTCGCGTCCTTCCGAAAAATGCACAGAGAAGCGAGAAAGAGGGGGGTGGGGGTGGGATTGGTGCTGCTGCTCCCCCTATAGGCCTCCAGGACCCAGGCCCTCCCCCCCAACACAAAACAATCACGGAGTCGCGACAAGCGGAGGAGGAGGAGGAAGAGGAGGAGGAGGAGGAGGAGGACCCCACCCCCACTCTCCCCCTCCCCGTGTGTGCGGCAGGTCCGTGCCACGCTGGCTTTCAAAGGGGGAATGGCCGCCGGTGGCCCAACACCTGCTGGGATCGAACGCTCTGTGCCATCGGAAGGCCGCGATCGTTCGGGGTGGAACGACCCACGCAGTTCCTGATTTAGGGTTCCTTAGGTCAACGCCCCGACTGTACGGCAGGTCCGTGCCACGCTGGCCTTCAGAGGTTGAAGGGCCGCCGGTGGCCCAACATCCGCTGGGATCGAACGTTCTGTGC
>CAUYUJ010001531.1:22500-55000 GCA_963575745.1 Prorocentrum cordatum | reverse complement strand
TGGGGTCCTCGAGCAGATCCAAGCCTCCATCGCGACCGTCGCTAGCGAGGCAGCGAAGGCGGGAGTCGACCCTCTCGGCGATGCATGGGCCTCGGTCAAGCAGGCTGTCCAGAACGCCCCACAGGCTGCAGTGGCCCCCGCTTCTGCCGCTCTTCAGCCTGGTATCGACGCGATGGAAAGGAGGTGCCAACAGCATCTTGACGGCATCTCGGTCCGAATCGAAGCAGTCGAGTCCACGGTGGGGGAGCACGAAGCGAAGCTTCAAACGCTTGCTCAGGAGATCAAGGCGCTGGAAGCGGCTTTCGCGGTGGCGGGCTAAGCGCCTCAACTTTATCGGCCAGCCGATCATGCGTTCAGAAGGAGCATCGAATCCACGGTTGTCGAAGTTACCGCCCTGCTCATCTGCAAGAGAGAAGACGCTCACAATTTCGTCTCGCACTGGCTCAACAATGTCAAGCTGGACGGCACCCAGGAGCCCATCGGCGAGGCGCAGAGCCAGCTCTACACCATGCACTTGATGGGCGCGGTCGGCCTTGCGGGCAGCAGAGCCTCTAAGGCCCTTGGCTCACTCGAGCTAGAGCGGGGCTGGATGTGGCTCCCGCCCCCCCGGCGCCACTGGCGCCCAGACGCAACTTCGAATCGGCCCTGACAAGAGTCCATCTCCACGTTTGAGGTCCACGGGGAGAAGCTGCTCGATGCCATGCCACAGCGATTTCCTGAAGACAAGTTCTACCTCGACCGTGAGCAGGGTTTAATCTCGGAAGCCTGGACACCGCTCGTTTGCATCGCCCCGCAACCGGGTCGGCGACTGACGACGTTCGATGTCAACGATGTGGGCTTGGCGGCTCGGAATCGGGATCGCACTACTTTCGAAGCCGACATCGATGCCATCGCCCAGCCCAGCGCCGAAACATAATGGAGTCTTTAGCCACTTCCAGGCCCTCAAGGCCAAACCTGCCGCCGGCCACTTCTAGCTCCTCATCTCGATGGTCTTCTCCTCCTGGGATGCCGGGGCGTTGCTCTGCCGGAGAGGCAGGATGGCGTCGAGAAAGGCACGGTGCACCCACGTGGCCGTCAAGGACACCATGGTCGCGATTTGGGAGGTTCACCAGTCGGAGACAGAGTCGGTTGCATATATCAAGGAGGTCAGCCACAAGCACGCTGTCTTCGGCTTTTTCGGCTCCGCTGCCGGTGGCGGCGTGGCGTGCTCGCGGCCCCCCCGCCTCTCAGCTCGCATTGGACCATGCGACGGCAACCCAGCTGGTCCCTGGGCGAGTCCTCCGCATCTCCACAGAGCTACCTGAGGCCAGGATGCGCCACTACAACATCCGCAACCATGACCTCTCCTCCGCTCAGGTCAACTTGGGCACATCATTCATTGCCGCCGGCACGGTCTGTGCCCGCGAGGGCCTCCTTCGGCGCATCTGGATTATTACTGGGGACTTCAATTTCGCTCGTGTTGCCTGATCTGGCGCCCCAAGCTCAGCCCGCTCAGAATATCGGGCGCTCGCATGAGCATAGGTGGCACCGAGTGCTCGACCAGCTCACGGAGGTGGCAATCTCGGATCCGAGCCACTGCCGAAACGATTCCGACTCCGTGGCGACCTTGGACCGACGTTGGATCTATCTGCCCAGCTGGCTCGGCTGCTCTGCCAGCTCTCGGCTTCGATGACCACTGGTGGCTCGCCCGGGGAGCTCGCGGGCCACGGCGTCAGCGACCACGCGGCGATCTCCATCTCCATCTTGCCCGAAAACCGCTCCGCCCCCCCCCCCCCCCGGCGGGCGGGCAACAAGTGTCCACGCCCATCGCCCCAAGATGATGCGACATCGAACTGTGTCGAACAAATATCCATCGCCCCCGCCCCCCCAACCCAGAGTCGACGGCTTCGGGTGCGAGGCAGCGCGCGGGGGGCAAAACGTGGACACTTCAACTTTGGGTTTGGGGGTGGGGGGGGAGAGCCACATTTATATTGCAGATGTCGTTGTCAGAGGCAAAACGGGCGGTAGCTAGTGCACCGTAGGTGAGCGGAAGCCAAAGTAGATCAGAGTCACCAGGGGCTGTGAAATCGCCCGAAAGAAAAGAATGAAAAGAAAGAAAGAAAGATGTCGTTGTCATCATGCCCGATTGCATTCGCGCCGTCGGCGCGGGGCGCTCCAGCCCGAAGCAGATGCGGCGCGCGCGTGGCGATCTCAAGCGGCGCCCCCCCTGTGCCTGATCGACTGGGAACGCGACGACTCCATCGACCTGTCCCCCCCCGTTCCGCCTCGACCGCGAAAACGTGCTCTTCATCGACGCCGGCGCCGACTCGCCCCGAGGCCAGCCTGCCCCCGCTCGGCGGGCGGCCCTGCGCGCTCCGGCGAAGCTGCCGCTGCCTGGCGGCTGAACTCCGCGCCGCCTCCGAGCCCATGCGCCCTTGCTTGCGGATAGAGGGCGGCAGAGTGGGGCTCGCCGATCCCGCGGCATTCGAGCCCTGGATCTCGCGTGCTCGGACGGCTGCAGCCGATGGCCACAGCCGCTCTCTTCTTCCAGCGCAGCTGGCTTCCCAGCTGGCGCCCCCGCGCCTCTGCGAGGGGGGCGCGGGTCAATTTCCAGCTGCTGCGCGTCGCGTCCGACTCTGGGCCCCTTTCGGCAAGAAGCATTACCTCAACGGCATCGTCGACGGCGCACTCGCCCATCCACTGGCGAGCAGAAGCCGCTGCGGTCACGGCGCACTGGGACCCCGCCATCTCAGAGGGCGACATCAATTCACCCGTAGCGCGCGCGTGCATACGCGACCAGCTTGGCCGCGCTACAGCTGCCTCGGCATCTCCACCATCGCCTTCTTCGCTGGGCTGGGCTGCTTCGCGTCCCTCCTCGTCGTCGTCCTCCTCCTCCTCCGCCTCCACCTCCGCCTCCTCCTTTGCCCCCGGCATGAACGGCCTCCCGCATGTCGCAGGCCATCCTGCCCCGAGTGCGTCGACTTCCTCCTGGGCCCGACCGTCTGACTTCTCAGCGGCAAGTACCTCGCGTCGAATCCGACGACGAGCAGGTCTTCCTCCCTCGGGGCGTCCAGGGCGACGACGCGCGCGACGGCGACCGCCGCGGCCTCCGACCTGCGCGCCCTCTGCCATCGCAGCGCCTCGCTCGAGATCGTAGGCGCCACGCTCAGCGCGCCGCCCCCCCCCCCCCCCCCACCACCACCGCGCAACAAGTGGCCCCTGCGTCGCAGGAGGGCCTCGTCGCCGAGCGCGAAGTCACTGATCACATCATCGAAGGTGACGTTCTTCAGGGCGTGAATTACCTACCCCGCTTTCGCTTCCAGGCAAAACCAAGTCATACCACGCGCCGCCTCGTCAAGCGGCCTGACCAGTACAGGCCGTAGTTTGGCATCGCTTGGTATCTCTTGGAAGCGAGGGTGGTCAAAAGCGAGGTAGGTCTGTTTGCCCCCCAGTTCTGGCGCGCGGCTGGCCTGGCCCCCGGGCCCCCCCGCGAGCTGCCGCTGTCCGTCGCCCCCGGCTTCGGCCAGGCCTCCCCGAGCCCCTCGCAGGCGCGCGCGCCGAGGGCCCCGCTGCCCCCCCTCGCCCCCCCCCCGCGGGCGGGCCTCGCCCGAGCGGCGGAGGGCCCCCGCGCCCTCGCGGCGGCCGCGGCGGCCTCGCGCGCCGGCGGTGCGACCGCGATGTCCCGCGTCGCCCGCGGCATCCTTCAGGGCTGCGCTCTCTCTGGCACGTGCTTCGCCCCGCCGTGGGCCTCGGCGCCCCTCCGCGCCCGCGCCGGACTGGGCGCTCCCCTGGGCCCGCTTCGCTTCGGGCGCGTGGCGCTGGCAGTGGTGGCGCCCCCTTGTCGAGTCGGGTTCTCCCTGGGCCCCTCTCGATCATGGGCGCGGCCGCGGTCCAGTCGCCGCAGTGCTTCAGGCCAGCAGAGCGCTTTCCTGGTTTCGTTCGTTGCTCCCTGCTCCATGGAGATCCAGAGCCGCATCGAGTGCTTCTTGGTGGGCCAAGTGCCGCGGTGGGCTAGCTCCCGCGTCGCCAGCAAGCTAAGGCACTTGGGCTGTTGGCTCGGCCCTGCGGCAGCGCCGATGGGGTCTCTCCTAGCCCCGTGCCAGAAATTCTGGCAACGGCTTCAACGTCTAGTTGTGACGTCAGCGCCGCTGTCCACCAAAGCGCATCTATAACGCGCGGGTGGTTTCCACCATGTCGCGCGTCGGTCAGTTCTTCATCCTGCCTGCGGAGCGCGGCAAGCATGAGCTTCGCGGTCTCTGGGGGCGCGCCCGTCACCCTGGAGGCGCTCTGCGCCGGGTGGACTCTGCGACGTGGCATTGGCAGGGCGCCCCCAGGTGCGCATCCGCGCCCGCGTCGACCCAGGCGATCCAGCTGCGATCTGCGATGCGCACGCACTCGGTCTTTCACGTGTACTTGCAAGCGCTGCAGGAAGCTGCGAGGCTTTGGATTGGTCACCGTCCTCTGGCTGACCTGGCTGATGGCCTCTCGCTTTGCTTCTGGGCCTCGCCCGCCATGGCGCATGCGCTCGACCTGGCCGCGCGCGGTCGCGCCCCTGCCCCCCACTGCGCGGGGCCGGTGCCTGCCCGGCGCGCAGTGGGCCACCTTTGCAACCTCGGCGACGCCAACGACCAACCTCAGCAGATCGTCTTCCAGGCAATCCTGCAGTACATGACGGACTGTGCGCTTCTTGCTCTACCAGGGCGGCCGTTTCTCGCGGTCCACGCGGTCGCCTGCACGCTCCTCTTTCGATGGCCCACTGGCCCGCGCAGTCCCCGCGTCGGCGTGCTGATGCACGTGCGGCCCCAAGGTGGAAGTTGTGGCGGACTGCTTCGCGGTCGTCCCCGCGCGTGGGCGCACTCGTGCATCCGCCCGCGCACTCGGTGGCGGCTGGCTCGCATCGACGCGCGTCGCGACGGCAGCTGGCATGCGACCGTGCGCATCCAGTTGCGAGCCCGTGCTAGGCGACTTCCCGCGCTATCTGGAACGCCGCGGCCTGCTACGGTGCCTGTCGGTGGCGCTGCCGTCTCCCGCTTCGCCCTCAACTTCAGGTTCTCTGGCCGATGTTCCGACCCAGCGCCGAGTCCGACTAGCTCATCATCTTGGCCACCTCGCTCTATCATGCGAGTTGGTTTCGAGATCGCGTTCCTCCTGCTTACCTTCGCGCTGCCGCTGAGGCCGCGATCCAGGTGCAGGAGCTCGCGAAACCTCCCCGGACTCGCTTGCCGAAGCCTTCTGCCCGTGCACAAGTCGCCGCTGCTCGACGCGACGAAGTCTTCCACCTCGACGACCCGTATACCGATGATAACCGGCTCTGCGCTCGCCCTATCGCTGGCTCGGCCCAGAGCGGGCGGCCCCGCCGCTCGCGCGGGGATGCGTTTTGCTCATTCCCAGGAAGTCGCGATTGCTTTGTTTCTGGCGCTCGTTGCGAGGATCTCGGGAAGGGCTGCCGCGGCCAGGGTGCTCCTCAACCGCCGCGGGCTTTCACTGGCGCACCTTCGTCCTCGGGGCAGCTTGCGACCGCTGCCGATGGCGAAACCCCCATCCTCAGACGCACGCCACTGCCCCATCCCGTGGAAGTCACGGACCCCCTTGCGCGGGCTCCTGTGGCGAGGATCTCGGGGCGGGCGCGAATCTATTGGGAATCGCGTGCGTCTCCGCCCCGACGGAGGGGTTCTATCGGTGAGCGATGGTGTTGCCCCGTGCTCCGGCCATGCCGCGGTGGTGAACGACCTCGCCGCGCCCGCCGCACCCGCTGCCCCCCGTCGGTCCCCCGTGTCTTGCTACCACGGGCTACTCCGACTACTGCAAGCAGGTGGTCTTCGCCGAGACGCAGCTCTACGAGATCCTGTCAATCTGCTGCTCTCTGGGCCCTTCTTCCTACCCCGCGCGGCGGACGCGACTGGCGGCTCGGGTCTGCCGCCCGCTCTCAGGTTTCCAATGACCTTGCCTCCCGCGCTGCTCAGTGGGCTCAGGGGTGGTTCTCTTCGCTCTTCTACGCCGACGTCAATATTTCAGACGTTGCAGACTGGATGGGGTGTGCGTTGGCTACACTGCGGACATCTAGCGGCACGCCGCGTGCGCCCCGCCCCGCCCTGTCCCGCGCGTGCAAGCGGCTGCTTTCCGCCGCGGGAAGGCCAGGGAGATTTGCCAGAAAGTTTGGAATGACTCAGCCTGCGCCTGCGAGCAGCTCCGTCGGCAACTCTCGTCTTCGCGGTCAAGTGCCGAACGCCGTCGCCTTGCCGTCCGTCGCGGGCGCGTCTGCGAGCATCGCTACGTCCGTGACTGGCGACCAGACCCCTCGCACATGAACCCGACCGAGCGCGCGTACTTCCTCGACGATGTTGTCGGCCGCTCGCCGCAGCCCTCCGATCTCGACCCGCCGCGGGCACACGCCTTCTCGGACAGCGAGGACATGGATGACCACGCGCTTCATGAAGATGAAGGAGACTCGCCTCTTTCCCAGCGGATCCCTTGCAGACGCAGTCGGGGACGGACCCTGTGTCCTTGCACGCGGACCAAGAAGCCGCTCCCGAACCGCCTCCTCTGGCTGTGCAGCCGCCGCTTCTGGCCTTCCAGGACAGTGTGTCCCACGACGAGTTCGACTGCCATTTCGGCACCGCCGCTCCTGCTGAGCCGTCGGCGGCCTCCGCCGCTCCGCGCGGGGCCATTCCTCTAGAACTCCTGGGTGCTGACCAGAACCCCGATTCGGACTGGGCAGAGCTTGCAGCCATGTTGACCCCCGGCGACGGCCCTGCTCCCGGAGGCTCTTGCTGACGACGGTGCTGGTTCTCCGGGCTGCGACCCTCGCGGATAAGTCCCATGATGGTCCCCACGACGGAGAAACTGCCGAAGGACTCCTTGGAGACACGTGCGACGCTGAGGCCGAGATGCCCGCGTCTCTGACCAGGAGGCTGATCAGCCCGATTCCCTTTCGGGAGGAGGAGGAGGAGGAGGAAGAGGAGGAGGAGGAGGAGGAGGAGGAGGAGGAGGGGGAGGAGGAGGAGGAGGAGGAGGAGGAGGAGGTGGAGGAGGAGGAGGAGAGCAGGCGGAGGAGGAAGAGGAGGAGGAGGAGGAGGAGGAGGAGGGATCAGCCCGACTCCCTTCCGGGGCGGCGGCGACCTGCGCCGCATGCGCGCCGACGACGTCCATGCCCTGGCGGGCGCGGGGGGGCCCCGCGGCCTGGGCGGGCGGCGGGCGTGGGCGGAAGCGAAGCGTGACCGCCCCCCGGGTTGCTCGCTCCTCCTCCTCCTCCTCCTCCTCCTCCTCCTCCTCCTCCTCCTCCTCCTCCTCCTCGTCCTCCTCGCCCTCCTCCTTCTCCTCCTCCTCCTCCCTCGCCCTCCTCCTCCTCCTCCGCTTCTCCTCCTTCTCCTCCTCCTCCTTCTCCTCCTCCTCCTCCGTTTCTCCTCCTCCCCCCTTCCCCTCCCCCCTCCCACCTTTCTCCCTCCTCCCTGCTCCCTGCCTCCTCCTTCCTCCCTCCTCCCCCTCCTCCTCCTCCTCCTCCTCCTCCTCCTCCTTCTCCTCCTCCTCCTCCTCCTCCTCCTCCAACTCGGAAGGCCCCCGGCCTTCTGCGAAGCTCTCCGGGCCCTGTCCTCGCAGGCGCTTTTCTCCCCCAGGCCCCGAGCTCCGCCCGAGAAGCTTGGCCGTGCAAGCAAAGGGGGGAACGCTGCGATACACCCCAAGGGGGCTAGTCGGACGCACTCCTACCGAGGATGGGCGCCCCCCCCCGTCGTATTTCCCAGGGTTGGGCACCACATGTCTGGTCCATGCGAGAGCCCCACGAAGCTTGGGATAGGGAGCGACGCCGCCACCGTTCTCTGCGATGTGTTCTGGACCCTCTCCGAAGCTTCGCCGCCTTCTGAAAAAGGACTTTCCCATCTTGGAGCAGGCTGGGGGTCTGAGGTGGCCCAGCATTCGTTGGCGAGGTTCGAGGTTCTGACTGAGAGTTGTTTTGCCTTTGTGCTGTCCTTTTCTGCCTCCTGGGGCCGTTTTCGGGCCCCGGGGCCGTCGATCCGGGGTGCAGAAATGTACTAGATGGGCCCCGGGAGGGGTCCGGGGACCGATTTCTACCGGATTTGAGCTGCCCCACCCCGCTCCCCTTGCTGACTTTCTCGGGTCTGTTCAATTTCCTCAAGAATCCGATGCGTTTCCTCAGTAGTTTCCTGAGGAATCCAATGATTTCTTCTGGAATCCGATGGATGTCCTCAGGATTACTATGGATTTCAAAAGGAATCACACGGATTTCGTAACGATGGCTTTCCGAAGGAATCCTGTGGAGCTCAGACCCCCCTGCCGCCTCCAAGCGGGCCTCGCCGTACCTGTCGCCCTCCATGAGCCCACCCAACCCAGACCCCCCCTGGTCGCCTCCAAGTTGGGCGCGCCACCGACCAAGAAAACCGGCAAGAACAAACCGATACAGCCACAGACCCCCTGGCCGCCTTCCCCCCCGCTGGGCGCGCCAATGGGCGCTCCTCCTCCGCAGCACTTCTCCCGGTCAAGGGGCCTCGGGCGCGCGGCGGCGGCGGTGCGGGGCGGGGCGGCGGCGTGGCGCTCGCGCCCCGTGCCCATCCAGGCGCGCGGCCCCGGCGCGCGGCAGATGGCGGAGGAGGGGAGCATGCACGCGGGGGTCCCGCTGAGCGGGCTCGTCAAGTCGTGGAACGGGCTGAAGGGCTACGGCTTCATCCCGGGGGGGCAGACCGCGGCGTGCACAGAGAACGCCCCGCATCGGAGGCCCGCGCGGGCCTTTTCGGACCGGCGCTGGGCCGCCCCCAAACCCTGGCGCGCACAGCGCGCTAGGGGCGGCGCCGCCAGGGGGCCCCAGCACGGGTCCGAGGAATCCGCGCGGGTCTCCGAGTTGGTATGCTCATGCCGTTGTTTGCTCCCCTGCCATCACCTGCGAGGAGGTCGAGGGCGACATCATGTTCTCCCGCAACGAGCTGCCCGCGGACGCGAGGGAGGTGTCGGACAAGGTCCTGAGGGGCCGGCAGGTGCAGTTCGAGGGCCAGCGCGGTGCGGACGGCCGCGCGAAGGCGACCGCAGTGGCGCTGTTCCCCGTGGAGGGCTACCCGCTGCCGGGGGAGATAAAGTCTTATCCGGCTGCCTGCGGCAAACCCCGCCGCCGCGCCATTTCTGCGATGATCGGCTTCGGGCCCTTCGGCCCCGGGCATGAATGATACCTGGACATGCGGACGCGTTCAGTACTCCTTCCCCTCTCTCGTTTCCTCTTTCCGTCCTCCTTCTTCGCTTCGGCCTGCACGCGCATGGTGGAGTTTCCTTCCCACCAGTTGGAAAGCTGGCAGTTTTCAGCGTCGGGTGCCATCTCTGAGAAAAAAGCCACCACGCCAGTGCAGCAGCCCAGCTTGAAGGAAGTTTAGTCAAAGACGCACATTGGGCTTCTCGAGGGCCTCTCCAAAGCCTACTATGTCCGTTTTGGGAGGCTTCTGTTTGCCTGAGGAGGCGCGCGACCCTGGCATGGGGTCGACTTTAGCAGACAGCAGAGGTGCATTCTAAGACGCCCCAGCGTGCACAAGGTACTGCTGCGGATAGCGAGAAGAACGGCTACGGGTTCGTCACCAGCTCCTGCCTCGCCGAGGACGTGCGCTTTGAGCGGGGCACCCTGCCACCGATGGCGCCCGGAGTGGATCTGAGGGGGCAGCTGGTGACGTTCACGTACACGCAGCTCGCTGACGGAAAGATCCGGGCCGTCCAGATGGAGCTGCAGCAGCCCTCGTTGCTGGTCCCCAGAAGGGTAAAAAGTACGTATACCGCCACCCTTCCCTCGTTTTCGCTTTTTTGGGCCTCTAGCGCATCCGGCCCATCAAGAAAAGATGCCCAGGCGAGTTGCCCTGATCAGGGATGTGGAGAGGAGAAGGCGGAGGAGAAGGGCGGCGGGGGGAGGCGGGAGGAGGAATAGGTGGATGAGGAAGAGGAGGAGGAGGAGGAGAAGGAGGAGGAGAAGGAGGAGGAGGAGGAAGATGCCAATTAATTAGCGCTGCACCTCGACAGCACCTAAGATCGCCTTTTAGGAACCTCTTGGCGCTCTCGGGACATTCTTGGGAATTTCTTGGGCCTCTCTGGAGGCCCTCTTGGGCCATCTTGGAGCCATCTTAATGCTTCGGAAGGCAGTCGGAAGCGAAAAGGCAAGAAGGTAACACTCACCGATTGCCTTTAGGTGTTTGAAGGATTTGGGTCTCTTGGTTGCTTCTTGGCGGGCTTCATGGCTACTTTGGGCTGTCCTTGGGCGGTCTTGAGGCCCCTTGGAGCATGTTGGAAGCCATCTTGAGCTATCTTGAGCCATCTTGGAGGTCAGATTGGCCTCTCTGGGGCCCTATTTGAGCCATCTTGGGCCATCTTGGACGCTCTGACTTCTCGCCCCCCCATGGGCCAGATCCAGGGGAAGGGAATATGGTACATAGAGGGAGGTGTCACGACACATCTCCCAGACGCAAGCTGTTTGACTCACTTCCCCCGACTCTCAACGCATCAGTAGTACCCGAGTGTCAGCATGTTCCGTGGTCGTCCCTGGATGGATGGGCACCTGCCGGGAACCAATACAGGTCCTATGCGCGCGACGTCGGGCGAGGTGCGCCACGCGTGCCAGGCGCGCCACCGCACCAGGCGCACACGGCGCCCCTGGAGCCCAAGCATGCCGGGCACGCCTGGTGCGCCAGACGCGCTACGTGCGCCCTCGTGCGCCACGCGTGCCGCATGCTCCGGCCGCGCCAGGTGCCCCAGGTGCGGGGCGCGCGCAGAGTGTGCCAGGTGCGCCCGCACACATCGGGAAACATTCAGTAGGGAAATAAACACACAGACACAAGTAATCGTCGATTCCCCAGAAATATGGGAAAATATGGGAAATGGGGGGGGGGAAGACAAAAACCCAGAACATATATGAAAACATGGGGAATCTTTTTATTTGTGTGTATTTATTTGTGTGTCCCAGGGCCCCTTCAAACATGTCGGCCCCCACCATCCTTCTCGAAAGCCACTGCACAATCGCGGCGGAGTGGTCATTATGGGCCTGCAGACAGCAGGTATTGTGGCAGCAAGCGCGCGGTGCCTGCCGAAAGCTAATGCAAAGTGATCTCGGGATGCCCGCGCATGATCCAGATCTAGCTGCGAAGTGCAGTCTGCATCGTTTTCCAACAGTGGCTGTGGCCCTGGTCACGGCAGGCCATCTGCTGGCACCCCCGCCGTTCTTTTGACAACAACAGCACGAAGTGCTCGTGCCCTCCCCGAGTATGGCCCAAGATTTGGTCGCAAATGCATTGCGAAGGCCTTACGGCCGTTGCCGCCGACCCTGAGAGCGACGAAGATGAAAACGAGGGGAGGAGGAGGAGGAGGAGGAGGAGGAGGAGGAGGAGGAGGAGGAGGAGGAGGAGGAGGAGGAGGAGGAGGAGGAGGAGGAGGAGGAGGAGGAGGAGAGGAGGAGGGGGGAGAAGGATGTGGAGGAGAAGCAAGAGGAGGAGAAGGAGGCAGAGGAGAGCAGGAGGAGGGGGAGCAGGAGGAGGAGGAGAGGAGGAGGAGGAGGAGGAGGAGGAGGAGGAGGAGGAGGAGGAGGAGGAAGAGGAGGAGGAAGAGGAGGAGGAGGAGGAGGAGGAGGAGGAGGAGGAGGAGGAGGAATATGAGGAGGCCAGAGGCTTTCTTGGGGCAGGCTGTGGCTCTCCTGAGGCCGTCTTGGGCCGTCCAGTGCTCCTCTTGCACCGTCTCGAGGCACTCTTGGAGGCCTCCTGGGCAATTTGGGGCTGTCCTGGGCTGTCTTGGGGCAGTTTGGGGGCCCCTTGGGAGCCTCTTGGGGCCCCTTGTAGCTCTTTCGGGGCCTCTTGGGGGCCTCTTGGGGCTGAGAGCTCGAAATGTCCGTTCGGGTCCCCCGACTGGGCACTCTCCTGGAGCCGTCTTGGGGGCTGTCTTGGAGGCGTCTTGGGCCGTCTTGGGGCCCTCTTCGGCCGTTAGGGGACCCTCTTGGGGGCCTCTTGGGCCGTCTCGGGGCGATCTTGGGGGCCTCTTGGGCCGTCTTGGCGCGTCGGGAAGCGGAAGAGGCAAGAACGCCAAAATCTGTCAAAAACGTATCGGAAATCTATGAATTCTGCCTCTTAGGGATCTCGTGAGAAAGCTCCTGGAGGCCTCTTAGGGGCGCTTTGCAGGCCTCTTGGGCCGTCTGGAGGCCGTCAAGGCGTTTTGGACAGATCGTTCGGCGATTCGGGGTTCTCTTGGACTGTCTTTGGGGCCTCTTGGGGCACTCTTGGCCCGTCTTGGGGCTTGTTTGGGCTCCGCGACTCCCAGGGGGGCGTCGTATCTGACCCCCCCCCCCAGGGCGTCTGACCCCCCCCCCGGGACCCCCCCCTGCGGGGGAGGGATCGAAGGGAAGGGGCTTCCCTTCCCCTCGATTACGACGTTGCTTATTTTCGCTTTGGCTGGCGCGCTGAGGAGGTCCCTAGGAAAGGGGGGAGCTTCGACGAGCCCACGGAAAGGGGAGAGGCAGGGAAAGGAGACGACAGAGACGACGACCAACGAATGACGAAGATGACGACTTGAACGGACAAGCCCCTCACACACGCCGACAGGGTCGGCGGATATTATCATTGTTCTCCAGGCTGCGATTGCACTTAGTGGTCTTTGCTTGTTTTCTGAGGAACTGGGCTCCGTTGCTGGGTCCGCCGCCTTGTGGTCGCCGTCGCCGCCCCGTCGCCGCCCCGCCGCAGCCCGTCGCCTGGGCTCCGTTGCTAGGTCCGCCCTCTCGTGCTCCCCGTCGCCGCACCGCCGCCGCCCGTCACCTGGGCTCCGTTGTCGTGTCCGCGGCCTTGTGGTCGCCGTAGCCGCCCCGTCGACGCACCGTCGTACGGGCTCCCTTGTCGGGTCCGCCGTCTCGTGCTCACCGTCGCCGCCCCGTCGCCGCCTCGTCGCCACCGCCCCATTGCACCGCCCCCCGCCGTTGCAATCGAATCGTATTTGTGGCGTTGCATCGTATTGCTTTGCGCTGCTGTCCATTGCTTCGCAATGCTTTACATTGCATCGCGTTGCTTTGCACTGATGTGCACTGCTTTCCATTGCTTTGAAATGCTCTGCATTGCTTTGGCTTGTTGTGTATTGCTTTGCATTGATTTGCATTGCATTTACTTGTTCTGATTTGCTTTGCACTGCTACCGCATTGCTACCGCATTGCTACCGCATTGCTACCGCATTGCTACCGCATTGCTATGTATTGGTTTGATTTGCGTCGCATTGCCGTGCGTTGCTTTGTATTGATTTGGATTGGCGTGCTGCATCGCAAGCGCATTGCATTGCTATGCGTGGCTTTGTATGGATGTGCATTCCTTCGCTTTGCCTTGCAAGCGCATTGCTTTGTATTACACTGGTTCGTGTTGCTTTGCTGTGCATTGACTTGCATTGGTTTGCATCGCATTGCGTTGCATTGCTTTGCATCGCGTTGCATTGCATTGCATTGCGTTGCATTGGTGAGCATGATTTAGCATCGCTTTGCACTGATTTGCATTTCTTTGCACTGCTTCGCGCCACATATATTGCACCATTGCACCGCCTAGGTTGCACCACTTTGATTGCACCACCTAGATTCTCCTTTCTAAAAAGAGAATAGACTCTACCCCCCCCGGCGTTATCGCCCCCCCTTTCGGGTATGTAAATCACATATGATTATGACCACATGTCCATCCTAAATATGAAATCGCAATGTCCCAGGCCAACCGGTATCCCCCCCCCTGAGGTTCCCTTGTTAAAAAACACTATGCGGTGACATGTTCTGTTCTAACATAACACTTTTTCACGAATCCCTTGCAACAAATGGGACGAAGTGCACACGCGCGCGTCGTCGCGCGCTCATGCCGAAATCCTTCAAAAACTTTCGGTGCCGGAAGGATTTCGCAATGGAGTTTCCAGAAAACCATTGGTTTTCCAAGATTTTCACAACATGCTACCAAACGGGCGTCGCGCGCGCATGTCGAAATCTGTCGAACGGCCTTGCGCGTGTGCCGTCGCGAGAATCCTCTGCAAAAACTGAGACAAAGTGCAGACGCGCGCGTCGTCGCGCGCGTACGCCGAAATCCTTCAAAACCCATCGGTTTCGGAAGAATTTCAAAATCGCGCGTCCAAAAAACCTACAAAAACACAAGGTTTCGCAACACGGATTTTCAACAAAAGTGTGCGCGCGCGCTCTTGCGGCGTCGCCGTCGTCGTCGTCGTCGTCGTCGTCGCCGTCCTCCCTCCTCCCGCGTCGTCGTCGTCGTCGTCGCCTACGTCGTCCTGTGTCTTTCCTCGTGTTCGTCGTCGTCGTCCTCTTTGGCGTCGTGGTCGTTTCCGTAGTCGTTGTCGCCGTGGTCGTCCTTCCTCCTCCTCCCTCGTCGTCGTCGTCGTCGTCGTCGTCGTCGTCCGTCGTCGGCGTCTCGTCGTCGTCCCTCTTATTTCGTCGCTGTCGTCGTCATCGTCGTTGTCGTCGTCGTCTCGTCGTCGCCTTCCCTCCTCCCTCGTCGTTGTCGTCGTCGGCGTCGCCGTCCTTCCTCCTTCTTCGTCGTTCGCGTCGTCGCCGTCCTCCCTCCTCCCTCGTTGTCGTCGTTGTCGTCGTTGTCGTCGTTGTCGCCGTAGTCGTCCTCCCTCCTCCCTCGTCGTCGTCTTCGTTGGCGACGTCGTCGTCGTCTTCGTCGTCGTCGTCGGCGTCGGCGTCGTCGTCTTCGTCGTCGTCGACGTCGGCGTCGTCGTCGTCGCCGCCGTCGTCGTCGTCGTCGTCGTCGTCGTCGTCGGCCGTCTTGCTTCTCCGGCCTTCTTGGGGCGCTCTTGAGACGCCCCAGAGGGCTCCAAGACGACCCCGGAGCGATATCTGTGCTCGGTCCCGCATGGGTTTTGCAAACCAAGTTGCGGGTGGGTGGGTGGGATGATTGCGCGAGCAGTGGAGTTGACAACTTCAAGTTCGGCAAGTGAATTGCACCGCATAGATTGCACCAGAACGCTGTTTGGGGCCCACGCTTGCTCACATTTTGGGACGGACATGGCGGGGTGGTGCCTGCATTGGCCTTGGTTTGTTGCTGATCGGGTGGGGGAGGGGGTGTATTTCGAAGACGCCTACGGCGAACCACCGCCGCCCCCTGCCTTTGTGGAAGCGCCTATGTGGCCGAACGTTGAGGCCAGACCTGCCAAGCTATCGGACCATGTGTTCCCCGAATCGGTTTGGAAAGCCTTCGGGGAACACGTGGGCATCTTGAAGGTCATCTTGGCCGCCTGGAGGCCATTTTGATTCTTTCGGGCCTTCTTGGAGGACGTGTTGGAGGGCTCGTGGGCCGTCTTGGAGGCCATCTTGAGCGTCTTGGAGGCCTCTTGGGCCGTCTTGGGGGCCTCTTGGGGCCGT
Source organism: Prorocentrum cordatum (assembly GCA_963575745.1). NCBI lineage: Eukaryota > Dinophyceae > Prorocentrales > Prorocentraceae > Prorocentrum > Prorocentrum cordatum. The sequence goes on along the minus strand of CAUYUJ010001531.1, from coordinate 39,672 downwards.
CTTGGGCGCCTCTTGGGCCCCTCTGGGGCCATCTTGGAGGCCTCTTGGGCGATCCTTGGGAAATCTTTGGGAGCTCTTGGGCCGTATCGGGCCGTCGGAAGGCCGAAACGAAGCAAATGTCAAAATCCTTCAAAAGCCTATGGAACATCACTCTTTTTGGCCTTTGGGGCCAGTCCTGGAGGCCCTCTTGGAGGCCTCTTGGGCTGTCTTGGGCCAGCTGGGAGCCACCTTCGGCCATCTTGGTGGGCTCCTGGCCCGTCTGACGCCGTCGGAAGCCGTTTCGGGGGCCTTTCTGGGCCGACTTGGGGCCCTCTTGGGGTGCTCTGGGGCCGTCTTAGAGGCCATTTTGGGCGTCTTCGAGGCCTCTTGGGCCGTCTCGGCGCCCTCTTGGGGCCGTCTTGGGGGCCTCTTGGGCCGTCATGGGGCCATCTTGGAAGCCTCTTGGGCGATCTTGGGGCGACCTTGGCGGCCTCTGGAGCTGTCTCGGGCCGTCGGAAGGCCGAAAAGAAGGAAATGTCAACATCTGTCAAAAACCTGAGGAAAATCAATGATTCCTCTCGCTTCGCGGAGTGCACGTCCAGAGCACGTACAGTCACGTCGTCGCGGGGCCTCTTGGGAGCCTCTTGGGGGCCTCCTGGAGGCCTTTTGGGAGCTTCTTTGGGCCTCTTGGGGGCTTCTTTGGGGCCTCTCCCCCCTCCCTCCTTTTCATGCTCCCTCCCCATATCCCCTTCCAGCGCCAGCTCTAATCATGCGCGCCGCCGTGACCAACTTCCACCTGGCTGGCGCTGCGCCGTCGTTCGCCCAGGGGGGGAAATAACATTACGCTCCAGTCGTTGTGTGGCCTTGTGGGGGCTTCTTTGAGGCCTCTTGGAGGCTTCTTGGGGATTTCTTGGAGGCCTCTAGGTCTTTGGGGGGAGTTCCTTGGGGGCCTCTTGGGGGCCTCTCGGGGCCTCTTGGGGGCATCTTGGGCCGTCTTGGGGCGTTTTTGCACCGTTCCGCCCCTTCGGAGGCCGTCTTGGGGGCCTCTCGCGGCCGCCTTGGGGTTCTCTTGGGGTCTTCTTGGGCCGCCTCAATGTTTTTTGGGACCGCCTTGGGGGCCTCTTTGAGCCGTTTTGGGACCCTCCTGGGCCGTTTGGGGCCCTCTTTAGAGCCTCTGGGGGCCTCTTGGGGGCGTCTTGGGGCCGTCTTTGGGCGCTCTTACGCCGTCTGGCCACTTCGGAGGCCACTTTGGAAGCCTCTCGCGGCCGCCTTGGGGCTCTCTTGGGGTCATCTGGGGCCGTCTTGGGGGTTTCTTGGGCCGTCTTGGAGGCTTTCTTGGCCGTCTCGGGGCCCTCTGGGGCCGTCTTGGGGCCCCCTTGGAGGCCTCTTGGGCCGTCTTTTTGGAGGCTGCTTGGGCCGTCATGGCCTTCTGAGAGCCGAAAAAGGCGAGAACGTTGAAACTGTCCCAGAACTATAGGAACATCAAAGATTTTGGCCTCTGGAGACGCTCTCGGGAGTCTTCTTGGGGGCCTGTTGGACCCTTTTGGTGGCCTCATGGGCCCTCTTGGGGCCGTCTTGGGCCGTCTTGAGGCCAGCTTGGGCTGTCTTGGGGCCATCTTGGGCCGTCTTGAAAACTTCTTGGGGCCCCAAGAGGCCCAAGAGGCCGAATTGGTTGATTTCTTATAGGTTTTTGTAGGTTTTTGGGCCCCCTCCACCTTGGGGTCGACGGAAGTGGCGCGACTCCAGGGGGGGGTTAGGGGGGAGACATAAGAATGCAACACAATACAGCACGTGGCAATTATGCAAGCACTGGACACATGGGATCCATTGCATTAGGGCTTCCGCTCCGCTGCGCGACCTGCCTCCGGCAACACGTCACTTCCGGACGTGGATTCTTCAGGCTTGCGCCACACCCGCCGACCCCTTAAATGCGTTCGAGCAAAACATTGATGGAGGCAAGTGACGAGCACGGCGGCGAGCAACGGAAGTTGCGAGGAGTCTGACCGCCGGGACCTAGGGGTAGGTGGAGGAATGAGGACGGGGGGGAGGAGGGCAAGGCTGGGGAAAGAGGATGAGGGAAAGGGAGACAGGATGCAAGAGGGAAGGAGAGGAAGAGGAGGGCGGTGGGATGAGGGAGGAGAAGGGCGCTGAAGAGAAGGAGGGAGAGGAACTGGAAACACGATCTACTTACAGTCGACATGGCACGCCACCTTGCCCGGGTTGTGGGTCTGAGGCTTGTGCGATGTTCGCTGGGATCTCTGGGGAGGCATCTCGCAGGCTTCGTGGAGGTAGTTTCGGAGTTCACTGATCGCCGTTTTGGGACCCCTTGGGGCTTCTTTTGGGCCTCTCGGGCGCTTGTTGGAGGTCTTTTGGGGGTCTCTTGGGACCTTTTTGGGCGGCTCGTGGGGTGTCCCAGGGCCAGGTGGGAGCGGAGGGCTCGGATTTTCGGTTCGGGCTCCGCCGCTGGGGCCCCTCTAGGAGCCGTCTTGGGAGTCTTTTGGGCGGATTCGGGAGTTTTTGGGGCCGTCTTGGCGCCGTTTTGGGCCGTCTTGGGCGCCTTTGGGGACCTTTTTGGGACGTCATGGGGTGGCCTTGGGGGCCTCTTAGACTGGCTGCAACTCCGTGCAGGCTGAAACGTCGTCGATGCTAAAAATGTACGTTTCCCAATTGAAAATCAATGATTTTCGCTGCTTTGGACCTTCTTGGAGCGCCCTTTCGGGGCCTCTTGGAGCGTCTTGGAGGCATCGTGGGCTGTCTTGAGCCCATGTTGTGGAATCTTGGAGCCACCGAGCGCCACGTGGAGGTCCTCTTGAGCCGTCGTGGTGCATCCCGGGGCCATTTCGAGGCCACCGGAGGAGTCCCTGCAGGATTTTCGGGAGCGGATGACCCCCCCGGGGGAAACGGGGAATTTGAACAGACCCCCCCCCCTCCAAATCGACCGGACCGGGCTCCCGGGGGAGGGGTTTGGGGAGGGGGATGATCTCACACGCCGATGAACCCCAAGGGGTCGGCGGATTTTGGCCTCGTCGGGCCTTCCTGGAGGAACTCTTGGAGGCCTCTTGGGCCGTCTTGGAGGCCTCTTGCGGGCCTTTTGCGCCGTCTTAGACCATATTGGGGCCATCTTGGGCCGTCTTGGATGCATCTTGGAGCCATCTCAGCCGTCTTGGAGGCCATCTTGGCTGTCTTGGAGGCATCTGGCAGGCCATCTTGGGCAATCTTCGCGATTTGTTGAGGATGTCCCGAGCGAAACGGCCGTTTTTGGCGATGGCAGCCGGGTCTTCCGGGTGCCTCTTGGGGCCGTCTTGGAGGCCTTTGGGCCGTCATGGGGCCCTCTTTGGGCCCTCTTGGGCGATCTTGGGGGCCCCTTGGGCCGTCTTGAGCCGTCGGAATGCCGAGAAGAGGCAAATGCCAAAATCCTTTACAAACCAAGGGAAAATCACTGGTTTTGGCCTCTTCGGGCCCTCCTGGAGGACCTCTTGGAAGCCTCTTGGGCCGTCTTGGAGGCCTCTGGGGGGCCTCTTGGGCCGTCTTGGGCCGTCTTGGACTCTCTTGGGCCGTCTTGGACCATGTTGGGCGGACTTGGAGGCCATCTTGGGCCATCTTCGCGATTGTTTGAGGATGTCCCGGGCGAAACGGCTGTTTTTGGCGTTTGCAACCGGGTCTTTTCTGGAGTTCTTTTGGAAAACGAATTAAAACCAAAACCGAGAGGATCCAGCACGCCAGGCACCCCTTTGATAAATCACAAGGGGCGGCGGATCGAAGACGCCTACTGCGAATCGCCGCCACCCCCTGTATTTGTGGAAGCGCCTGTGTGGCCGAACGTTGAGGCCAGACCTGCCAAGCTATCGGACCATGTGTTCCACGAATCGGTTTGGAAAGCCTTCGGGGAACACGTGGGCATTTTGAAGGCCATCTTGGCCGCCTGGAGGCTATTTTTACCTTTTAGGGCCTTCTTGGAGGACGTCTTGGAGGGCTCGTGGGCCGTCTTGGAGGCCATCTTGAGCGTCTTGGAGGCCTCTTCGGCCGTCTTGGGGGCCTCTTGGGGCCGTCTTGGAGGCTTCTTGGACGATCCTTGGGCGATCTTTGAGGGCTCTTGGGCCGTATCGGGCCGTCGGAAGGCCGAAACGAAGCAAATGTCAAAATCCTTCAAAAGCTTTTGGAACATCACTCTTTTTGGCCTTTTCTGGCCTTCCTGGAGGCCCTCTTGGAGGCCTCTTGGGCTGTCTTGGGCCAGCTGGGAGCCACCTTCGGCCATCTTGGTGGGCTCCTGGCCCGTCTGACGCCGTCGGAAGCCGTTTCGGGGGCCTTTCTGGGCCGACTTGGGGCCCTCTTGGGGTGCTCCGGGGCCGTCTTAGAGGCCATCTTGGGCGTCTTCGAGGCCTCTTGGGCCGTCTTGGGGCCCTCTTAGGGCCGTCTTGAGGGGCCTCTTGGGCCGTCATGGGGCCATCTTGGGGGCCTCTTAGGCGATCTTTGGGCGACCTTGGGGGCCTCTTGGGCCGCCTTGGGCCATCGGGAAGCCGAAAAGGCGCAAATGCCAAAATCCTTCACAAACCTACGGAACATCAATACTTTTCGCCTCTTCGGGCCTTCCTGGAGGACCTCTTGGAGGCCTCTTGGGCCGTCTTGGAGGCCTCTTCGGGGCCTCTTGGGCCGTCTTGGGCCAGCTTGAGGCCATATTGGGCCCTCTTGGGTGCATCTTGGGCCGTCTTGGAGGCATCTGGGGGCCATCTTAGCCGTCTTGGAGGCCATCTTGGCAGTCTTCTAGACATCTTGGGACCATCTTGGGCAATCTTGGCCGTCTTCGAGGCCATCGAAGGCGTCTCGGAGGCCTCTTGGGCGGTCTTGCGGCTCTCTTGGGGCGGGCCTCGTGGACCGTCATGGGGCCATCTTGGAGGCCTCTTGGGCGATCTTCGGGCGACCTTGGGAGCCTCTTGGTCCGTCTTGGGCTGTCGGAAGGCCGAAAATGCGCAAATACCAGAATCCTTCAATGATTTTGGCCTCTTCAGGCCTTCCTGGAGGACCTTCTTTTGGAGGCCTCTTTGGCCCGTCTTGGAGGCTTCTTGGGGGCCTCTTGGGCCCATCTAAGGCCGTGTTGGGTGCATCTTGGGCCGTCTTGGAAGCATCTAGGGTCTAGGGGCCATCTTAACCGTCCTGGAGGCCATCTTGCCGTCTTGGAGGCATCTTGGAGGCAATCGTGGGCCATCTTGGCTGTCTTGGAGGCTATCTTCGGCTTCTTCGAGGCCTCTTGGGTCGTCTTGGGGCCGTCTTGAGAGCCTCTTGGGTCGTCATGGGGCCATCTTGAAGGCCTCTTGGGCGATCTTGCGGCGTCCTTTGGGGCCTCTTGGGCCGTCTTGGGCCGTCGGAAAGCCGAACAGGCGCCAATGCCAAAATCCTTCAAAACCTAAGGAAAAATCATACTTTTGGCATCTTCGGGCCTTCCTGGAGGACCTCTTGGAGACCTCTTGGGCAGTCTTGGAGGCCTCTTGGGAGCCGTCTTGGGTGCATCTTGGGTCATCTTGGAGGCATCTTGGGGCCATCTTAGCCGTCTTGGAGGCCATCTTGGCCGTCTTGGAGGCCATCTTAGGCCATCTTTGAGCCGTCTGGAACGGAAACACCCTTTGCAACCACCTCTGGAAGATCCTTCCGGGTGGCCAGCGGGACGGGCCGAAGCCCCAGGGGGAGTTCCTTTGGAAAAAGAACCAAAACCAAAACCGTAATAGTCTTGCACGTCAGGCACCCCTTTGATAAATCAAAAGGGGGCTGCGGATCGAAGACGCCTACGGCGAATCACCGCCGCCCCCTGCCTTTTTGGAAGCGCCTATGTGGCCGAACGTTGAGGCCAGACCTGCCAAGCTATCGGACCACGTGTTCCCCGAATCGGTTTGGAAAGCCTTCGGGGAACACGTGGGCATCTTGAAGGTCATCTTGGCCGTCTTGGAGGCCTCTTGGGCAAGCTTTGGGCGATCTTTGGGGCTTTTTGGGCCGTCTCGGGCCAGCTTCGAGCCAACTTCGGCCATCTTGGTGGGTTCCTGGCACGTCTGAAGCCGTCGGAAGCCGTTTGGGGGGCCTCTATGGGCCGACTTGGGGCCCGCTTGGAATGCTCCAGGGCCGTCTTGGAGGCCATCTTGGGCGTCTGGGAGGCCATCTTGGGCGTGTTGGAGGCCTCTTGGGCCCTCTTGGGGCCCTCTAGGGGCCATCTTGGAGGCCACTTGGGCCATCATGGGGCTCTCTTGGGGGCCTCTTGGGCGATCTTGGGGGCTTCTTGGGCCGTCTTGAGCCGTCGGAGAGCCGAAAAGGCGCAAATGCCAAAATCCTTCAAAAACCAATGGAAAATCAATGATTTTGGCCTCTTCGGACTCTCCTGGAGGACCTCTTGGAGGCCTCTTGGGCCGTCTGGGAGGCCTCTGGGGGGCCTCTTGGGCCGTCTTGGGCCGTCTTGGACTCTCTTGGGCCGTTTTGGAGGCCGTCTTGGACCATCTCGGGCGGACTTGGAGGCCATCTTGGGCCATCTTCGCGATTTTTTGAGGATGTCCCGAGCGAAACGGCCGTTTTTGGGCATTGACAGACGCATTTTGGGAAATGCGCGGGTGGCCGGCGGGACGGGCCGAAGCCCACTGGGGAGTTCTTTTAGAAAAAGAACCAAAACCAAAACCTGAATCATCCAGCACGCCGTGCACCCCTGCAAGCAGGGGGCGGCGGATCGAAGACGCCTACGGCGAATCACCGCCGCCCCCTGCCTTTGTGGAAGCGCCTATGTGGCCGAACGTTGAGGCCAGACCTGCCAAGCCATCGGACCATGTGTTCCCCGAATCGGTTTGGAAAGCCTTCGGGGAACACGTGGGCGTCTTGATGGTCATCGTCGCCGTCTTGGAGGCCTCTTGGGCGATCTTTCGGCGATCTTTGGGGGCTCTTGGGCCGTGTCGGGCCGTCGGAAGGCCGAAAAAAGGGAAATGCCCAAATCCATCAAAAACCTTGGGAAAATCAGTGATTTTGGCATCTTTTGGCCTTCCTGGAGGCCCTCTTGGGGGCCTCTTGGGCCCTTTTGGGCCAGCTTCGAGCCAACTTCGGCCATCTTGGTGGGTTCCTGGCACGTCTGACGCCGTCGGGAGCCGTTTTGGGGGCCTTTCTGGGCCAACGGGGGACCCTCTTGGGGCGCTCCAGGGCCGTCTTGGAGGCCATCTTGGGCGTCTTGGAGGCCATCTTGGGCGTGTTGGAGGCCTCTTGGGCCGTCTTGGGGCCCTCTAGGGGCCATCTTGGAGGCCACTTGGGCCATCAGGGGGCTCTCTTGGGGGCCTCTTGGGCGATCTTGGGGGCTTCTTGGGCCGTCTTGAGCCGTCGGAGAGCCGAAAAGGCGCAAATGCCAAAATCCTTCAAAAACCAAGGGAAAATCAATGATTTTGGCCTCTTCGGACTCTCCTGGAGGACCTCTTGGAGGCCTCTTGGGCCGTCTGGGAGGCCTCTGGGGGGCCTCTTGGGCCGTCTTGGGCCGTCTTGGACTCTCTTGGGCCGTCCTGGAGGCCGTCTTGGACCATCTCGGGCGGACTTGGAGGCCATCTTGGGCCATCTTCGCGATTTTTTGAGGATGTCCCGAGCGAAACGGCCGTTTTTGGGCACGGTGGCGGGACGGGCCGGAGCCCACTGGGGAGTTCTTTTGGAAAAAGAACCAAAACCAAAACCTGAAACGTCCAGCACGCCGTGCACCCCTGCAAACAGGGGGCGGCGGCTCTAATGGCCTTCGGCTCATCCCGCCACCGTGCCTGCGTTGTGGGTCAGAGTTCTCGGGGATGCTTCCTGGGGTCTCTTCGGAGCGCACTCTTGGGGGCCTTTCGGGTGCAGTTTTTGGGCCTCTTGGCGGCCTTTTGGCTTGGGCTTATAAGATTAGGCAAGTGAGCTGTGGACAAAGCCACTCCGTGCCCAGGGCGGAAGAATAAGGAACCCCTCCCCCAAGAGGAAGAAGGGGCTTGGGAGAAGTATCGGCCTAAGTCACTCACGCCACGAGAGCTGTTGGGATTCTGGTCAGAACGCACACTGGGAGAGGTTTGAGGAGTAGCGGTATCAGTGCCTTCTTGTTTCTCCAGGGCGCCCTTGGCAACCTGGGCGGCCCTGGGGGCTTCGGCGGCCTGACGCCGGCTAGCTACCAGACTCTGGTGGCGAGAATCGCCGGGATCGTGGGCAAGGGCGGCAAGGGCGCCGGTGCCCCGCACAGGCCTCCCTGGCCGGGCGCCGGCTTCGGCAAGGGCAAGGCGAAGGCACCCGCTGCCGCGCCGTCCGCCCCCAGCGAGGGGAGCAGGACCGGGCAGGTGAAGTCGTTCAGCGAGAGGAACGGCTACGGCTTCATCACCTGCGCCGACATGGCCGGGGACGTCAAGTTTGGGCAGAGCGACCTCGCGCAGGGGCCCGTGGAGGCCGGCGCCGTGGTCGACTTTGTGCCGGTCTGGCTGCCGGACGGGCGGGTGCAGGCCAAGCAGGTGCAGCGCTCGCAGGGCGGGTGTGGTGGGCAGCAGGGGAAGGCCGCCCCAGCCGCCGCAGCGTTTCCTGCTGCCGGGCCAGCCGTCCTCGCCGAGGGGAGCATGACTGGGCAGGTGATCTCAGGCAGTGGCGAAGCGTCCCGGCGTGCCTACAGGCCTACCAAACCATGTTCTAAGAGCTTGTTTGTGGTTCCCACGAGATGTGCTTTGAACATTTCTGGCCGGGGCTGTCTTGTTTTAACACATCGGGTGTACGTTCTAAGATCACAGCGTTTTTATTGTTAGAGCAGTTCTGGCTTCTAAGAACATGTCGTGGTAGGTCTATAGAAGTGCGGGGACGGTCGGTCCCTGCTCAAAGGTGAAGTCCTTCAGCGAGAGGAACGGCTACGGCTTCATCACCTGCGCCGACCTGGACGGGGACGTCAAGTTCGGCCGCAGCGACCTCGCGCAGGGGCCCGTGGAGGCTGGCGCCGTGGTCCAATTCGTGCCGGCGATGCTGCCAGATGGGCGCGTGCAGGTCCTGGGCATAACGTACTGGAGGGGCAGTTATCCCAGGGGGGGGGTCGGGAGCGAGCCTGCCTCCCAGATCCCCTCGGGCAATGAAAAAATCATGACGGGAGGTTTTTTGCTATTTTCGGCCTCTGGGGGACATTACCGGCCTTCGGGACCGTTAAAAAACTATTCAGGATCAAAAACTGGTCCAGGGGAATGGGTCGAGACCTCCAGGGGTCGACGTAATGAAAAAAATCATGACGTCGGGGGCCTGGGCTGGATGCTCGCGCTTCTGCCTTCCGGGGACCCGTTTTGCAGCCGTTTTTCTCCCAGCGCCACGCTTGCCCTCGCCCCACCTCCCCCGGCATGCGACGTCCGGATGTTTTCAAGGACGGCGTCCCTGGAAGTCCCGACCCTTTCCCCGGGACCAGCTTTTCGTCCCGAGTCGATTTTTGAAGGTCCCGAGGCCCCGCGAGGCCCCCCCGGGACCGAAACTAGCGCAACACCTCCCGCCCTGATTTTTTGTTTTACGACGCGAGCACGTCTGGGTTTTTACGTCCCCCCGAGCAGGCCAAGCAGGTGCAGCGCTCGCAGAGCGGCTTCGGCGCGCAGAAGCGGGCGGGCCCGCCAGGCCAGGAGGGCTTCGCGGGGCTGGCGGCCGGGCCGCCCGAGAAGCGGCCGCGGCCAGCGGGGCCGCCGCCGGGGTGGGTGCCCGCCGGAGAAGCGTCCGGCACGGTCAAGTCGTTCCTGGGCCGCACGCAGAACATCGGCACGAACGAAATGGGCACGGAAAGAATGGGTACAATGCCCAACAGCGGATCCTGTTCATTTTGAACAGGGCTCGCTGTCCACGCCGCCGCGGCCTGTGTCCATTCGAGACAGAAGGCCGCCTGCCCAACAGCGGCCGCTGTTGGTTTGGGACAACATGTGTTGTTGGGCATTGTACCCATTCTTTCCGTACCCATTTGGGGCGTCCAAAGAACACACTCGGGTATGGCCAGGACCCCATGGCAAGGGGACCCGGAGCCCCTGGCCTGGCCAGAATATCCCCAGACATGCTCGCGTCGTATAAACAAAAAGAAGTCAGGACGGGAGGTTTTTGGCAATTTTCGGCCCTGGGGGGGGCTCGCTGGGCCTGGGTACCGTCAAAAAACGACGCAGGACGAAAAACTGGTCCTGGGGAAGCGTCCGGCACTGGCCGCACGCAGAAGACATTCGGGTATAGCCAGGATGAAGTCGGGCCTGTCCCTCTACAGGAGGAAAATGCAAAAATAGTGAAACATATCGTCTGGGGACGATTCTCTAATACTTCTGGCTATTTTGGAGTATCTTTTGACTGTTTATTAATTTTTCGTTCAAAATCCGCCTGTAGGGGGACACGCCCGACCTAAAGCCAGGACCCCAGGTAAGGGAATCCGGTTAGTGGTAGGACCCCGGGGCCCTTGAATTGGCCAGAATCACTAGCTGGCTCTGTGCCGTAGCTGGTGTTTTGTTCGGGTGGCGGCAGTTCCTGTTCGTGGATGGGGCGGGGGGGCGTCCCCCAGTACACATCCTTAAACCAGGTCGCACTAAGTAAACCCAGTTCTGCCAACGCCCAGAACACAGATCTCTGACAACATGATTGACAACCATCCTGTGGTGTCGGGTCCTCGTTTGGAAGAGACAGCGCCACGCGTTCCTCAACGCTCCATCTCTATTCCCCCTCCTCGCTCCTCCCGCATCTGCCCTCAGCGCAACAACATCATCATCATCATCATCATCATCATCATCATCATCATCATCATCATCATCAGCATCATCATCATCATAATCATCGTAATTATCATCAGCACATCAGCATCATCATCCGCAGCATTATAAGTATCATCGTCATCATCATCAGCAAGATCACCATTATCATCATCAGCATCATGATCATGATCATGCTCAGCATCACCATAATCGCCCTCATAAACATGAACAGCATCATCACCACAGGCATCATCATAACCATCATCATGAGCATCATCATCAACACCATCAGCAGCACAACCATAATCTCCAGCATCACAACATCATCGTCATCATCATCAGCATCACCATCACCATCGTCATCATCATCAGCATCATAATCATCACCATCACCATCACAATAATCATCATCAGCATCTTCCTCCTCCTCATTATCATCACCATCACCAGCACCATCATCATCAGCAGCAGCATCATCATAATCATCTTCATCACAACCATCATAAACATCAACATTATTTCAGCCTCCTCATCATCACCATAATCAACTTCGTCATCGTTATCGTTATCGTCGGCATCGGTATCATCAACTTGGTCAGCGTCAGAGTCAAGGTCATCATCATCGTCACAATCACTGGCCCCCGGTCGCTACGCCCATTCTGGCACATGCCTCACACGTGTTGTGGCTCAATTGCGAGCTCCACCGAAGGCCCCAGTAGCAGGGTTCGCACGCGGTACCCGCCTCCATTTCGGTACATGCTCACACATTGGGTGGCCCCGTAGAGGGCTCAACGGGAGATCCCAGTGGCAGGGCTCGCATGCGGGACCCGCCTCCATTTCGGCACACCCCTTACACGCTTCGTGGCGCCATATGGAGCTCCACCGGAGACCACAGTGGCAGGGTTCGCATGCGGTACCCGCCCCCGTTTCTGTACATCCCTCACGAGTTTCGTGGTCCCACAGGGAGATCCACAGAAGAACCCTGTGGCAGGGCTTGCATGCGGTACCCGCCTCCATTCCGGCACACCCATCACAAGTCACCCATCACAAGTTTCGTTGCTCCATATGGAGCTCCACCGAAGGCCCCAGATGCATGGCTCGCATGCGGAACCCGCTCCAAGCTGGCACAACCCTCAAACATTTCGTTTCTCCAAAGGGAGCTTCACCGCAGGCCCCAGTGGAGGAGCTCGCATGAGGGACCCGCCTCCATTTCGGCACACCCCTCACGCGCTTCGTGGCCCCATGGGGGGCTCCACCGAAGGCCCCAGTGGCAGGGTTCGCATGCGGTGCCCGCCCCAATGTGGGCACACCTCTAACACGGTTCATGGCCCCATAAGGAGTTCCATTGGCGGGTGCAGCGGCAGGGTTCGCGTGTGGTGCCCGCCCCCATGGTAGCACACTGCTCACACATTTCGTGCCCACGGGGGGCTCCACCGAAGGCCCCAATGGCAGGGCTCGCACGCGGTACCCGCCTCCGCTTCGGCACATGCTTCAAACGCTTCCTTTCCTTCGTCCCACTTGCCTTGCGGTATTCACGCCTGCATTTGGTTGGGTTCTTCGCCAGAGCATCTCGGTTTCAATCCCAACCGTTTTGTTTCGATTGCGACCTCTGGGGCTCTGGGGCCCCAGGGCCGTCGAAAACGGATCTGGGATGATACGCTGTTCCAGGGACGGGTTCGGCAGATTTGTTCCGTGGACCGAAAGAAGCACTTCGTCGGATACCTGGGAAGGAGGTGGGGGTGGTCCAATTCGATCCGATGGATCCGATTCGACATAGATTCTGGCTGATGCGGTCCGACTCGATCCCGATATTCCGACCGTCGGGTGCGGCCCGATGGATGTTTGCGTGGCGATGGTTCTGCGTCCTTGCGGAGCCGATCCGATCCAATTCCGACTCAGGGGGCTTGCGCCTTTCCGCCGACCACCACGAAGGAGGAGCCTGGGAAGTTTCTGCCCGCGCTTGCGGATTTCGCGGTGCCGTACTGGGGGGGCTCTTCTTCCTCCTCTTCTTCCTCCTCCTCCTCCTTCTTCTTCTCCTCCTCCTCCTCCTCCCCCTCCTCCCCCTCCTCCCCCTCCTCCTTCTCCTCCTCCTCCTTCTTCTCCTCCTCCTCCCCCTCCTCCCCCTCCTCCCCTCCTCCTCCTTCTCCTCCTCCTCCTCCTCCTCCTCCTCCTCCTCCTCCTCCCCTCCTCCTCCTCCTCCTCCTCCTCCTCCTCCTCCTCCTCATCCTCCTCCTCCTCTCACACGGTTTTTCTCGCACTGGTCCCGGCGATCTCAAACGCGACACGCGCGCAGCGGCCTCGGGGCGGAGGGCTGCGGGAGCGGTGCGGGGTGCGGAGGGCAGCGCGTTGCGGGCCTGGCTGGGCAGCGTCCAAGGGTAATGGTTTGCCCGTCGGTCGCTGAGCGTATGTTGTTTTGGTTGACTATTGGGTCCCAATCTGATCTAGCCGCCTTCCCACTTCAAGAGTCGAGCGGTTCTCCCTCTTCCCTCCCCTTCAGGAGGCGGGCGGGCACCCAGTGGATTTGTCAACGCCTTCCTAAGTCTACCTCCTTCTTCTGACCGATGGCTACGCTTCGCGAATCCCTACCAGCCCATTTAGAAGCCCTGCCCATGAGAACTGACGGGAAAAGAGACGAAGAGACACACACACACACAAACACAAACACAAACACAAACACAAACACAACACACAAACACATACACACACAGCGAGCCAGAGCGTGCAAGGAGAGGAGAGGAAGGAGTGTGCTGAGCTCTCTCGGGTCTCTTTTGGGGGGTCTTGGGGCCCTTTGGGGGGCCCTCTTGGAGCTCTCTTGGGGCTCTCGTGGGAGCTTCGGGGGGCATCATGGGGCCATCTTGGAGGCCATCGATCACAAGAGGGGGTCCCTTATCTTGCTCCCCCCCTAAGAGCCCTCAAACTCGCCTACGGGGGCCCCCTTGGGGCGTTCTTGGGGCGCTCTTGGGCGGTCTTGGGGCCGTCTTGGGGGTCTCTTGGGCCCCTCTTGGAGCTCGCTTGGGCCATCTTGGGGTCATCTTGAGGCTTCAGAAGCGCATCGGAAGCGAAACAACGAGAAGGCAACAATCATTGATTTTCCGTTGGTTTTGCGTTTCGTGGCCCCATAGGGAGCTCCACCGAAGGCTTCAGTGGCAGGGTCCGCATGCGTCAACGCCACCCGGGACAGCGTTTCGTGGTCCCACAAGGAGCTCCACCGAAGGGTCCAGTGGCAGGGTCCGCATGCGTCAACGCCGCTCAGGGCAGCGTTTCGTGGCCCCATGGGGAGCTCCACCGAAGGCTCCAGTGGCAGGGTCCGCATGCGTCAACGCCACCCATGTAGGCACACCCCTCACACGGTTCGTGGCCCCACAAATAGCTCCAACGAGGGTCACAATGGCGCAGTTCGCATGCGTCTCCCCCACTCAGGACAACGTTTCGTGGCCCCATAGGGAGCTCCACCGAAGGCCCCAGTGGTACCGTTCGCATGCGTCAGCGCCACCTAGGACAGCGCTTCGTGGCCCCATGAGGAGGAGCTCCACAGATGGCCCCAGTGGCAGGGTCCGCATGCGTCTCCCCCACCCAGGATAGCGTTTCGTGGCCCCATAGGGAGCCCCACCGAAGGCCCCAGTGACAGGGTCCGCATGCGTCTCCCTCACCCAGGACAATGTTTCGTGGCCTCTCAGGGAGCTCCACCGAAGGTCCCAGTGGTGCCATTCGCATGCGTCTCCCCCACCCAGGACAGCGCTTCGTGGCCCCATAGGGAGCTCCACCGAAGGCGGCATTGGCGCAGTTTGCATGCGTCTCCCCCACCCATGACAACGTTTCGTGGCCCCACAAGGAGCTCCAACGAAGGTCACAATGGCGCAGTTCGTATGCGTCTCCCCCACTCAGGACAACGCTTCGTGGCCCAATAGGGAGCTCCACCGAAGGCCCCGGTGGGCGGTGCCCATATGCGTCCGCGCCACCGAGTTCGGCGCACCCCTCGCACGCTTCGTGGCCCCATCGGGAGCTCCACCACATGTGGTACCCACATTGCGGCACTCGCAGCTGCATATGGTTGGGTCCTTCTTCAGGCTAATTTGACAGCCCCGAGCCTGGTAAAGGCCCGGGGGGCCGAAAACAACGACGACCCCCCCGTCGTAATCTTTTCATGCCCCTGGTGGGGCTGGGTAGTTGGCGCGGTGCCTCGAAGATGCAGCACAACAGACGGGCTTCCCCTAAGTCGGGCCTGTCCCTCTACAGGAGGAATTTCCAAAAGTAATCCAAATATAGTTTGGGGACAGTTTTCAGAGCATTTTGAAACAATTTTTGCTTGAGCATTTCTGGGGTATGTTATTTTTTCTTCCAAATTCTGCCTGTAGGAGGACATGCCTGACCTAAGGCTACCCCCTCCCCCGCGCGCCGCCCACTTCTTTGCGCGCGTCTCGCCAGGTTCCACCACGGCAAGGGCCTTGGCTTCATCACCTGCGCCGAGACCGACGGCGACGTGGCGTTCTTCGCCAGGGACCGGCCACACGCGAGTGCCCCAGACCCCCCTCGGAGCCTGAGCCAATCACAGCGGAGGGCCTTTGGATATGTTCGGCCTCCGAGGGCCCTCGCCGGACTCGGGATGAGAAGCTTGTCGCGGGGGGGGAGTCGAGCCGTCTTGGGGCCGAGGTCATGAAACAATCATGACGTCGTGGGCCTTGGGCTGTCAAGTTCTCTAGCGCCGCCAACTGATATTTGGCGCCAGTGCCGCCGCAGAATGCCCCGGACTCGCTGGTGTTCTCGGGCGTAGCTCGAATTTGTTTCTCGCGAGGTAAACTGGATTGGACTAGGACTGGACTAGGACTGGACTGGACTGGACTGAAGTAAACTGAACTGAACTGAACTGAACTGACTGGTCGCACTCGTTACGCGATGGTTCCATTCTCGGTGGCAGAGGGCGCAACCTATGGCGCAACCAACAGGAGACGGTTTTATTCTCGGCCGCCGAGGGCGCAACCTATGGCGCAACCGATAGGAAACGGTGTTCTTCTCGGCGCAACCGGGTGGAGACGGTTATGTTATTGGCGGCCGAGGGCGCAGCCTATGGCGCAACCGCTAGAAGACAGTGTTATTCTCGGCGGCCGAGGGCGCAACCGATGGCGCAACCTATAGGATACGGTGTTTATCATCGGCCCCAGAGGGCCCAACCTATGGCGCAGCCGGTAGGAAGCGGTTTTATCATCGGCCCCAGAGGGCCCAAGCTGTGGCGCAGCCGGTAGGAGACGGTTTCGTTGTCGGCGGCCGAGGGCGCAACCTATGGCGCAACCGATGGGAGACGGGTTTTTCGTGGCGGATGAGGGCGCAGCCTATGGCGCAGCCGATCTGAGACGGTTTCGTTCTCGGCGGCCGAGGGCGCAACTTATGTGTGCGCTTGGTACGACTAGGACGCCGTCAATTCACTCAGCGTGTTGGGGGCCCGCGAGTAGTACGAGGACGAAGCGTGGGCATCCAAATGCGTTCGGGGCTACGCCCGATGTATGCTCGCCGTTTGGGCTGGCGGGGGGGCCAAAGCGCCGAGCTGCCTTCTCATTGTTCCAACCATTATGTGGTGCTTGTTATTTTGAAGAGGCAGCGCTCCGCGTTCTCCTTCTTTCTCCTCCTCCTCCTCCTCCCGCTGCCCCGTCTCCTTACTTCCCATCCTAGATTCCATTCCTACCTTTTACCCTCCGCGTGTCACTGTCTCGGCACACCCCTTACGCGTTTCATCCCCCCATAGGGAGCTCTACCGGAAGCCCCAGTGGCAGCGCTCGCATGTGGTTCGGCCCCCATTCTGGTGCACCCTCACACGTTTCGTGGCCCCATCGAGCCCTTCTTTCCCAACTATCCTGTGGTGCTGGGTCTTCATTTTGAGGAGACGGCAGCCCGCGTTCCTCACCTCCTCCTCCTCCTCCTCCTCCTCCTTCTCCCTCCTCCTCCTCCTCCTTCTCCCTACTCCCATCCCTGCATCTGTCCTCCGCACGCCGCACGCCCTTCTCATCACCATCTTCATCATCACCACCATCTTTACTAACCTCCTTCGTCATCAGAATCATCACCATCATCTCCAGCAGCAGCGTCATCACCATCATCACCATCATCATCATCAGCATCATCATCATCATCATCGTCATCATCATCATCATCATCATCAGCAACGTCATCACCATCATCATCACCAGCATCATCAACACCAGTATCAACATCATCATCACCATCATCATCACCACAATCTTCATCGCCATCCCCATCTCCATCTTCGGCATCATCATCATCATCATCATCATCATCACTATCAACATCATCATCATCATCATCATCATCATCATCATCATCATCATCATCATCATCATCATCATCATCATCATCATCATCATCATGAGCATCACCATCAGCATCAGCAGCAGCATCATCATCAGGCGACCCACATGGCTGCGTTCGAATCGTGTCAGCCAACCATTTCAGCACACCCCTCACACGCTTCGGACCCCCTAGTGGGCTCCAC
>CAUYUJ010001531.1:0-17500 GCA_963575745.1 Prorocentrum cordatum | reverse complement strand
CCCTCGGAGGCTCTGGACGGTCCGGGGGTCTTGGGCCCCCTGGGTCGCCCCGGGATCCCACTGGTCCTGGGAACCCTTTCCGTTGGGGAGGGACTCGGTGCTCCTTGATTGTTCTATATACAGTTTGCTCCAGGTGTTCCTGAGATTTTCCATCGGAAATCGACGTTTCACTTATGGGAAAAAGGGGCCTCGTTCCTTGTTTAGGGTTCCTTCCCAGACATGCGACGTCCTTTTCAGGACGGCGTTCCTGGAAGTCCCGACCCTGTCCCTGGGACAGGTTCTTCGTTCCGAGTCGTCTTTGTCGCGGTCCCGAGGCCCGGCGAGGGCCCCCCGAGGCCGAAAATAGCAGGAACAACCTCCCGTCCGGATGTTTCTACGACGCGATCATGTCTTGGTTAAGCCAACGCCCTGGCGGTAGATCAGGGGCAACGATGGGGGGGATAGGCACAGGGGGGGATGCATCGACCCTCAATCGGGGGTCCGATAGCCCCAACCCGCCCAGGAGCGTGCGGATTCGCTATCGGGGGCCTATCGCCGATCTATCGGCGATGTGTCGCCGACCCCAGGTCGGTGCACCCCCCCCTGTGCCAGTCCCCCCCCTACCGTTAAGTCGGGCGTGTCCCCCTACAGGGGGATTTTCGATGAAACATAAAAAATATTCATACCCAAAATGGTCAAAAAATACCCCAAAAATAGTCCCCAGACTATTTTTGATCATTTGTGGAGTAGTTTTAGGGTCTGTTTTACTCCTCGTCGAAAATCCCCTGTAGGGGGACAGGCCCGACTTCACCCTACCGCTGCCTCTCAGTGGAGGATCTGGGCGGCCTCTGGGGGTCCTGGGCCCCCCAGGGAGGAGGGAGAAGGGAGGAGGAGGATGATGAGGAGGAGGAGGAGGAATAGAAGGAGGAGGAGGAGGAGGAGGAGGAGGAGGAGGAGGAGGAGGAGGAGGAGGAGGAGGGGGCGGAGGAGGAGGAGGACGAGGAGGAGGAGGAGGAGGAGATGCACGTGGCTCACGTCTAATTGTTCGAGAGTTTCTTGGTTTTTGGGGGAGCCCAGAGACTTTCATGTCCTGATTGCTCTACCCTGGGCCTCTTCCTGGCCACCAGGGGCCAGGAACAATCAGAAACGAGCACCATTAGAAATGAGCACGATTAGAAATGAACGACGTGTATTCCAAATGAGTCAAAAAAGTAGCCTGGGGACATGTTTGTTTTTTGTTTTGGCCATTCTCGATGTGTTTAGAGTTCAACTCTTCGCCCAAAGCCCGCCTGTAGGAGGACATGCCCGACCTAACCTTAGATGCTTCACGGCAAGATCTTTTATCCTATGTTTCTCATGTACCCCTTAGGGCGAGATGCCCGAGTCTTCTTGCCGCGACCGACGAGATCGACCGCCACTGTTGTTGCGTCCACTCCCGGTATCGGTCGCCACCGGTTTGCCGCAAAATCGATCGCGACCGGCCGCGATCGATTTTGAAATCGGTCGCGATCGGTCGCGGCTGATTTGGAGTGCCGATCGGTCACTACCGATTGCGATTCAAAAAATTGGGCTCCCAATGATTTGGGAGGACCTGGACCCGCTTTCCGGCTCATTTGGCGCTCCATCCTCCATCTTGCCCTTCCTCTCCTTTGGCCGCATGCCGCGGACGCGTCCCGTCGCTAGCCTGACCGCATGCTGGACCCAACTCGTCGCAGACCAAGCAGGAATGAGACGGAGGCCTCACAGGACCTCCAGAGGTCTCGACCCATACAGTCGGGGCCTTGAAGAAGGAACCCTTTTCGTTGGGGAGGGGCTCCGTGTTCCTTAATTGTTTCGCAGCTTGCCTTGGATGTTCCTTAGGTTTTCGGTACGAAATCGGAGTTCAACTTATGGAAAATAGGGGCCTCGTTCCTTATTCCCAACCCTCCTGCGTTGGGTTCTCGTTTTGAATAGAGCACTGCTCGCGCGTCTCCTTTCTTGCTTCCCGCCCCTCTCTTCCCCCCTGCCTGCCTTTGACCTCGCCATCCCTGGGGGGCTGCGATCTGTGAAACTGTCGCCACTTTCGAGGGCTGCTGGGGGGCCCAGCACAGTGGGTACCCACCGCGGACTCAAATTAGACCTCGCCATCCCTGGGGGGCTGCGATCTGTGAAACTGTCGCCACTTTCGAGGCCTGCTGGGGGGTCCAGCACAGTGGGTACCCACCGCGGACTCAAATTAGGCCTCGCCATCCCTGGGGGGCTGCGATCTGTGAAACTGTCGCCACTTTCGAGGCTGCTGGGGGGCCCAGCACAGTGTACCCACCGCGG
Organism: Prorocentrum cordatum; assembly: GCA_963575745.1. Lineage (NCBI taxonomy): Eukaryota > Dinophyceae > Prorocentrales > Prorocentraceae > Prorocentrum > Prorocentrum cordatum. The sequence goes on along the minus strand of CAUYUJ010001531.1, from coordinate 15,214 downwards.
GGCTCAAATTAGACCTCGCCATCCCTGGGGGGCTGCGATCTGTGAAACTGTCGCCACTTTCGAGGCCTGCTGGGGGGCCCAGCACAGTGGGTACCCACCGCGGACTCAAATTAGACCTCGCCATCCCTGGGGGGCTGCGATCTGTGAAACTGTCGCCACTTTCGAGGCCTGCTGGGGGGCCCAGCACAGTGGGTACCACCGCGGACTCAAATTAGACCTCGCCATCCCTGGGGGGCTGCGATCTGTGAAACTGTCGCCACTTTCGAGGCCTGCTGGGGGGCCCAGCACAGTGGGTACCCACCGCGGACTCAAATTAGACCTCGCCATCCCTGGGGGGCTGCGATCTGTGAAACTGTCGCCACTTTCGAGGCCTGCTGGGGGGCCCAGCACAGTGGGTACTCACCGCGGACTCAAATTAGACCTCGCCATCCCTGGGGGGCTGCGATCTCGAGGCCTGCTGGGGGGCCCAGCACAGTGGGTACCACCGCGGACTCAAATTAGACCTCGCCATCCCTGGGGGGCTGCGATCTGTGAAACTGTCGCCACTTTCGAGGCCTGCTGGGGGGCCCAGCACAGTGGGTATCACCGCAGATTCAAATTAGACCTCGCCATCCCTGGGGGGCCGCGATCTGTGAAACTGTCGCCACTTTCGAGGCCTGCTGGGGGGCCCAGCACAGTGGGTACCCACCGCGGACTCAAATTAGACCTCGCCATCCCTGGGGGGCTGCGATCTGTGAAACTGTCGCCACTTTCGAGGCCTGCTGGGGGGCCCAGCACAGTGGGTACCCACCGCAGACTCAAATTAGACGCCGCTTTCGTCCTTGTTCTCCTCCTGCAGTCACCTTCCCTCTGCTGCTGCCGTGCTGCTGGTTCGGCTTCCCGCACGTTTTTCTCCTGCTCTGCGTTCCCGACTCCCCATGTTCTTTTCGAACCTGTAGCTGTCGCCCCTCGTTCTTGTATGGTTCTCCTGCGCATCATGCCATAGGCGCGTGTCCCAAGTAGCTTACACATCAAGTTGATTGTCCATGCAAGTTTCGGCCAACTCCTCGTTTCCATTGATACAAATGGGTTGGGTACGACACAGGGTAATTTAGGGTTCCTTAGGTCAACACCTCGACTGTACCCCGGGACTGCCTTTGCACCCTCAGCCGTCTTCTGACGGCCCGCGTCGAGGGCCCCCATAGAGGCGGAGCATGGCACCGAGCCCTCCGCCGTGCTCTTGCCACGACGCGGGGGGCAGAACGGGGGAGGGCAGTGGGACAGGGGAGAAAGGAGGAGTTCAGGTGGGAGGAGAAGGAGACCCCAGACATACGACGTCCCGATTTTTCCAGGACGGCGTCCCTGGAAGTCCCGACCCTGTCCCCGGGACCGGTTCTTCGTCCCGAGCCGTTTTTTCACGGTCCCGAGGCCCGGCGAGGGCCCCCCAGGGCCGAAAAGAGCAGGAAAACGTCCCGTCCTGATTTTTTGCGACGCGAGCATGTTTGGGACGGGTTCCTGGGACTAGTTTCTCTATCGGCCGTGGGAGGACCTGGACCCGCAGCTCCTGCCGCAGGTGGAGGCCGGCGTCGAGGTCGCCTTCGAGATCATGCAGCTGCCGGACGGGAAACTGCGGGCGCAGGCCGGGCGTCCAGTCATGGGGGTGCGACACAGGGGGGGGAGGGCCTCCAAGCCACGGAATCCAGCGTACGCCGAACATCCTCGCTGGCCTGGGGCGTCTAGCCGTGCGCCACCCAGCAAGGCGCCGCGCACGGCCGCCTCCACCAGAGCGGCAAAGGCGGGCTGCGCGCCTTCCCTCGGACCTGCGAGGTGGAAAGAGGCCCGGCAGTGTAGACGCTTTAGCCGGAATGGTCGCGAAGACGTGGTGCAATCTATGTCGTGCAATCTGTGTGGTGCAGTCATTCTTGCTGCGACGAGGCGGCGACGGGGTAACGACGGTGGCAACAAGGCGGCGGACTCGACAAACGAGCCCAGACGACGAGGCGGCGACGAGGCGGCGACGGGGCGGCGACGACGGCAACAGGACGGCGGATCCGACAAGCGAGCCCAGGCGACGGGCGGCGACGAGGTGGCTGCGGGGCGGCGATGGCGGCAACACAGCAGCGGACCCGACGAATGAGACCACAGGACGGGCGGCGACGAGTCGGCGACGGGGCGGTGACGGCGGCAACAGGACGGCGGATCCGACAAACGAATCCAGACGACGGGCGGCGATGAAGCGTCGTCGCGGTGTCGGCGGCAGCAAGGCGGCGGTCCCGACAAACGAGCCCAGTCAGATGACGGGCGGCGATGAGGCGGCGACGGGGCGGCGACGGCGGCAACACTGCGGCGGACGCGACACACGAGCTCAGTTCCGTAGACAACAAGTGACAAATTCCTAAGTGTAAGCGCTTCTTGGGGACTGTATATAGATGTTTGTTTGTTTGTTCGTTTGTTTATCCGTAAGGGCTTCGCCCCCTGCCGCCGGCCCCCTCTCTCGGAGGATGGGCCATGGAAGAGTTAAGTCATGAGGCCTTGGCGCTGTCGTGAAGCAGTATCGAAACTTCATGCGAAGCCGAGTCGCAATCAGCAAAACCAACTGATCACAAGAGGGGTTACCACACCTGGCGATTGGTAAGACGTGTATGGTTTAAGGGCTTGGTTACCACACCTTGCGATGAAAGGGCCGAGGGAGTTCTCGCAGTTTGGGTTACCACGCCTTGCGATGGATGTGCGTGATGGGTTCGAATTTCAGAAATGTGGCAAATCCCCTGTGTTTTTGGACCCTGACCCCGCGGATCTGCGTGAGGGGTGGCACCGAATTTCAGAAATGTGGCAAATCCCCTGTGTTTTTGGACCCTGACCCCGCGGATCTGCGTGAGGGGTGGCACCGAATTTAAGAAATGTGGCAAATCCCCTGTGTTTTTGGACCCTGACCCCGCGGATCTGCGTGAGGGGTGGCACCGAATTTCAGAAATGTGGCAAATCCCCTGTGTTTTTGGACCCTGACCCCGCGGATCTGCGTGAGGGGTAGCACAGAATTTCAGAAATGTGGCAAATCCCATGTGTTTTTTGACCCTGACCCCGCGGATCTGCGTGAGGGGTGGCACCGAATTTCAGAAATGTGGCAAATTCCTTGTGTTTTTGGACCCTGACCCCGCGGATCTGCGTGAGGGGTGGCACCGAATTTCAGAAATGTGGCAAATCCCTTGTGTTTTTGGACCCTGACCCCGCGGATCTGCGTGAGGGGTGGCACCGAATTTCAGAAATGTGGCAAATCCCATGTGTTGTTGGACCCTGACCCCGCGGATCTGCGTGAGGGGTGGCACCGAATTTCAGAAATGTGGCAAATCCCATGTGTTTTTGGACCCTGACCCCGCGGATCTGCGTGAGGGGTGTCGAGCCCCCCCCAGCAATTCAGACAACGCGCCCAGAGGACGCTGGAAAATCCTGTTTGGGCCTCCCCCCCCCTCGCGCGGTCAATCAACTAGTTACAGTAAACAGCAAGAAGTCAACTAGTTACAGTAACCAGCAAGAAGGTCAACTAGTTACAGTAACCAGCAAGAAGCAGAACTGTAACACTGGAAACTAGAAACTACAACTGGTACAGGAAACTGCGAATCACGCGCCTACAGCCTGGTGGCCCCACAAGGGGGCCGGCGGATTTGAGTGTGCGTTCATAATTCAACGGAATGTATGTACACATCGTACACAGAGAGAACGGCTGGGGTCATCCAGGGATCGGAGACATTGACCTTCGACCCCGCCCATAGTTCATGTAGTCGGAGGAGTTCCTCGAGGGGGTGTACGTTGCCATGGTACTTCTGCAGCTGGTGCGAGGGCTGGCAGCAGCCCCAGTTGTGGAGTGGTATCCTTCCGTTCTTCAAGCTTTGGCCCTCCACCTTGCAATGCTGTGTGTTCTGGGCAACTGCTTGGGGCCCTCGGCGACGGAGCCCCTGTGCCCAATCCGTGTTCTGGCGCAGTGCTCCGAGCGTGCTCAGAAGTCGATTGGAGGCAGGTGTAAGCACGAAACAAGAGGCGTTTAAACAGGATGCTGCCATCGAATTCGCAGCGCGTGGACTGACCAGCTCGCGACACAGTTCCATGATTACCAGTTGGCGGATCGAAAAAAAAGGAGGCGTTGAAAACAGCATGCGGCTTCGGCCGCCAGTCCCCCCCGATGGCCGGCCTCCCTCCCCGCACGTGCGCGCGCCCCTCGCTCGCGAGCGGCGGGCGAGCGAGGCGCGGAGCCGACCGCTGGCGGCCCGCGCCCGCGCCCGCCCGCGGCGCGTCTCTCCGAGGAGCTCGAGGTATGCACGGCGTCCTCGGGCCAGCCCAGGAGCCAGAGGGCTGCGCGAAGGAGTCTGGTAGTTCGATGCTCGTTTTGGGGACCTTCCTGGGGCCATGTGTACATGTCTCATATGCACATGCTTGTGTACACATGTGTATGTATGTGTGTCAGTCTGTCTGCCTGTCTGTTTGTCTGTATGCATTCATGTGTGTATGCATGCATGCATGCATGTATGTATGTATGTATACATGTATGGTAGCCCCCCCCCACATGATCATACATATTCGTCTTTACCGCGGCCGCCGATCGATATCTTCTTTCTCCGTTCCCTTCTCCTGTCTCTTCCTTTCTCTCCTCCTCCTCCTCCTCCTCTTCCTCCTCCTCCTCCTCCTCCCCGTGCTATTCCTTCTCGGAATCATCGAAATCGTCAGAAACTAAAGAAAACCTGCAAACAAACAAAAAAACAAAAAAAACAAAAAACCCAAACAACCAAAAAAAACAAAAAAACACATGATTTCTGGAGAATTTCTGGGACGGCTGGCGGCCAAAATTCGTTATAAATCGTAGTTTTTTTTTTTTTTTTTTTTTTTTTTTTGTTGTTTTTAATTTTTGGGGTTTTTTTCGCCTCCTCCTCCTCCTCCGCCTCCACCTTCTCCCTCTTCTCCTCCCCCTCCACTCCTTCTTCTCCTCCTTCCCCTCTCCCCCTCCTCCGCTATGCGGCCGGCCGTCAGCATGAGGGTAGGTACCGCAATTCCATCGATTGCTATCCAATCTGTCGCAACCGTTGCGTTGCTATGTTTCCAGGCGGAGCGCACGCATAGAGGTCTACAAAAGATGGTGGTTCATACGTGCGCGCACGCATCGCACCGACTGCCATCGGCTACGACTGCGTCGCGCATCATGTACGCTCGCACGGCGCGGCCGCCTCCTCAGTCAGCCTCGCTGCGGCGCGCCGTCGCCGACTCAGAGGGCGGCCCCCCCTCGTCAATCACGCGCGCGAGCTCTGCCGACAGACCGTCGTCATCCTCGACGTCGATCGTTTCACCGTGGGCCGAGGCGGCAATGGAAGCGAAGATCGCCCTCTGCTCATCCCGGATTCAACGGGTGACAAACGGACCCACCGCAAGACCATTCATGAGCACCCTCGCCTTTTTTTTTTTCCTTTTTTTTTTTTTCTTTTTTTCATTCTTCTTTTTCTTTTTTTTTTCACTTTTCTTCTTTTTCTTTTTTTTTTTGTTTATTTTTTTTTTTTTTTTTCTCTTTTCTTTTTTCTTTCTTCTCTTTTTTTTTCTTTTTTTTTCCTTTCCTTTTCCTCCTTTTTTTTTCTTTTTTCCCTTTTTTTTTTTTTCTTTTTTGTTTTTTTCTTTTCTTCTTTGTTTTTTCTTTCTCTTTTTTTCTTTTTTTCTTTTTCTCTTCATCTTTTTTCTCTTTCTTTCTCCTTTTTTTTTTTTTTTTTTCTCACTGGCGGAGGCGAGGACAAGTCCTCGAACGCACCGTGGTGCGCCTTGGCGAGGCTCTTGAAAATCGCGAGCTGCTCGTCCTGGTCCTCCTTGGTGAGCTCGCCGCAGCGCCCAACGATGTTGGGCTGCGCGGAGCTGGCGGCGCGCGAGCTGTCTTCTGGCGGTTCGTCCATTCCGCCGCCGAAGCCGAACACGTCCTCCTCCTGGGACAACTCGGCTGGCGGCTGGGAAAACGCCGAAGCGGCCGCGGCGGCTGGCGGAGCGCTGGCCGCGCCTGGAACGAACCCTGAAACGTTGCCGACAGCGGAGACAACGCGCGCAGGGCCATCGCCGAAGATAGGAGCAACATGGACAGTCGCAATAGTGGACACGTCAAGGCCCGCGACCACATTGCTCATGTACCCAATCGACCAAGCCATCTTTTCGGCGTAGTCTGAGGGGAGCGGGCGGATGGCTGGCGACGTCGTGTCCCGCACTTCGTTGACGAAGAGGTCGGGGCTCCTGGGGTTGGGCCACGGCATGAACTCTGCACCATCCTGCAGGTTGGCGGATGCCACGCGCCAATGCACGCCGAGGTCCGTCACCACGATGACGTGCGCCCTGGCGAGGATGGCGTTGAAGTCCTCCTCTGCCCTGACATCCTCCAGAGACGGCGCGATGATACGCTTGAGCAGGTCGAGGCCGTGCTTGTTTAGCGTCGCGGCATCCAGCGCCGCCTTCTCCGCGTCGCGGTCGTAGGGGTTCGCGACGGCCTGTCTGCGCGACCCTTGCACGAAAGCGCAGCCGCCCCACCGAGCCCACAGCAGAGCGTCCTCTTCCTTGGGGTTCAAGAAAGCCTTGAGCACATCAGCGGATACCTTCAAGCGGCCAAGCGTTCGCCCGATCACCAACGCCACCGCGACTTCCACTTGGGAGGGCGATGCGGTGGGAAGAACCGCAGTCTCCCTGGAAGCCGCGGGCGGCAATGGCGTGGGCCACGCCAGGCCACCGAACCTGCTGAAGCAGGCCGTCGTCGAAAACGCCAGGGAGGATCTCCGTCGTCGGCTCGCCCTTGAAGAAATCCATATGCTTCACCGTCAAGAAAGCGATCTCATCGGCGGTGCCCTTCTTCTGTATGCTGTACGCCGAATGAACCCAAGCAAGCGTCTTCGAACCGTTGCTCTTGCCAACTCTGGACTTCCCGACCCACAGCACCCCGTGCATGTGGAGCGTGCCAATCATCAGGCGGAGGACGCCATTGAGGAACCAGCCAGAGAAGTCCTTCAGCGTCAAACTCCAGCGCGAGATCGGTTTGGTATTCGTCCTGCCCTTCTGGTAATTGCGCAGCGCAGTCTCCACCTTGGACGCAGGCCATCCGAATATCTTCGAACCCTCCCTGTTGACCTCTGTGTCAGCCCATTCCATGAACTGGTTTCTGTTATTGCTGCGGGGGCCGTGTTCACGGATGAACGTGTAGCCCTGCGCGCGCTCGTCCTCCTCTAGCGGCTGCTTCCGCTCGTGCTGCGGCTTGATCGTGAAGTACCTTGCGGTGGAGGCGCTGGGTAGGCATACATACGGTGAGAAGCCCAGGGGGTCCCGATCGCTGGGTCGCCACAGATAGGGCGCCCAACTCGTTTTGAAACGCGGGGTGGGGGAATGCCCCTGAGCTGGGGCGGGCAGGAGGGGGATCTTTATCCGAGCGCGCCCACCGTATTTGATAGCCCTCGAGCTTCTCCAGCATGAACTGGAACGCAATCGACCCCGCCCGAAAGTTTTTGCCGTAGTCGATTTTGTGGGCCTCTCCGCGAGCACACTTGAGGATGGTCGCAGAATCGACTCTGTTTTTATCGAAAGAAACAACCTTGAGGATGCGGTATGCCGAACACTCGCTGTCCTCTGGCTTCTGGCGAACGATGAAGATCTGCATCGTGTGCGGGACGACGGGCTCCTGCTTGAGCGACAGCGGCTCCTGCAAGTCCTTGAACCTACCCTGTGCGCACAACTCGTGCACCTTGTCGAAGTCAATCGGGCCCTCGTAGTTGGATGCCATGTCGGCGAAAGCGACCGACTTCGTGGTACTCGAATTCGCGATCGGTAGCAGTGGAAGGTCGAAGATAGAAAGGTCACCAGCGAACGCCAACCTGTCTTTCTTGACGCACTTCGAGGGGTGGTAGTCTAACTTGCTACCGCTGACCATCAACGACGCCTCCTCAAAGGTGAGCTTGCCGTCTTCCTCGGCGTCGTACGCAACCTGCCCCAGCGACTGCACCTGAGCAGCAGGGGCGCTCGCCATGATTCGTGGCGAGAGAAAGGCGGGTCGGGCGGTGGCCTTGGATGACGGGCAACAGCGCGCAAGCGTTGATCACAGACGGCTGCGGATGCCAGCTGAGCACCTGGGGAGGGAGCGACGACGACGAACGATGCACACTGAAGATGGAAGTAAGAAGCAAGAGAGCGTGGGCACGACGACGATGAGTCACATGTGTGGCACGGCTGCGGTGGGGACAATCAACGCGACGTCAATCACGCGCACTCGGGAACACATGCGCGCTGTATAAAAAAAAACACCCCTCGACATCGGCACTCCGTTATAAAAAACACACACCCTCGACATCGGCACTCAGTGCGCCGCGTCCATGACCTCCCAGATGGCATCCGCGGTGGCCGCCCACATATCCTTGCCCTTGTTCCAGTACTCGAACTGGGCCGAGCGAACCGAAGCCGCGAGACGCCTGCTGCCTGGGAGGTCCGTGCGCGTGCCAATGAGGGTTTTGATGGACCTCCAGGCGCGGTCGATGATCCGCGTCCCTGCCTTTACCCTGATCTTGGAGCCGTCGGGCAACTTGTGGGTGACAACCTTCGAGTAGACTGGCTTCAACCAAACCCACTTCCTGCCGATCTTCTTCCGCTTCTTGCAGTGCACGACGTGGTCGTGCACGAGCCCCGACGCGCGCGTCTTGTAGCTGCGGGCCCCGTCAGAGTGCAAGATGACCTTCCTTTTTTCTAAACGGCTTTTTAGGAACGGCGCCCAATCCGTCTTCTTGATGGCGCCTGGGCCTGGCGCGTTGGCCTCGGTGCCGTCTGACTGGGTCTTCCGCAGAACGAGGCTATCAGGGCGCCCGCGCTCGACGACGCCCGCCCGCTGTTCCCGCGTCTTGGAACGACCGTCGTCGGACAGCTGGGCGCGGAAGACCGACTCATCCGCCTCCACGTCGAACCAGCGCCGCTGAGCTTCGTCGCCGAAGACAATGTTGGGTTCGTTCTTTTCCACGTAGATCTGCCGCGCGGCTGCCGCGGCCGCGCTCATGTCCTCGATCATCTTGTGGTTGGCACATGTCAGCAAGTGTATCTGGGCGGTGGTCATGCCGAGCGTGAGGCAGAAGAGGACCTTGGCCTCCGTCGGCAAACTCGACGATTGGCAACCCCCGCCAGACTTGAAGACGGGGTGGGCGGTGCACGGGTTGACGGTCTTGCCGCGCAGCCTACCGCCGTTGCATCGCCAATGCGGGCCGCGATTGTCATCGTGCACCCGCGCGCCGCAGGTTCCGACGCCGCAGTGAGGGCAGGTGCGGCCTTCCCAGTCAAGCAGGACGCCATCCTCGAGGAGCAGGTCTACCATCTGGTCCGCAGTTTTCCCGTGGAAGCTGTCGTAGTTGCGGCGCCAGGTTTCGCGCTCCTTGCGGGATTTCACGGTCTTCTTCCCGTGGCGCGCGCACTCGACCTTCTCCGCTTGCTTCCTGCGCTGGCCCATCCTGTCCTTGCCCCTCTTGCGCAAGGGGAACGGCCTGAAAGCACTCGCAGGCCGCTTCTTCGGCGCGGGGGCGGCAGCAGAGCGTTTGATAACACGCTTTCCCATCGCCAACGGTGGCAGAACGGTGGCCCAGACGGTCGGTTGAGAAAAACGCATTGAGCCAAAATGTGCTGCGGGTGGGACTGGGGGCCTCCTTGTCTGGAGGTTCGTCGGCTTCCTCTGGTTGTGGCGGTGGCGCTGTCGGTAGTTATGGTAGGAGTGGTTGTATTAGCAACAGTAGTAGTGGTGGTAGTACTACTAGTCGTCGTAGAGCTGTAGCAACAGTAGTAGTGACGGTAGTAGTACTAGTCGTGGTAGAGCTGTAGCAACAGTAGTTGCAATAGAAATGGTAGTGGTAGTCGTAGTAGAAGAACAAAATCCCTACGACGCCCGTATCAGATAGGGCATCATAAAATCAGGATGCCCTTTTTGTGCAGCAATGCGCCTGTTCACGTTAGACTGATCATGCTTGTCGGCGGCTCCATCGTCGCCTGATTTTCTGGGTGGGTGGTTCGTCCTGTGGTCTTGATGTCATCATTGCACAGCTTTTCCTACGACGCCCGTATCAGAGAGGGCATCCTAAAATCATGATGCCCTTTTTGTGCAGCAATTCGCCTGTTCACGTTAGACTGAACATGCTTGTCGGCGGCTCCATCGTCGCCTGCTTTCCTGGGTGGGTGGTTCGTCCTGTTGTCTTGATGTCATCATTGCACCGCTTTTCCTACGACGCCCGTATCAGAGAGGGCATCCTAAACTCAGGATGCCCTGTTTGTGCAGCAATGCACCTGTTCACGTTAGACTGAACATGCTTGTCGGCGGCTCCATCGTCGCCTGCTTTTCTGGGTGGGTGGTTCGTCCTGTTGTCTTGATGTCATCGTTGCACCGCTTTTCCTACGACGCCCGCATCAGAGAGGGCATCCTAAAATCAAGATGCCCTTTTTGTGCAGCAATGCGCCTGTTCACGTTAGACTGAACATGCTAGTCGGCGGCTCCATCGTCGCCTCCTTTTCTGGGTGGGTGGTTCGTCCTGTTGTCTTGATGTCATCATTGCGCCGCTTTTCCTGCGCGGCATCCTGCCTGGCAGAAGCGCGTTCCGCCCTAAATTCCCCCTGGTCCGCCTCCTCCTCCTCCGCCTCCTCCTCCTCCTCCTCCTCCTCCTCCTCCTCGGTCGGCCCCCTGCTTTGCCCCTGGTCGTGCTCCCCGCCGCGCCGTGCCTCTCTTTCCCCGTTAGCGAGCGAAGCGTTCTTTGGCCTCGCGGCGGGCTCCTGCTTTGCCTAATTGTCATGAGAAAAGCGAAGGATGGCCCTCGAGTGGGTGGCCCTCCAAGTCGCCCAGTCCCTCAGAAGCTTCGTCGCCTTCGGCGGCAGCTCCTGGTCGCGCGCGCGCGAGAAAGCCTCGAACCAGGACTTCCAGGCCTTGAGGGCCTTCGCGTCTGCAGCTCCCTTCGCCTGTGCGTTCTCCTCGGCCGCGTTGCTCTCGGCCAGCTCCCTCGTCTGTTTCCGCGCTCGCTCCTGCGCGGGCGAGGCAGCAAGTCACCCGAACAGACGGGGGGGGTTTCGGCGGCGTGGGCTTGCTCGAGTTGCGTTTGCTTCGTGCTTGGTGCTCTTTGCTGGCGTTGCTGTCGTTGCGGTTGCGGTCGTTGCAGTTGCGGTCGTTGCGGTTGCGGTCGTTGCGGTTGCTGCCGTTGCGGTTCCGTCTTTTGCGGTTGCGGGCAGGGTGGCGGTGGTGGAATTTCAAAACGTCGTGTCCCGAAGCTGCTTGTTGGACCGCGCACGCTTCTCGGCGAGCTCCCAGTTGTCCGCCGCCTCGCCCCGGCACCAATCAACCCGGGCATGAGCAGGCGGGGCAATGCGTTTATATGTTTGGAGATGTTTGAAGCGCAACGAGGAAGATAGATCGCAGCCTGCTCTTCCAGGTCCGCGATCTTCTTCAAAAGCGGCCTCTGGAATCGCATCTTGAGCTTGTGCTTCGCCGCTTTGGCCTTGTCCTTTTTGACTCTGGCCTTGCGCGCGCGGTTGTTCTCGAGCTTGCGGTCGCACTGCTCCGCGCCGTGTTCGGGGTTGCCCATGGTTTCCCAGCGGGGCGCTGGCTAAGCGAAGCAACGGCCTTGAACACGCGCGTGCTGCACGAAACAAAAAAGAGAAGGAGAACGAGCGAAGAAGGAGGAAGAGGAGGAGGAAAAGGAGGGGGAGGAGGACAACGGGGAGGAGGAAGAGGAGGAGGAGGAGGAGGAGGGAGAGTGGGGGGGAGAGGAAGAAGAGATAAGAGGAGGAGGAATGAGGGAATATGGGGGAAGAGGAATGGGAGAAGGGCGGGGGGTGAGGAGGAGACGATTGAGTGGTGGTGGGGGGGGGGGGGGGAGGGGGTCTCGAGGGGGGCAGGAGGTCGGGGGCAGGGGGGGGGGGGAGGGGGCCAGGAGGAGGAGGAGGGAAGAAGAGGGGGGGGAGGTGGAGGAGGATGAGGAGGAGGGAGAGAGAGGAGAGCGTGGTGGATGAGAGGGACATCAGCAGAGCGAGGAGGACGCAGAAAATTGGAAGCAGTGGTTGAGGAATAGAAAATGGGTTTGCAATACATTGTGTGCATTCCGTTTGGATTGCAATTCAAATAGGGGTTTCGGTCTGCCAGCGCATCTCAAAGCTTCATGAGAAGAGCTGGATGAGGGATATAGATCTCAGGCGAGGAACTCTGGATGAGATGAAAGGAGAAGTGGATGATATTTGTTTGCTTGTTTGTTGTGTGGGTGGGTAGGGGGGGGGGGGGGAGCATGCGCATGTATGCATGTATGTATGATTATTGCCCCCCTCCCCCCGCGCCCCAAACCCACCAAAAACCACAATATCGTCACTGACGATTGCTCCTCGTCCGATCTCCTTCCTCTTCATTCCTTCCTCCCCTCCCCTTTGAAAATGCGAAAGTAACGAAAAAACCATTGAAAAAACGGAAAACATTCGAATTTCGGGGGAAACCTTGCCCCTCCCCCCCCAGAAGTTCGACCGACATCATACTTGTTTGTGGCTGTTTTTTGTGTCATCAAGCGTTTTTCGCTGACTCCCTCCATATTCCGGCCCCTATCGGACCATTCCTTCCCCTTTCCTCTCCCCCTTCTTTTCTTCCCCCCCCCCCCCCCCCTCCTGTCGCAGTCGCTGTTCTGCGATATTTTCTGAACGGCGCTCTGTGTCATCGCGCAAGCCCTTCGGGCGAGCGGTCGGCATCGACCGTTTGGCGGGCAAGACGGCCTACAAACAATAGTGGTTCATACGTGGGCGCGCACGTCGCGCCGACGGCCCTCGGCGCCGACTGCGCAGCGCCCAATGCGCGCTCGCAGGGCGCGGCCGCCCGCTCACTCGGCATCGGTGGGGGGCGCCGCCGCCGGCCCCGAGGCCTGATCGCCCTGTTCAATCAGGCGCCCGAGCTCGGCCTCCAGGGCGCCGTCGTTGTCGTCGTCGCCGTCGACGGCGATCGCCCCCCTGCGGGCCGAAGCGACGATGGAGGCGAATATCGCCTCTTGCTCCGCGGCGTCCACTCTCGACAGCGGACCCCCGCATCCCACCATGGGCCTCTTCGCCCTCTTCACTGGCGGAGGCGAGCACAAGTCCTCGCAGGCGCCGTGGCGCGCCCTGGCGAGGCTCTTGAAAATGGCGATCTGCTCATCCTGGTCCTCCTTCGTCAGCTCCCCGCAACGTCCCACGATGTCAGGCTGCGCGGCGCTTGCGGCGGGGGCGCTCTCCTCTGGCCCATCCATGCCGCCGCCGAGACCGAACGCGTCGCCCTCATATGGTGCGTCTGCCGCGTCGTCGGGGTGAGACGCCGAAACGGCCGCGGCTGGTGCGTCTGCCGCGCCATCGGAACGAGACGCCGAAGCGGCCGCGGGGGCGGACGATGCGCTTGCCGCCGCGCCTGGCTCGACGAAGCCTGACATGCTGCCGACAACGGAGACCGCGCGTGCAAGGTCATCGCCAAACATCGGGGCAATGCGGATCGTCGCAACCGTGGGCACGTCACGGCCCTCCGCCAGACTGCTCATGCAGCCGGTAGACCATTCCATCTTGTCGGCATAGTCTGAAGGGAGCGGGCGGACAGCGGGCGACGACGTGTCCCGCACCTCGCTGGCGAAGAGGTCGGGGGCTCTGGGGTTGGGCCACGGCGTGAACTCGGCGCCGCCCTCCAGATCTGCGGACGCCGCGCGCCAGGGCACCCCGGGGTCCGTGACCACGACAAAGTGCGACCTGGCGAGGATGGCATTGAAGTCCTCCTCGGTCTTCGCCTCCTCGAGCGACGGGGCGACGATCTTCTTGACGCGGTCCAAGTCGTACTTGTTGCGCGTCACGGCATCCAGCGCCGCCCTCTCCGCGTCGCGGTCGCAAGTGTTAGCAGCGGCTCGCCTGCGCGACCTTTGCTCGAAACCGCAGCCGCCCCACCGAGCCCGCAGCAGAGCGTCCTCCTCTTTGGGGTTGAGGAAAGCCTTGGGAACGTCAGCCGTTACCTTCAGGCGGTCACGCGCTGGCCCCACCACCGACACCGCGATTTCCAAGTGGGAGAGGGTCGCAAGGGTTCGCTTCGATCGGGCCCCCCACCCGACGAAAGGAACCGCACTCCCCCCGGGAAAGAGCGGGCAGCAAGTGCAGGGGCCACGCGCTCTAGCGGCTGCTTCCGCTCGTGCTGCGGCTTGATCGTGTAGAATCGTGTAGTGCCTTACGGTGGAGGCCTTGGAAAAGAATAGTTTCGATGAGGAATCAAGGGTCCCGCGGCCGATGGGCGCGCAAACATTTGCCGCGGAGCCCGCGGGGGGGATGCGCCAGAGTCTGGCACTCAGGAGGGCGTTCCTCCTTATCTAGTGCCCCCACCGTATCTGGTAGCCCTCGAGCTTCCCCAGCATAATCTGGAACGCAATCGAGCCCGACCTGAAGTTTTTGCCGCAGTCGATCTCGTGCCCCCCGCCCCCCCGCGGGCGCAGCTCAAGATGGTCGCAGCATCGACTCTGTTCTTCTCGAAGCTGACAATCTTGAGGATGCGGTGGGTGGAGCATTCGGAGTCCGCGGGGTTGTCGCGCATGATGAACAGCTGCGTCGTGTGCGGAATGGCAGGCTCCTTCTTGAGAGACAACGGGCCCTGCAAGCCCTTGAAATTACCATTGCAGCGCAGCTCGTGGACCCTATCAAAGTCAATTGGGCCCCCGTAGTTGGACGCGACGTCGGCGAATGCTATCAACTTCGCAGTGCTCGAATGTGCGATCGGCACCAAGGGGGGGTTCAACATTGAAAGGTCACCAGCGGAAGACAACCTGTCCTTCCTGACGCACTTCGAAGGGTGATCGTCCAACTTGCCCCCGCTGGCCATCAAGCTCGCCTCCTCGACGGTCAGCTTGCCGTCGCCGGCGGCGTCGTATGCGAGCTGCCCCAAAGAGGGAACCTGGCCGGCAGGGGCGCCGGCCATGGCTGGCGAGGCGAGAAAGATGGAGCGGGCGTAGGCCTTGGCGGGCGGGCAAGGCCGCGCAAACGCTGAGCGCAGACGAGCTGCGGGGGGCAAGCCGCCAGGTTGGAGGACAGTGGCAGTTGTGGACAGGAAGAGGAGGGGCGACGGCGACGTGATCACGATTATGGAATGCGGGACTGGTGCTCGGCCCTTTTTCTGAGTGGGCTCCGTGAAGAGGCGTTCAGGCGCATCGTTGACATCGCTCTAATAAGCTGAAATCGCGCGGGGCAGCGCTGGCCGCTGGCT
>CAUYUJ010001530.1:87258-100171 GCA_963575745.1 Prorocentrum cordatum | reverse complement strand
CACAAGATTCCCCGGAGTTGGGTTTTCGCCTGCTCACGCTGAGGCGCCGGCCTCATTTTCGGGCACCGCTCCTTCCGAATTGTGTTCCCGCTGCAGCGCTGGCCTCATTTCCGTGCTTCCGCGCGTTCCGAATCGTGCTCCCGCTGCAGCGCTGGCCTCATTTCCGCGCTTCCGCTCGTTCCGATTCGTGTTCCCGCTGCAGCGCTGGGTGCGTTGCGTTCCGCTGCGCGATGCCATGCCTTCAGCTGAAGCTGCGATGTGCAGTGCTTAAGTGCCACGTCGTGCTATGACATGCTATGCTTTGATCTTCAACGCCATGCTATGCAATGTTATGCTCGGGGCCGCTGTGCGATGCCATGCTTTGCGTTGCAAAACTTTGTGATGCAATTCTTCACTACGCCACGCCACACCATGCTGTGACATACTACGCTTTCCGGTGCTCTTCTACGCCATGCCATGCCGTGCTCTGCAATGCATTGCGTACCCTTTTCGGGATCATTGCCCTGCTCGACATCCGACTGTGCGAGTAGAGAGGGGATCTACGCCATGGTAAGGGATGGGAGGGAAGGGTAGGATGTCAGATATGACGAGAGCGCACCTAGCTTGCCCCTCCCCCCTCCTTCCCCCCTCCCCTCTCCCTCCTCCCTCCTCCTCCCTCCCTCCTCCCTCCTCCCTCCTCCCTCCTCCCTCCTCCCTCCCTCCTCCTCCCCCTCCCTCCTCCCTCCTCCCTCCTCCCTCCTCCCTCCTCCCTCCTCCTCCTCCTCCTCCTCCTCCTCCTCCTCCCTCCTCCTGCCTCCTCCTCCTCCTCCTCCTCCTCCTCCTCCCCTCCTCCTCCCGCTCCCTCCTCCTCCTCCCTCTCTCCTCTCCTCCCCCTCCTCCCTCCTCCCTCCTCCCTCCTCCCCTCCTCCTCCTCCTCCCTCCTCCTCCTCCCTCCTCCCTCCTCCCCCTCCTCCTCCTCCTCGTTCGCCTGAAACATCCTCGCAACTCCCTAACCATCGAACGCATTGACAAACAAAACAAGACGGATTTTTTTGTACGTTTCGGCCTCGAAGGGCCCTCGCTGGGCCCCAGGACCGTGAATAAACGACTCAGGATGACAAACGGGTCCCCGGGAAAGGGTCGAGACTTCCAAGGACCCCGTATCGAACAAATCACGACATCGGATCTCTGGGTCTGGGTGCCGAGATGCCGTGAGCTGAGGTGGTCGGGCCACTTTCGCCCGAAGCATCCTCGCAGCTCCGACTTCGGAGATGCCCTGACCTATGGTGGTCGAGCCACTTTCGCCCGAGACATCCTGACAACTCTGGATTCCAAGATGTCCTGAGCTCAGGTGGTCAGGCCACGTTCGCCTGACACATCCTCGCGTGACACATCATCCGAACGCTGGCCACATCCCTTTGTTCGATTGGTGCTGTCGCCTGCCACGTCCCTCATTTGGGTATGGTGTTGCCGCTCGAAGGCCAGCCACATCCGCTTCCTTCCTTTTCCTTGCTCCTTCCCTCTGTCCACTCTCATCTGTCCTTTTTCCTCCCCATTGTTTGTTTGCCCCCCCATCCGAATCTTCGCCTCCGCGGCATGCGCGGGCATGTGATTCCAAACTTTCGGAGGTTGTCCAGGCTGTGCATCCGACTGTGCGTCGGTCTGTGTGGCATGTGCGCACATGTGCGGCCATGTTGTTGAGACGTTTGCAAGGTTGCATGGGCATGTACCTGCGACCGTGCGGCAAGTTCAGAGCATGTGCTAACAGGGGATATGTCGACCCCTATCCCAGGCTTCGTGGGGTTTCCGAATGGACCAGAAATTTGGGGCCTAACCCTGGGATATACGATGGGGGGGTGTCCATTCTCGATAGGGTGCGTCCGAATAGCCCCCTTGGGGTGTATCCCAGGGTTTTCCCATTCTTCTGAGCGGCCAGACTTTTCGGGCGAAACTCGGGGATTGGGGGAGAAACATCGCTGTGCGGCCCCCTGCGGACCTCAGAACGAGAGTGAGCACTATGGGAATGCGCGCTAATGCAAGGAGTCCGGCGTATGGCTGGCGGCCCGCTGCCCCCACGGCCCACGGGGCCGCCAGCCATGCAACAGTAACAAGCTTGCGAGACCCAGGCGCTGCTCGTAAGTTGGCGTTGGCGCTTGCAACAAAAAAAACATCCGATTTGGCTGGTACCCCCTGGGCCCTCGGCCATCTTGTGCGTCTGCCACAGAAGGGATTCGTTGGATACGAATTACACGAGGATTCCTTGCTGTGGAGGCTTGCAAGCGGATTCCTGTGTGGCGGACGGGAGAGACAGAGAGAGAGCGAGAGAGAGAGAGAGAATGCAATACGAATTCCGTCCCCCTCCCTTCCTCCATAAGAGCAGGATAAGACCACAATAACATACAATGCGACTTTCCCCATCCTATCCCCTTCTCCCAACAATAATGCAATAGCTAAACAAGATGGCCAAACAACCAGGGGGGTTTCAAACAACAGTTATTTATTCAAAGAAGTGCAGACATACAAAAGGACAAACGACACACATCGCATGGACCGCTCATTGTTTAATCGATTTCTTGTGGCTGGCGGCCCATTGCCCTCACGGCTTACGGGGCCGCCAGCCACGAACATATAATTTCGAATGCAGGGGAACTGCGAGTCCCAGCGTTTTTTTCGTTTTTTTGGTTCGTGTGTGTGAAAGAGAGTGGTCTTCTTTGTTGGCTCGTATCCCCCTGGGCCCTCGGCCATTGTGTGCGTCTGCCACAACAAATCCGAATGACGCGGATTATGGAAGGATTCCGTTCGTGGGGTCTTTCAGGAGGATTCGTTTGTGGCGGAGTAGCGAACATATATATATATATGTATATATATACATATATATATATACAGAGAGAGAGAGAGCGAGAAACTGCAATACGAGTTCAGTCCCCCCCTCCCATCTATCTGTTCCAATAAAGATGACATGGGACAGCAAGAATACTTTGCGAATTCCCCCCCCCTCCTGTCCGTCTCTTCTAACAGGAATGCATTCAAGTATAGCTACCATATGGCCCAGGGACCAGGGGTACCAACCAACAAAAACAACGCCTGGGTCGCTCCCTTTGTCCCAACCGTGCTGCGGTGTTGGGTCCTCGTTTTGAAAAAAATCCCCGCGCCTCCTCCTCCTCTGTTCATCCAGCTCCTGCTCCTGCTCCTGCTCTTGCTCCTGCTCCTGCTCCTCCTCCTCCTCCTGTCACCTCCCTCACTTTGGCACACCCCTCACACGTTTCGTGGCCCCATAAGGGGGCTCCACCGAACGCCCCACTGGCAGCTTTTCGCGTGGCGCCACCCCCTCACTTTGGCGCACCCCTCACACGTTCGTGGCCCCATAGGGAGCTCCACCGAAGGCCCCAGTGGCATGGCTCGCATGCCGCCCCCCCCTCATGTTGGCACGCCCCTCACACGCTTCATGCCCCAGCTGGAGCTCCACCGGAGGCCACAATAGCATGGTTCGCATGCCGCCACCCCCCTCACTTTGGCACATGGGAGCTCCACCGAAGGCCCCAGTGGCATGGTTCGCATGGCGACACCCCCTCACTTTGGAACACTCCTCACACGTTTCGTGGCCCCATAGAGAGCTCCACCGAGAACCCCAGTGGCTGCGTTCGCATGCCGCGCCGGCATGTCTTCTCCCGCTTCTCCCGGTGCCTGTCAGCGGCAACGGGTTACATCAGCATGTCCGTCGGAACTCCGCGCGCGGGCGGCCCCAGCGGCAACGTCCGCATGGCGACCCCGCCTCGGTCCGGCGCTTCCTTCACGCGTAGTGAGCTCCGATACGGAGCCACGAAGCGCTTTTTGGTGGCCCCGCAGTGAGCTCCACCACAAGCGGTTCGCGGCCCCCTAGTACCTCCTCCTCCTCCTCCTCCTCCTCCTCCCTCCCTCCCTCCCTCCCTCCCTCCTCCTCCTCCTCCTTCGTATGGCTGGGTCCTTCGCCAGGATCATGTATTGACTTCGCTTCTTGTGGCTGGCGGCCCACTGCCCCCACACGGCCCGCGGGGCCGCCTGCCATGAACCCCAAAAAGTTGTCCTGGCGAAGGACCCAAGCAGATGCAATTGTGGGTGCCGCCGGTGTGAGAACCGCCATCAGTTGGTGGGCTTCTTTTCCACCGCCACCACCACAAGTAGGAGGGGGAGGGGGCCTCCTCCTCCTCGTCCTCCTCCTCCTCCCTACTCCTCTTCTTCCTCCTCCTCATGCTCCACCCCCTTCCCCCAACTCATGGTGGTGGTGGTGGTGGAAAACAGGCCCATCATCGGTGGAACTCCCGACGGAGACGCGAAATGAGTGAAGAGGGCGCCGGAATGGGGTGGGGTCGCCGTGCGGGCGCTGCCGCTGGGGTAGCACGCATGCGGCACGGAAACTGGGTGTGCCAAACTGAAGCGGGTGGCGGGATGCGGGCGCAGCCACTGGGGCCTTTGGTGGAGCTTCCTGTGGGGCCACGAAACGTTTGAGGGGTGTGCCAAAAGAGGGGGGGGGGGGGGGCGCAATGCGGGCGCAGCCACTGGGGCCTTCGTTGGAGCTCCCTATGGGGCCACAAATAAAGAGTGTGCCAAAATGAAGCGGGTGGCGGGATGCGGGCGCAGCCTCTGGGGCCTTCGGTGGAGCCCCCTTCTGGGGCCACGAAACGCTTGAGGGGTGTGCCAAAAGAGAGGGGGGGATGGCGCAATGTGGGCGCAACCACTGGGGCCTTCGGTGGAGCTCCCTACGGGGCCACGAAGCGCGTGAAGAGTGTGCCAAAATGAAAGGGTGACGGCATGCGGGCGCAGCCACTGGGGCCTTCGGTGGAGCTCCATATGGGCCACGAAACGTGTGAGGGGTGTGCCAAAGTGAGGGGGGCGACGGCAGGTTAGAGGGATGAGGAGGAGGGTGGAGGAGGAGGAGGAGGAGGAGGGTGGAGGAGGAGAAGGAGAAGGAGGATGATGATGATGAGGAGGAGGAGGAGAGGAGGAGGAGGAGGAGGAGAGGAGTGGACGCGGGGACTGTCTGTTCAAATCGGGGAACCAGAACCCAGCATGGCAGGGGAACAACAAAACAGGGTCCCCTGCATTTTGTTTGTTTTCTTGTATGTGCTATTGATTGTTTCGGTTGGCTGACCCAACTGGGGCCCTCGTCCATCTTTCGCGCCTGCCACAAAAAGGAATGGTTCTGATGCGATTTACAAAAATATTCCTTGCGCGGGAGCTTATAAAATAATACCTGTGTTGCGCGTTAGAGATACAGTGAAAAGAGAAACACAACAACACCAACACCAACACCAACACCAACACCAACAACAACACCACCAACAACAACAGCAACATCACCAACAACACCACCACCAACACCACCAACAACAACAACAAAGAAATTGAAAGAAAAATCGCCGAGCTCATTGTAGAAACACGACCTCATGTAGTTCAATATGTGCGTGGCAATGAATTCTGAAGAGCTGGAAATTGTCCACCCGACTGCTCGCGAAATCACACCACCCACCCACTCGCAACTTGCCTTGAAAAACTCGTGCGGCCGCGATTGCAGTGATCGCTCGGTGCTGGCTGGCGCATCCCTGCGGCCGCACTAACGCGCGTAGGCTCGCGCGCAGAACGGCCAACTAGTTTGGCGTGACCGACGCAGCCGCGGTGGCGCTGATCGATGGGGACGTTGCACCGTGTCTCGCAAGCCGCCCTGGCGCCCGGGCACTTCACTGCGAGTCGGTATTCTGGGCGGGCGCGCTATCATCGTGACATCGACAACGGCAGACACGATGATGATGGCAGCGATGCTGATGGCGATGACGAAGGCAAGGCCAATGACGGCACCGATGCTGGTCACGCTGGTGACGACGCGTCAATGATCAAGGTTTTGGAATGATTTCGCCATGCGCGCGCGGTCGGCACGCGCGAGTGGCCCTCATGGTACTATCCGCCGGCCCCCTTGTGGGGCCACCAGGCTGCGAGGCGCGTGATTCGCAGTTTCCTGTACCAGTTGTAGCTTGTAGTTTCCAGTGTTACAGTTCTGCTTCTTGCTGGTTACTGTAACTAGTTGACTTCTTGCTGGTTACTGTAACTAGTTGATTGATCGCGCGAGGGGGGGGCGGCCCACAGGGATTTTTAGCGTCCCCTGGGCGCGTTGTCTGAATTGCTGGGGGGGCTCGAAATCGATACCCCTCACGCAGATCCGCGGGGTCAGGGTTCAAAAACACAACGGATTTGCCACATTTCTGAAATTCGGTGCCACCCCTCACGCAGATCCGCGGGGTCAGGGTTCAAAAACACATGGGATTTGCTACATTTCTGAAATTCGGTGCCACCCCTCACGCAGATCCGCGGGGTCAGGGTCCAAAAACACAGGGATTTGCCACATTTCTGAAATTCGGTGCCACCCTCACGCAGATCCGCGGGGTCAGGGTCCAAAAACACAACGGATTTGCCACATTTCTGAAATTCGGTGCCACCCCTCACGCAGATCCGCGGGGTCAGGGTCCAAAAACACATGGGATTTGCCACATTTCTGAAATTCGGTGCCACCCCTCACGCAGATCCGCGGGGTCAGGGTCCAAAAACACAGGGATTTGCCACATTTCTGAAATTCGGTGCCACCCCTCACGCAGATCCGCGGGGTCAGGGTCCAAAAACACATGGGATTTGCCACATTTCTGAAATTCGGTGCCACCCCTCACGCAGATCCGCGGGGTCAGGGTCCAAAAACACAACGGATTTGCTACATTTCTGAAATTCGGTGCCACCCCTCACGCAGATCCGCGGGGTCAGGGTCCAAAAACAGGGGATTTGCCACATTACTGAAATTCGAACCCATCACGCACATCCATCGCAAGGCGTGGTAACCCAAACTGCGAGAACTCCCTCGGCCCTTTAATCGCAAGGTGTGGTAACCAAGCCCTTAAACCATACACGTCTTACCAATCGCCAGGTGTGGTAACCCCTCTTGTGATCAGTTGGTTTTGCTGATTGCGACTCGGCTTCGCATGAAGTTTCGATACTGCTTCACGACAGCGCCAAGGCCTCATGACTTAGCTCTTCCATGGCCCATTCTCCGAGAGAGGGGGCCGGCGGCAGGGGGCGAAGCCCTTACGGATTTGATAAGATCGCCCCCCCCCCCCCCCGAGCAAACACGCAACGGCGTCCGAACGATTCCGGTATGCGCGCGCGCGAAAGTCCCGCTTCGTCACATCTGATTAACATGTTGCAACACTTCCGGCTGTCGTAAAATCTACAAACGTGCGCCGAGCTTTTGTAAGACAAGCATGTTGCAAAATCATGTGTTAGATGCTTTCGGGGCACCCGATCTTGGACTGCGTGCGCGCACGGCGACGCGCGCGTGGTGACTTTGTTTGGCTTTTGCGAAGGGCTTCTGAAAGTAACTGATTTCTTGTAGTGAGTTCGTGTACACAATATTCTTCGACAGGGATGAAGGCGGGTCGGTAGGCGGTTTCGTTGGGTGAATCGCACTATCCAATGCAGTGCCGATACTTCCCGGGGGTGCCGGGGGGGGCGTAGATTAGACATTGTTTGCTGGAGAAAGTGTCCACGCAGTGCCATGTATATATATATATATATATATACGCATACAGATGGTGCAATGTATGAGGTGCACTTTATGTGGGTGGCGACGAAGCGACAACGGGGCGGCGACGGCGGCAGCATTGCCGCCAAACCGACGCCCAGGCCCAGATGACGGGCAGCGACGAGGCGGCGACGGTGTGGCGACGGCGGCCACATAGTCGCCCGACCGTCACACGGGCCCAGACGACGGGCGGCGACGAGGCGTCTTCGGGGCGGCGACAGCGGCAACGTAGCCGCCACAACGCAACCCTGGCGCAGCTCGCAGAGAAGTAAGAAGCGTGAAGTGCGCGCACTGTTCGACGAGTAGACATCAAACATAAGCTGTCGGAACTCCGCGGGGGTGGTTTGGATCGGCACTGCATCCACCTCTTTGGCGCGCGGAGCACGCCAGGGGCGACGCCCGAAGCGCCGCCAGGGGGATCCAGCTCAGATCCAATAGATCCTCGCGGAGCTTCGGAAGTTTATGTCCATACAGCTTGTTAATTCTTATAGTGAGGGGGGCGAGCGGTCTTACATCATTCCTGCGTGTTCCTGCGTGCGTGGGTGGAGTGGGACCATGTGCCTCGGATTATACGTGTTGGTGCTTGTTGTGGTTGATTTCTCACTTCTGAAGAATAATGAAATCTTGATCTCACCCATTGGTGCCCATGCCAGTTGTCAGTTAAAGTGCTCCTCCTGGGGCTCGCACCCGGGCTCTTGCATGTGAACGTCGTGGGGCTCAGATACTGCTGTTGGCCCCTCGTGCAGCCCGATCCCCGAGCCTTCGCGAACGCGAAGTTGCTTGCGCGAGACGGTCAAGTTTATCAGAGTGAGGTGGCCGAACCATCATTCATTGCCCCTATGTGCGTGGCAGAAGTGGCCTTTGGCTTCCATGGGTCATGGGATTTGCGTCGCATGCGTTGTCGATCTTGTAGTATCTATAATTATTCCAACTGCCTACCGACCATCGAAGATCGAGGACAGCGCCTCACGTTCTGACCCTGATTGCCCCGAAGGAGACCTCCGAGGACATCCAAGGAACTGAATGGGGCCCCACTGCCTCCCTCAAGAAATAAGCCCTTGTGCAACTCCTGCAGTCGGGGTGGGTTGAAGAGGACACGCGAGAGGACACAAGACTCTTCCGAGGGCCGCATATGAATGTAGAAGCATGGGTCGCGAGGCACGGGACACAAGGATACCCTTGATTTGGCAGGGTCGACGTACTAATCCGCCTCGACTGTAATGAAAATGACACCTTCTTCTTGTGGACTGGCTGACGAGCGAACCAGATCCGGCCGTGGCGACGGCGTCAACGAAACCATCTAGAATCTAGAAGACCGTCCCGCAGCCCCCCGAACTTAGAGAGCAAGCGCGAGATAAGCCTGGTCGACTCAGTCTCTCCATGAAGGCAATTAGCCCGTTTTTCATTCTCGGCGATAATGCCCTCGACCGACCCCGCCTCCCCCCAACCCTTCTTGCCCCCCGCTGGTCACGTCACAATTCGAATCTGCGCCGTGTCCAAGAATGAGCCATTCGCAGGCATTCCCAGACGGCGCCGGCGCAAGTCGTGACGTGACTGACCCCCTCCCTCCCTCCCCCCTGGTCACGCCCGTCAACGCCAGAAGATAAACAAAACAGTCTCAAGCTTGGAAGGCAGCCGCTGGACCTTTTGGCGCGCTCCGCTGTGTGTCGCGCGCTCGCGGTGATCTTGCTCGACTCCCTCCAGATGCCGCAGCCCGCAGGACTTGAGCAAGCAGGTGTCGCAAAAGAGCACGCGAGTTCTGGCGCAGGGACGCTGTTCACAGCAGGGCCCGAATGTAGGTCCAGAAATAATCTAACGCTTCAGTGGGCGGCGAGCCTGGGGGGGAAATGAGAAGAAGAAGGCCTTCTCATAAGCCCTCGCGCCTTCTGAGAGATGTTCTGTGTCTTCGGGGAGGGCTTAGAAAACTTCTCAGAAGGCCAGGGAGCTTCCAAACCTTCTGAGAAGGCCGGCCCCTTCTTGTTTCTGCCCCTCGCTCGCAGCCGATACAAATCGAGCATCCCGAAAGGTGACACGTGGTCGTCACAAGACCTTCGCCTCCGTTTTCAGCTTTTCAAGCAGCTCGTCGACGCTGTCCACCTGGCCGGGGCTCCCAGCGTGACAAGGATCGCAAGGGGCAAGCACGGACCTGCGGCATGGATGTAGCATGCCGACCGAGCCCTGGAACCTGACTATTGCGACTCCTCCTCCTCCTCCTCCTCCTCCTCCTCCTCCCTCTCCCCCTCCCCCTTCCCCTCCTCCCCCTGCTCCTCCTGCTCCTTCGCCTCCTCCTCCTCCTCCTCCTCTTCCTCCGCCTCCGCCTCCGCCTCCGCCTCCTCCTCCTCCGCCTCCTCCTCCTGGCGGCACAACAGATACCGATGTCGCTTCTCCATGTACCTCTCCCGTGGCGCGTTCTGACCAAGACTTCGGGGCGAATCCGGCCGCGGCGGCCAGGGAAGGACAGCAGTGTTGGTATATGTACCTGCTCTGGCCTGCTCCTTTCTCCTCCCTGGCTGCCCCCCCCCTCCCTTCCCCCTCTCCCTCCCTCCCAGGACTGCCTGGCCCTTGTCTCCTCGCCGCCCAGGGGTGGGCCCCCCTCCCCCGACGCGCTCTCGGTGGCGGTGGTCTCCGCTTCTCCTTCGAAGGACAGAAAACGGAGGCGACACTGGGAGCGGGGGAGATGAGGACGATGCAAGCGTGTGGACGCCCGAAACGGGTACGATGGAAATCGGTACGATGCCCAACAACAAATGATGTCCAACACCGAGAACAGGCGCTGTTGGGCAGGCGGCCATCTGTCTCAAATGGACAACGGCCGCGGCGACGCCGACAACGAACCCTGTTCGGAATGAATCAGAACTGATGTTGGACTTTGTGCCCGCTCTATACGTACCCATTTCGATCGCCCCGAGATGCAAGCAGGGGGAGGGAGAGAAGGAACTCCCCGACGACCCCGGAGGACTCGGAAGGCCCCCGGAAGACACTGGAGGTTCCCCCCCCCCTCAACGAAATCAAATGTAGGACAACAACAGAAAACAAAAAACACGTACACCCTGCGAAATGCTTTAGAAATCATGGGTTAAGAAATTCATGGTCTCAGAATTTGAAATCAAACCCAGAATGTCTATTCAAATGTTAGGATTTACATTGAAGCAGTAAGAATAATCGAGACTCTGGCCGAAAACTTGGGTTTTCTTAAGCATCGCCTGGAGTGTATACAACCATAATAGCGAAAAAACATCGCACAACGGGCGCCGGTGCAGTCGCGAGGGCCTCAGCCGCGGCGCGCGTGAGGCCACGCACCTTCGCACGCGCCCTGGACGCCAGGCGAGAGCAGAGGGAATGCTCTTCGTTTCAGGTTGGGGCCGCTCAGATGGAAAGCGTGGGCCTATTCGAACATTGAGATACTCGGGTCGTTCGGCGTTTCGCACGTGCTCGGATATGCAAAAAAGTATTTCAGTAGCCACTGAGGAAACTAGTGCTAGGCGAACTGGCAGGAGAAGGTGATGCCGATCAGCGCAGATGCGCCTGGCCTGACCAGAACAGCGGTTCAAAATCTTGCGTGGCACGTGTGCGGCAACATCATCTGAAACGACGCTCGTTGCCGTGAACAAGGAGACGGGCGTGCTGAAGAAAATGCCAAATCTTTCAAATTAATCGAAGGTTCTTTCGGCCAATTTTCTGGCCTCATCACAACTTGGTTCGAGGCTGCATTCCCTCGAGTCGCCGCAAACCTTAGGAACTCCGCGCGTGTTTCTTGGATCGGTGCGTGGTTGCCTCAGAGTTCCACTTGAGGTCCCTTGGATTTCTTAGGAGTTCCACTTGAGGCCTAAGCGGTTGCGATCGCATGCCGCCACCCCCCTCCCTTGGGCACACTCCTCACACGTTTCGTGGCCCCATAGGGAGCTCCACCGAAGGTCCCAGTGGCTGCGTTCGCATGCCGCCACCCCTGACTTTTGAACACCCCTCACACGTTTCTTGGCCCCATGGGGAGATCCACCGAAGGCCCCAGCGGCTGCGTTCGCATGCCGCCACTCCCCTCACTTTGGGCACACTCCTCACACGTTTCGTGGCCCCATGGGGAGCTCCTCCGAAGGCCCCAGTGGCTGCGTTCGCATGCCGCCACATCCCTCGCTGTGGCACACCTCTCACACGTTTCGTGGCCCCATAGACAGCTCCACCTGAGGCCCCAGTGGCTGCGTTTGCATGCCGCCACCGCCCTCACTTTGAAACACCCCTCGCACGTTTCGTGGCCCCATGGGGAGCTCCACCGAAGGCCCCAGTGGCTGCGATCGCATGCCGCCACCCAGCTCACGTTGGAACACCCCTCACACGTTTCGTGACCCCATGGGGAGCTCCACCTGAGGCCCCAGTGGCTGCGATCGCATGCCGCCACACCCCTCGCTTTGGCACACCTCTCACACGTTCCGTGGCCCCATAGGGAGCTCCACCTGAGGCCCCAGTCCGCTACCCCCCTCGCTTTGGCACACCCTCACACGTTTCGTAGCCCCATACGGAGCTCCACCGAAGGTGCTAGTGGCTGCGTTCGCATGCCGCGCCCGCATGTTTTCCCCCCCTTCTCCCGGTGCCTGTCAGACGCAACGGTTTCCATCAACATGCTGTAACCTGTTTCGTCTGACCTCCGCGACCCCTGCGGGCGGCCGCAGCGGCAGCACCCGTATGGCGGCCCCGCCCCGCGCCCTCGGCCTGAGGTACGCATTATTGGTTTCCCGCTGGCTCGAATCGATTGTGGGACTCTCGCCGCTCCATGACGGCCCCAGAGACCCCAAGCTCGCCCAAAGATCGACCAAGAGGCTTCGAAGAGGGCCCCAAAACGACCCAAGAGGACCCCAAGACGGCCCACGGGGCTCCCAAGACGGCCCCCAGGGGGTGCCCAGACGGGGAACCCGAACGGACATCTCGAGTCCTCGGCCTGAGAGGCTCACAAGTAGCGCCTAGAATCAGGTCGGGCATGTCCCCCTACAGGCGGATTTTGGACGAAGCATCAAAAATAGTAAACAAATGCAGAACAAAGCCAACAAAAATACCCCAAACATCGTCCCCAGAGGATTTTAAAAACTATGTCTGAATATCCCCCCTGTAGAGGGACAGACACGACTTAAGCGTAGAAGCCCCCAGGAGGCCCCCAAGAGATCTCCACGAGTCCTTCAGGAAGCCCCAAGAGGCCCCCAGGAGCCTCCGCACAGGCAGCTCCAAAGAGGCCCCAAAACTGCCCCCCCAGAGGCCCCTGAGAGCGCCCCGAGCGATGCATCGGCGGTGCATCAGCAACGTCGGCACTGCATCGGCGACATCGGCATGGAGAACATCAGGCTCGACATC
>CAUYUJ010001530.1:47258-82258 GCA_963575745.1 Prorocentrum cordatum | reverse complement strand
CGGTCGTTTCGGCATGGTCTGGCGGGTGTACGCGGAGGGAGAGAAAAAGGAGGGAGACACGAGGAGGAAGGCAAGGATGATGAGGAAGTGGAGGCAGAGGTGGCGTAGGCGACGGAGGGGCACTAAAAAACGGTCACACATGAACACACTGGGGATGCGAACAACTCAGGAAGAAAGGTCCACAAGTTGCAACTACGATGCTAGCAAGGCATATACGACGCCTGTGGAAGCTGCGTCGATGGTCTCCATCGGCTTCTTTTTGGCCTGGCAACAGGAAACAACATAAGGACTGCACGACATTCCTCTGGAGATGGGGACGCATTCACTCTTGAAGCGCTCTGCGCAGCTTATCGGACCAGCCTGCTCGTCCCATGCCTAGTCACACAAACACGCACGAACAATCAGCTGCAACCTCTGAAGGACACTGGGGGGCTGTTCCGACTTCCATGCGCACCCAACCAATCAAGCTGCCATGCGAGTTCGTTCGTGTACACGATGGGCACACTTCTGAATGCAATCATGGCGAGCACGCACAAGCAACGGTTTTAGATGACGTGCACGGGCACCTGCCCACAAAACCATGCGCTTCCCGAGTGCGAACATCCATGCCCGCACTGGCACCAAAAAAAGGCACATAAGCAACACACGTATTCAATACGCTGGTGAGCACACAACAGTAAATCACGTACACTGATGTCGTGAAGTGTGTGGAAATGAGTTGTGAAACCGTGAAATCGCTGGTGCCAATTACTAATCGCTCGATCACAGAAATCTGCAAATTACGTCCACACGCAACCGACCAAGGCATATGCGCATACCTAAACCTTCCGACGCACTTGAACTGATATGAACATACTAATACAGACTGAGACGTGCCAAAAAGAACGAGACGTGCCAGCATGCAATTATGGTGAACGAACGCGCTGAACAAAAAGTGCAACATGCAAACAAACACGCGGCATCCAATGCGGAATTCTAGTGAGACGGCCGGCAGATTGCAGCCGCAATCGGCGATCATATACCCAACATGGAAGGAACACAGCATATACGAGCATTGCCACTCATTATTGAATCTTCGCGCAGAAAACAAGTGGATGAGTATCAACACATACAGATGGTGATACAGAAAGGGAATTGAGGAGAGAGGAGACGAGGGAGGAAGAACATCACCAATGGAAGGAGGGTCAGGGCATGAGGAGCGCGTCGAATGACACGTCTGCTTCAAAGCCTAGCCCCCCGCTTGACACTGGACATGGCCGAATACGAGACACCAACAAAACCTACACAACCTCACAATGTGATGCTCTCCCATTCCTGGAGCGCGCTTTAGCAATATATTCGAAGCAAGTCCGGTCGTGGCAAAACAAGGCTTTCCAGGCGGCCAAGAAAGATAGAACCCCCAAACAAAACCGTCCCTCATCCCTCTTGCTCCTCTCCCTCCTGTTTCTGCTCATCGTCCTCCTCCCTGCTCCTCCTTCCTCTGGTCGTTCTGGGGGGAAGCCAGTCTCTCGCGCATCCTGGGCTTTATCATGTTAGGAGGGAACTCCTAACATGAGGAAGCCCGATCAGGAGGGCACTACTCTCAGGATGGAAAGGAATCAATCGGGATCGTGCTGGACTGGGCCTACTTTCGAGAAAGGAGTTGCCAGCGCCGCTGCTGAATGTTACGTCCCAGGAGCCGCATCCTGGGAGAATGGCTGTGGCGAATGCCAACTGCTGCAGTGGTATGCGACGGTAGAGGGGAACAACTAGTGAACACCCCCTAAAACAGGGCTAAGATCGGGATAAATCGCTCCAGAGCGTTCCGGAGCGCTCTCAGAGCGTTCCGGAACGCTCTGGAGCGGCCGCGGCGCCCAATACATCTTCCAAACCCGCCGATTCTCAGAGATTTCGAGTTATCCCGATCCGATTTTGTCCCGATCTTCGCGTCGTTACACTCGAGAAAAATAGCGAACATTCATGCCACATTCATCTGTCAACGCCTCCCCCTCCCCAACACGTTCAAAGTTGGCGGTGGGTCCGATGAGTTGCGCCTCGGCCGCAGCCTCCCACGCGCGTGCCGACTTTGAGTTTGGGGGGCAGGGGGGGTAAAACGACGCGAAGATCGGGACAAAATCGGATCGGGATAACTCGAAATTTCTGAGAATCGGCGGGTTTGGAAGATGTATTGGGCGCCGCGGCCGCTCCAGAGCGTTCCGGAACGCTCTGAGAGCGCTCCGGAACGCTCTGGAGCGATTTATCCCGATCCTAGCCCTGTTTTATCAAGGCCTGGAGTGCCGCGCACCGTCAGTCCGACGGGCCGGCCCTACGACGGCAGCGGCAGCAAGGGGCGGGCCAGTTCTCGGAGAGGAGCCGTGCCGCTGCAATTCTCGTCCGGAGGGCGGATGCAGAAAAGACGACGACCCCCTAGACAGCGCGGGGCCTTCATGAGGTTCGGAAGCGTGGCGTAGCGAGGCTCGTTTAGACGCAGGTCGGCAGTGACCTGGGGAAGGGTGTGGCACGATAAGGAAAAGACAGGAAGATGCTTCCCCCTCCTTCCATGCACCGCACACGGCGAGTGAGCAAAAACTTTCGGAGCTCTGCGCGGTTTTGTTGAATGGTCGCTGGAGCCCCTTGACGGCGCCTCCGGCGCCGCCCTTGGCGCGCTCCGCACGCCGGGGAGGAAGCGCCGATCCAAGAAATTCGCGCGGAGTTTCGAAAGTTTGTGTCTGTGCTTGTCTTTGTCCCTCGAGAGGATCTCTAAATTAGTGCTGGTCAGAAGGTGTGGAAAGTGGAGAGTCGACAAACATTTGTTCAATCTGCGACCCCGGAGGTCCCCACCGCTTCCCCGGGGCCAATCTTCCATCCCAAGCTAAGGTTTGATGGCCCCGGGTCCCCACATCTGACTCGAGAGGCCGAGGTGAAAGGACAACGCCAGGATTGAAAAACTCGCATCGTCGAAGATTCTCTCCGTGCCCCCTGGGGCGACCCTTAGTGGACACGCGCGTTCCACGACTGCAAAGCTACTACTCGCAAGTGGCCTGGATTTGCCGTGGGGGACTTACGATACACTACGTAGAGGAAGACATCTCTCTTTTTCGGGCGTCTGCGAGCAGCGCTCGGCGACTCAGGGCGACCCGAAGGGCGCTGCCGGGCCCTGCCGGACGCTTCCCGTCGGCCCCATCGGTCCGCCGTCGCTCCAAGGCAAGATCCACTGCCGGCGGCCTGTGTCGGGCACCCCCGCAGGGCCCCCGCCGAGGAAGCTCTCGGGCAGCCATCCACGGGCGCCACAAGGACGAACCGGGAGGCCTCAAACGTTGCCACAAGATCGCACGAGGCGCCTCCAAAACTGCCCGACCGAGAGGACCCGAAGAAGACCCCAAGAGGGATAAATACAACAAGTATCTGACCTTGAATCCCATCAGCCCTCTGGGCGTAGGTGGTTTGGGGAGTTTCCTCTTCCACCCCTCTTCTTCCCCTTCGGCGTGGGGTTTGCCCGTCCCCCCTACCCCCTCCCCTGGACCTGGACGGGGGAGTTTCGCGAGCGGTCAGGGCGTCCAAAACGGCCTCGGCGAGGAAGCCGAAATCGTTAAATTGTACTAAGGTTTTGGCCCCATTTTGGCCTCTTGGGGGGGCAGCGCGAATTGCGACCATCCCCTTCTTTGCTCGATGTCATCCAAGATGGCCCCAAGAAGCGCCCAGGAGGCCCCAAGAGGCCCCAAGATGGCCCCAAGATGGCCCAAAGAAGCCCCCAACGGGCCCCCAGGAGGCCCCCAAGAGGACCCCAAGCGGCCCCAAGAGGCCCCCCCGACGCACCCAAGACGCCCAAGAGCCCCCCAGGACTGCCAAGAGACCCCCAAGACTTCCTAAGAGGCCACCACGAAGCGCCCAAGAGATATCCCAAGAGGCTCCGAGAGGCATCCAAGAAACCTCTGGCCCTTTTGCTTGCCCTCCTCCTCCTGCTCCTCCTTCCTCCTCCTTCCTCCTCCTTCTCCTCCTTCTCCTCATCCTATTCATTTTCCTTCTCCCAACTCCCTCATCCATCCATCCAGCCTCCTCCTTCTCCTCCTCCTCCCTCCTTCGCACGGTTCGGCCGTCCCCCTCTTTGCTCCCGCACTCCCCTGATCACCTCAGCTCGGCCTGGACATCGCTTCTGGATGGGCTGGCGGGGATACTTTTTTGGTCGGCGGCTCCAAGGCAACGGTCAGGGAGCGAAAGCGGCGTCCGGGTGGCGGTACGGGGCTAATTTGCAAGACAATTTGCCGCCAGAGTCGGCGGGCAAGTTGGCGGGGATACTTCTTGGTTCGCGGCTCCAAGGAGACGTCCAGGGAGCGGGATTCACGACTGGGGCACAGAGCGAGATAATTGGCCGCAGAAGCACGTAGGCCGCTGAGGCGAGTGCACATGCCAGGGACAAAGTGACCCTCATTGTGGGGGACCGGCGCAATCATCCCAGCGGATGGGGACGCGACTTGTTGGCGGGGATACGCGAAGCGTCTAGAATTACCTTCGCCTCTTCACGTCTTCGGTCTGATGAACGCCCAAGCCCCGATCGGAGATCCCAAGAGGGCTTCAGGAAGGTCTCAAGACGATCCCAAATGGCCCAAGAGGGCTCCGACACGGTCCTAAAATGCAGCCAAGATGGTCTCGAGCGGCCCCTGATGGCCCCTAGAGCGTCCCAAGACGGTCCACGAGGGCCCCAAGACGCCATCGGGAGCCTCCAGAGAACATCAAGACAGGCCGTCATGCTTGACCCCAGTGTGCTCCCCCAAGCCGCCCCGACACCACTCTGGGGAATCAGACTTCAACCACAGTCAAACACATTGTGCAAAGACGACGGAGACGGACATCCGAGGCTTTGGGGAAGCATGCAAATGTCATCCAACAAAGAAATGAACAGCACCGATCTGAACGGTGTGGGGGCATCACGGAGCGCGCCCCGCCAACGAGGGTGTGACACAAGAGAACACCCTTTTCCTACAGTGCCGCCTCTTCCTCCTCATACCCCTCCGCTTCCATGGAAGTCTGGCTCATCCGCCGCCGTACATTGCTGAGACTACGTGCTGCTGCGCCCCCGCTGGCCTACCTTGCCATACCCGCTCCCTGCCGCTGCCTCCCTGCCCCCCCGCTCTCTGCGCGCCTCGCTGACTTCCCTTCTCTGCCCCCGTGGGGCCCTCTGCTCGTGAGCGGAAGACACATCCGTGTCGGCGGCCTTGTTAGGGCGACGACATCTATACATATCCACTGCTCCCGGCCAGGCCAATCCTGGGCCCAAGAGCTGTGTATACGCCCTCCTGGCTTGGCCAGGGAGGCATATACACCGCTCCTGGGCCCAGGATGGGCCTGGCCAGGAGCAGTAGGTATGCATAGATCTCGTCGCCCTACTTGTGGGCCTGGCCCCTGGGCCGCGACCCCGCGGCTACGGGGCGCTCCTTCCGCGGGTGGCCCGAGCGGAGCGCCTCCGGAGCGTATCCGCGCACCCGCGGGGCCGCGGCCCCGGAATCCGGACCGCGAGGGCGCGGACACGGGAATGTTCGCCGCTCGTGATATGCCTCACATCACCCTATAGATCAGTTAAGTTAAAAAGTTGTCCTTTTCCAATGGAAGTTAACAACTTTTCAAAAAGTTATCAACTTCCCGGAAAGTTAATAAAAAAACAAAAAGTTAACAAAACCAATGAAATAGGCCCGATCTGCGCGAAAAAAAAGTTATCAGAAATGACAACTTTTAGTTGTCAAAATGTTAACTTCTGTGTGTCAAAATGTTAACTTTCCGTGCGCCGTTTTTGTTTTTTTGATAACTTTTTTCGCTCCTGCGTCCCGCAGCGCACGCGTTGCGGTTTCGTTTCGGTTTCGTTTCGGTTTCGTTTCGGTTTTGTTTCGGTTTTGTTTCGGTTTTGTTTCGGTTTCGTTTCGGTTTTGTTTCGGTTTTGCCTCGGGTTCGGAGTGCGCGCGTCGCTTCGGGCGCTCAAAAGTTTCGCGCGCTCCCATTGGAAAAGGACAACATGTTATCACACACACACACGCACACACATATATATACATATATATATATAGATGTATATATACACGAGGAGAAGGCTAGGGAGGGAGGGAGGTGGGGGAGGGGGGACTGGGGGGGGAGGGGGCGCGCGCGCGTGCGTGTGGGGCGGAGCGGAGCGGGCGTGTGTGGGTTCGTGTGTTGCGTATGTGCTCGCCAGCAGGGGGCCGTCCTAGTGGCGGCGGGGAACGGGGGGAGGGCATAGGCGCCCTCCCCCCTTATCGGCGTCTCGTCCAGAGTCATGCCCTCGCGCGGCTTCTCGGCGTCGACGTCGTCCTCGCGCGCGCGCGTCCGCGCAACAAAAGAAAGGAACGCCTAAGGACAGAGGGTCGGCGGAATGGCGTAAGCCTTGTAATACGTGCCGTGCGGGAGGTGCTGGGGCGGGGGGAGCGCGAAGGTGGGGGGGGTGGAGGGCGGGGGAGGGAAGGGGGAAAGCCGTCTCTTCCTTTTCCCTGCCCAGGAGGAGGAGGAGGAGGAGGAGGAGGAGGAGGAGGAGGAGGAGGAGGAGGAGAGAGGAGGAGAAGGAGGGGGGGAGGAGAGGAGGGAGGGAGGGAGGAGGAGTCCCGTCTCTTTGTACTGCCCTCCCTCCTCCTCCCTCTTTTTCTTTGCCCTCTCCAGAAGAGGGGGAGGAGTCCCGTCCCCCCCCCGTTCCCCCCGTGTCTCTCTCCTCCTTCCTCCTTCTCCCCCCTCCCCCTCCTCTGCCCCCCCCCTCTTCCCCTCCTCTGTCCTCCCCCTTCCCCTCTGTCGACCCGTGTAACTGTTGCCGCATTTTAAGACGAATCATATCTATATATACCTTCAGAGGGCTCTTTATGTGTATTTGTAAGTCTATGCACTCATAGGTATCTTCAGGGGCCAATATCTGGATACCTTTCGGGTGCTTTGGGGGTATATACAGTGATATCAGTGCTGCAGATACCCTTTGTGAGCTATGTCGGGGTACTCTGGGGATACCTTGAAGGATAGAACTGACGATGATGGCGATGATGATTGCCACTTTACCTGCACACTCCAGTGCCTGAGAAGAAGTGCCTAGAGAAAGTGCCCCCAGGGGGTTGGTGCTGCAGCGGCGGCGCCGCTGCTGCTGGAGCCTGCGGTGCCGCTGCTGGTGTCCCCCTCCGCCTCAGCCACAGCGTTGAGGACCGTGTGGACCGACTCGGGCTCGGGCCTCGGGGCGTCCTCGGGTCTGACCTTCGGCATCTTCTTCGGCTTGGGCTCGGCCTCGGGCTTGGCTACCTTCGGCCGCTTCTTCGCCTTGGGCTTGGCCGCGGGACGGGCAGAGGCCTTGGGCCTGAGCTTGATCACGAGCAGAGGCTGGGGCACCACCTTCGGCTTGATCACGAGCAGAGGCGTGGTCGCACGCACGGGCGGGAACACTACCTTCGGCTTGGGCACGGGCTGCATGGGAGCACCTTCAAAAGGGGGCATCTCTCCGAGCCGCGCTTTGGCCCAAATGGCTGCGGATGAATGCTGGTATTTACAAGTTGCGTCCCCTTCCGTCTCCTGTCTTCCCTTCCCCCGTCTTCCCTCCTACCCTCCTCTGTCCTCTCCCTCCTCCTCCCTCTCGTCTCCTCTGTTTCTTGGAACCCTGCAGGGTTCCTGCAGAGATCGGCCTCGCGGGGCCCATCCACCAGAATTTCGAGACGCATCCGGCCGCGGCCACGACGCTTCCCTCCCCCCCTCCCTTCACTCCTTCCCGCCGTGTCTACCACAGGTTAGCTCTGCGGGGGGCTCGCGCCGAAACGCTGCGCGGGCGGCGAGATCGGCCCCTCGGCACAGCCCTGTCCGAGGGAGGGGGGAGGGCGGGGGCACCTGTCAGGCGAGGCCCCCATAGGATGCAAGACCCTTGGGCGCCCCATTTGTGGCCGCAGCCCCATGGTTCAGAGCGGGTGCCTCTAAGAGGAATATGGTATCCTTTCAGATTACCTTCCAGCAGATGGCTCGGAATGCAAGAACGCACGGGTATCTTAAGCGGAGGAGGGGGGTGAGGAGGAGGACGGTGATGATGATGATGATAGTGATGATGAATATTGTTATGACAAAGAGGGAACACCCGTAAACGTACGTCCCACGGAAAATTATATCCATTCCGACGAAGGCGTTGCCATGAAATGCAATCCCGCTAAATACTTTTCAGCACACTTCCCCCCTACTGTGTAGGGCGTGTTCCCAACGACACAAGAAGCCAACAACCTTTTACTCTTTGCCATCATATCCTCGCCAGCGTAGCACCACCCAGTACGTGGGTTTTGCCATTGTGCCTGGATGGCACTGTGTGCTAAATAGTGGCTTTTCACAGTGATATCGAACAGCTTGTGGGTATGAGACTCATAGTGGGCAGCGCACACATTCTGAACAACCAGATAATCCCAAATAGCTTGGCTGTATACATCTGCATCACCCCCCTGCAATACATTTACGTTTTTGTTCCGATCTAGAACGCGATCTATTTTGGCGGAAAGCTCCAGGCCAGCAGCGATAGCTTGATGCTTAACATGTGAGTGGTCAGAATGTTTGTCCCAAAGCTTCTGCAATACAGGAATGAAGCATTTTATTTCTTGCGCTTTGCCTCTTAGGCGAATTGGCTCTTTCTTTTTCTTTTTGAACATTGAAATCCGCATGTCTGAATATGTCGTGCCGTAATTCCCATTTCTGTACTCGTGCAGAATCTCGGCGCGCAACAGTTTCATGTTTTGCTCTGGCCTACCAGGCATGACGTCGTGAGTGAGCAAATACATAACACTTCCTGCGACATACTGATCTGTACCCATATGTTTCACATGCATGACGTCAACGGACATTGCAAAATGAGTCACAAACGTAAAAATGGGGTGTCGATCGGGAAACCTCGCCTCAAAAGAAGCAGTCGAATGGAGATGGCCGATCCACCGCGCTGTCTCGGACAGCTCCCACCATGGAAGGGTAGACGCGTTTGCTGGGCAGAGAGCGCACGGGACATCAGACGAGTGAGAAGGAAGCCCTAAGTCATCAGCCCAATATTTCAAGTCACCTTTCAACATCCACAAGCACCCTCTGTATCCTCCAGCTAACGGTTGCCCTGGTCTCGCTGAACCCGCGGGCCAAACACCCTCGAACAAAGCGAGCCATGACTTCATCAAACGCCTCCAGAATGCAAGTTTGGATGCTTTCGGGAACATGGACGCGAACACAGCATATATCATAAAATTGCACTCCAACGTAGAGCCGTGCCCGAGCAAGCTGCTCCACGAGAATATCGTATACGATTTTGCCCATGGTTTGCCACAGCCGCTTACTGGAACCGCATCACCGTGCAAGGACAGCGGTACGAACAACGAGTCCCAACCAGGCACTCCCCTCATGGGGTGGTTGTGCAGCCCTGGGTGCCCCGACCTGTCCATATCCTCCCAAAAACCTTGGATGCTAGCTCTGTCGGAACACACGCTAGAGGCAAACATCTCTGGATACTTATCATACAATGCGGAAAAGATTTCGTGTGGCCACAGAAAGCACTGTGGCTTCTGAACAAGCATCTCTTTTCCTGGGCTGACTGCCATCGGGAATTGTTCCACTGTTGGTTTCGAGAACTTATACCCTTGAATGAGCTGCATCAACTCGCGATTGCAATTGTTAGCGTGGGTGCCGTTCGAGCCAATTCTCGACAGCTTCTCAAGTTGAGGTAAACCACACGCCGCAGAATCTGTTAGGGGGGTCGCATGCGAACCCTACCCCATACCCCCACCCACCACCCACCAACCCACCCCCCCCCCCCCCCCCCCCCCCCCCCCCCCCCACACCCCCCACCATCACCAATGTTGAGGGGGGAAGGGTGGTGTGGGGGTGGGGTGGGGGTGGTGGGTGGGTGGGCGGTGGGTGGGGGTATGGGTTGAGATTAGCATGCGGCCCCCCATCTACATGAATGGAACCACGGAGCTCTAGAGGCACGTACTCTTGCACCTGCTGCTTGACGAACTCCAGCGTCTGCTTCTGGGCACTCTCGATGTCGCGCTGGGCCGCCGACGCAAGTTTTTGCAGCGTCTGGGGCGACATCGCCCCCCAGCACCACAAGCTCAGCAACTCCTTCGCCAGGCAGCTGGGCCCAGCGCCGCTTGCACTGCCAAACGCATGGGAAGCAGCAGCCAGAGCAAGTCGGCGAGCACCTCCTTTGCGCGCGCCGCCTTTGGCTACCTACCAGACCACCCCAACCCAACCCGAAAGACCGAATTTTGCCCGAATTTCGGGTTGGGGGAGGGGCACGGGTTCCATGCGTTTTTTAAGGGTTCCCCGACCCCCCCCCCCATTGGAAATCGAGGATAAATTTGGGCCTTCGGGTTGGGTTGGGGCCGGGGTGGTTTGGTGGGTGGTGGGCCTTTGCGCCCGCCTTTCATGGAGGCAGCGGCCTCCGCTGTATGAAAGCAGCGTGTGGGTGCTGGCGGAAACCACAAACAACAGATTTGGGTCGAAACGGCTACGGAACGTCGCAAAGCCAAGCCGCCCGCGGATAAGATTGAGAGTTGCCTTTGGGTCGCCAGACATTCGCGCCAGCGGAACCGCGTCGCCAGATGTGTCAGACAATAGTTGCTTGTGCACCGTGCGCGGGAAGGAGTGAGAGCGTGCCTGGCATTCGCGCGAGCGGAACTACATCACCTTATCGTTCAGATAGTGCCTTACCTTCCAGAGCACCCCTTGTCTTCCAGAGCACGCCTGGCGTTTCAACGCATACCTGATATTCCAGAGCATACCTGGTCTTTACGTGTGTCTGCACACTGGGCAACTCTTATCTTTCAGAGCATGCCTTACTAAAGAGGGCATCTTATTTTTCAGAGCGTGCATCACATTATCTTTCAGAGCGTGCCCTATCTTAGAGGGTACCTCACCCTCCGCATCCTGCCATAGTACACTTATCTTCGAGGGTCATCCTCCTTGTCGTACCCCGTCTCACCATCCTTATCTTATCAGAGCACCCATATCTTAGATGGTACATCCTCCTCCTTTTCCAATTTCTCGTAAAAGGGTACATCCGCCTCCTTATCATATATTAGAGGGTACCTCCTCCTTCTTGGCTTAGAGTCTAGAGCATACCTTGTCTTTCATACATGCCTCATCTTTCATAGCACACCGTATCCTCGTCCTCCTCCGCATCCTCCCCACGCCCCCACTTTGCCCCGACATTTCCAAGCTGCGCAGGCGACGCCGCAGCTTTTCATCCAATACAGAAGCTGCGCCGCTGGAAACCCAGCGATCTCTCTCCGCCAGCTCCATGGTGTAGGAGCTCGCGTTGTACCTCCCCTCCCTCTTCCCTCTCCTCCACTGCGTGTGCCTCCCCTCTCCAGCCCCCATTCCACGTTAAACGCACGTCCGAAACAAATCAAACAAACATGTTTTCAGAGGAGCCTCGGAGTAACGTCAGATGTATACACCCTTCCATCGCACACCGTAGGGCATACCTTCAGGGCTGCCTCAGAGTTACCTCATATGCATTCCGAATATGTGCTGCCTCAGTGTGGCTACCTTCGTATCTACACTACGTTTTCGCATACCGCGGGGCATGATTTCACATGTACCTCAGAGGCAGATGGGGAGATGGAGTGAGCGAGAGGGTAACTGCACGGACATCTCCCCTAAGGAATTCTAAGAACTCGGAGGGTGGAGGAGGCGCCGCCCACTGGCGAAAATCACACTTTTCCACTGCCCAGACATAACTCTCGGAAGGAAGGGATCGGCGGCAACCTAAAGCAACACACATGGAAGGAACCAATGCATACACGCTGCGCCAATGGATGCTGCATCGCACGCACGCGCGCGCAGTATACAATGCCTCCTACCTCACTCATTCCTCTTCCTCCTCTGCCTGATCCTCATTCTCCTCCCTACTACTACTGCTACTACTGCCTCCCCCTCCTCCTCATC
This sequence comes from Prorocentrum cordatum, assembly GCA_963575745.1. Lineage (NCBI taxonomy): Eukaryota > Dinophyceae > Prorocentrales > Prorocentraceae > Prorocentrum > Prorocentrum cordatum. Next base: position 70,351 of record CAUYUJ010001530.1, on the reverse strand, counting down.
CTCCTCCTCCCCCCTACTACTACTACTACTACTGCTACTACTACTACTATTACTACTCCCCCCTACTACTACTACTACTACTACTACTACTACTACTACTGCTGCTGCTACTACTACTACTACTACAACTACTACTACTACGACTACTGCTACTACTGATACTACGACTGCCTCCTCCTCCTCCTCCTCCTCCCTACTACTATCTCCGCCCCTCCTCCCTAAGACTACCTCCTCCCTGCTACTATCTCCTCATTCTCACTCCGCCCCAATCCCCGAGTGCATTGCCCGTGGCAGCCCATGGTAGGTAGTAGTCCATGGTAAGTAGCCACCATGGTAGGTAGTAGTCCAAGGTAGGTAGCCCACGGTAAGCTCGCTCTACCTCGACCTGTTCTGCTTGGCCTTCACCGACATCTGGAGGTGGGTCACCTCCTTCCAGAGGCTGCGCATCTCATCCGTGTGCTTGTCGAAGATCTGCTTCGCCTGGGGCCAGGCGGAGGAGGAACGGATGAGGAATGGGCCTTCCTCTTGCACCGATGACAAGTCTGGTCACAATAACGATTGATCTCGAAGCCAACAGCGTCGCTGATGATGATGGGTTCCATCTACGAGCAGGGATGAGAAATCATGAGACTGGGAGTGATGAAGGTGAGGAGGAGGACGAGGACGAGGACGATACAGGAGTGAGGGCGAGAACGAGGAGGAGTGAGGATCTCAGACCGAACCCTCTTCAAGTCTTCCATCATGTCATTATGTACACGCTTGATGGCCTCCAGGTCTTCTGTGCTAATGTCCGCGCATACAGATGATGAGGAGGAGGAGGAGAGACACTCAGGAATGATATGAGAGTGCGGGAAAGATGTGGAGGAGGGGAAAGGTGGTGGATCGCCTCCAGCTGCGAGACCTTCTTGCGGCCAGCGTCCTTGCCGAACCTGCCGATGTTGGCCAGCTCCGTCTGGGCCTCCACTACGCGCCACCCAATCCTCCTCATCCTCGCCTCCTCCTCGTCATGCTCTCCTCCACCATACTGGTCCACCTTCCCAGAACCCTCCTCATACTTATCACCATCAAACAAGGCAGGTAACTGTTCGCGAAAGGCAATCTTCCCCATGCGACACAATCCCCCATACACATCTCGCTGTTAGCTCATCGTCCTCCCCCCGTCCCTCCTGCTGTACGTTCATGATGAGATCGTCGATGTTGTCGGGCGTCTTGATGTCGCAGTTCTCGCAGTCCGCCTGCACCTTGTACGTGTCGTTCAGGAGGAGGCCAGCAGCGCACTCCGCCTCGTTGACAGCCGCGGTGAACTCCTAAGATTTGCCACTGTTCACATAATGCTGCTTCCTCTTGCCCCTCCCCTTTCTCCTCCTCATCGTCCTCCTAATGTTCGTCCCCTCCTCCTTTCAACTCCTCCCTCTCTCCCTCCTCATTCTCACCCTGCTGCCCACATGTCAAGCACTGCGTGGCGAGCGCATGCAGTAACGCTATAGAGAACGTGGAAAACAAGAAAGCAAATCGCTCCGTCTGGTACGGGAAGCCCTGCGCGGCGCCGCTGGAGCTGCCGCCGCTCATGGCAGGGATGTCCCACGTGAACATCTTGATGGCCTGCTTGGCCAACTCCGCCTGGGTCTTCGTGACCTTCTTGCCGCCCTTGACGTTCAGGGAGTGCCTGGCCACAACGGGGGGGGGACCCAGGTATACAGGTACAACAATATAGTATGTTATAGAATACACAAACGTATACCTGATACGCAAACCAAGCATGAGGGGAACTCGGACGGCGATACCTGATAAGGAGAACTGGGAGGGTGGAGGAAGCGCCGCCCGCCAGCCCCCCACCGCAACCTAAAGCAATACACACGCAAGAAGCCTATACATACACCAGAAACGTCAGCGTGCCATTGCAAAACGGTTCTTTTCACTCCCACCCACGTCTCCCTCCCATATCCCCTGCCCCTTTCAATGCTTCAAGCTACAACAACCCTTCCCGTGGCGCCTGCTGCCGTGAATCTGCGACGTCTTGCTGCTGCTCGAAACGCAGTGCTCGACGCCGTTCTCGTACGTCCTGTAGAACTCCCCCTTGCTCTCGCCCAATTCAAAGGCCTCCCTGCTGTTGGCGTAGTACATCGCCATGAACTGGCCCGTGGGGATGCTCAGCTTCGCCTTCTCGCCGCGGTTCTCCTCGAACTTGGAGTGCAAGTCCTGCAGCTGCACACATGAGGCAATGCAGGTGCCCACGCACGCCTAACAGCATCGGTGATACCTTCAAGTTGAAATCTCAGAGGGACACATTTAGGACATACCTTCATGTTGAAATCTCACATGGGGGCCTTTAGGGGATACCTTCAAGTCGAAAACTCAGATGGGGTACCTTTAGGGCGTTAGTATCTCACAGCCGTCGCTGCACACATGTGGAACCAGAGAACTGAAAGAAAGGCCAGGTGATCAGAGGTAAATGGTGCCTCCTCCATCCTTCTCCTCCACATCCTTCTCCACCCCCTCCTCCTCCCTCCTCATCCCCCTCATCCTACTCCTGTCCTCCCCCATGCAATGTACAAAGCGGATGGTCCTGAAAGTAGTCGCCTTCCGTGTTGAGGGAGAACGTGCCGTCAGGCAGCACTTGCACCGCCTCCGCGATGAAGCGCTGCTCCCTCATCCTGCCAAACCCAAAGGCACAATGCGGCAAGCAAATCATGAATTACAACGACACGCATCGACGCGTCATCCTGCACGTCCTCCGCCTCCTCCTCCTCCTCCTCCTCCTCCTCAACCTCCTCCTCACGTCGGCTACCTGTTTATAATGTCTTGTCATCACTCCTCCACCTCACATGTGAATCTAAATTTACGTCGTGCGCGTCTGCCACCCTCCCCCCACCGTTTGCCAGGGCCCTGCTTGATCTTCTCCAGCTGCCCCAGCAGCGTCTTGTCGATGTCCTGCTGATGCATATTGAAGAACCTCACCTTCTTCCTGCGCAGCTTCTCGGCCTCGTCGGGGTCCATGTCCTCGGCCAGATGGGGATGGCAGGATGAGGAAGGGAGGAAAGGATGATACATCCAGTGCAGGAGGAGGAGAGGGGGAGGAATATCTCCATGATATCTTTAGGGGAATAGCTCCAGGATAACTTTAAGTGGCGCCCTTCAGGGTTGCCTCCAGTGATATCTTTAAGGGCGCCTCCTGGATACATTCAAGGGTTGCCTCCAGTGAATATCTGTAGGACCAGATCTCTTCTGCCCCCTGCCAACACCTGGCCTCTTGCAACTCCTCCCACCATTCGTGAACGCGCACCGCATCAACGCACTATGTCAAGGTATGCTGAAAAGATAAACTGAAGGTTCCTCCTCCTCGTCGCCAGCGCTCGCGCCAGCAGCGGGCCTCTTCAGGGCCATCCTGATCGTCGCGGGCTTCTTCGTCACGGTCTCGCCCGCGCGAGGGGTTGTTGCAGCAGGGCGTCGAAGAGCACCAGCTGGCTTCTTCGCCACGCCATAGCCATCTTCGTCCTGAGACACCGATCAGCCGAGCGAAAGGGGAATGAGGGGCGGATGAAGAAGGGCAGCTTGGTGGATCATACCACAATAACATGTCTTTACGTCAAACAACACTGACACGATCACGCTGGCAACGAAGCAAACATCTTGAGACAATACTTGCAAAAGAAAAGACAACTGGTCCTCATCATCCACCTCCTCATCCGTGGGCTCCTGTTTGACATCCGTGGACGCCATGGCCCTCTGTGCGCGTTCCTTCCAGTCCTCCACGTTGGCGGCCATGTCAGCCGCAGACTTCTTTTTTGGAGGCATGGCGCTACGCCGCGCCACAGCAGAGACACGTAAAGGTGAGCTTCAAGCAAGCGCACTGCACAACTTATCGAGCTGATACGGCATCAGTCGAAGCACGTGAGCGTCAAAGCGCACACGCATAATATATATTATACCGCAAATGTTGTGCAACATAAGCTCACGTTCTGTGAGTGTATGAGGTGATGATGATGTGCAAGACACCAAGCATTGCCAATTGTGTGTTGCAGTTTTGTTGAATTTTCAACAAAACTGCAACAAAACTGCAACTAGTGATTTGCAGTTTTGTTGAATTTTCAACAAAACCGAAACAAAACCGAAACAAAACCGAAACAAAACCGAAACAAAACTGCAACACAGTGTTGTAGTTTTGTTGCAGTTTTGTTTCGGTTTTGTTTCGGTTTCGTTGTAGTTTCGTTGCAGTTTCGTTGCAGTTTTGTTGCAGTTTTGTGGGGTTGTAATGAAACGTTGGTAAAACCATTGGTTTTTTTAACTATTCCGCACCAGAGAGTTAAAGCCGAAACAAAACTGCAACAAAACTACAACAAAACTGCAACACAACTGCAACGAAACCGAAACAAAACCGCAACAAAAATGCAACAAAACTGCAACAATGCGTTGCAGTTTTGTTTCGGTTTTGTTTCGGTTTTGTTTCAGTTTTGTTAAAAATTCAACAAAACTGCAAACGATTAGTTGCAGTTTTGTTGCAGTTTTGTTGAAATTTCAACAAAACTGCAACACCGATTTGGTAAGTATTGTGGATGTGCGGTGTGTTATCCTTCTATACTGTGCACCAACTGTTGAATTATATGATGCACCCAAGCTTTTGACTGCAATGTATTCGACGCTGAAGTATGAATGAAATGTGCAGCTGCTATCCGAATACATACATATATATAGGAACATAACAAAAGAATGCCTGGGTGGATATGCGCATTCTACCTGCCAGAGTCCACATGCGCGTAACATATGCTTCCATTGCCACGGCATTTGCGCAAACCTGTGCACAGATTCACAACACCGATGGTGTGATGACTGATCGTTCCAAGGGGGCGTAGGCGGGCAAAGCATGGACGGGCTTCCCATCATTATGTCCTGTCTCCTGCTCCAGGACTGTCTCCTTATGTTTCCGAACAACATTCCAACTATCCGTATGCTGACAATAATGTCACTCCAACCACCTGCTCATGTATCTCATTCGTTGCTCATGTCATTCCTTTGCTTATGTTATGCAACTTCTTACATCTCACATACCAGATCTTATATCATATCCGATTTAGTTTATCTTACATCCGCCCCTACCTCCCGCCCCTGCTTCTTACATCATAACAGCCCACGCCATCATATGATCCTTGCACCGATTATCTCCGCTACTACGCCCCTCATCCCCCCCCCCCCCCCCCCCCCCCCCCCCTCCCCCCAAAGGGAGTGGAGGCAGGGAAGGGAGGAAGGGTAGCGAGGAAGGAAGGGGCCTTTACCTTTCACGCAGGCGCCGCACGCCCAGCACGCATCCTGTCGAGTGGCGTCGCACGCCCACACCGCAAGACACTAAAACAGTATATCATTTCACCGAAACGGGCCGTGCTGCGCAAGCTTCTCTTCAAACGTCTGCGTGTCAATGCCCACATGATGGGGAGTGAACGACTCATCAGCATCCTCATCGTACAGCTCCTCAGGCAACGCAAGGGAACCAGGAGTGAAGGGCCTCTTACAAAAGCAATCCTGACACTCGCGAGTGTAGCACTGCCAAAGGCCACCGTCGCTGGTACCGCTCTCCCAGCGGTGGCGGAACTCCTGGAGATCGCTCCGTTCTTCATTAAACATTATATATATACATATATGTACGTATATATATATCATATGTACATATTATATATACATGCATATATAATATATACATGAATATATATATATATATATATATGTATATACGTGTACATGTATGTACATACATATATATGTGTTGAAAATAAATGATAGTATGTAAATATAGTATGTACATTATATGTACATATATATGTACATACTACATATACATATATACATATGTACATATATATATATGTACACATATATATATCGATGTACACATATGTACATATATCACACATATATATGTGTACATATATATGTACATATAAATAAAAAAAAAAAAAAAGGCGCCTGTACCTCCGTGGCCGTCTTCATATCAGTTAGAAGACGTGGTCGTTTTGCTGGAGTCGGCGTCGTTGATGAAGTCGCCGACGAAGCAATATCGCGCCTGCAGCGCGGCGGGTGGATGGGGGGAGGGCAGGGCATTGATGTGCGGCAGGTAAGGGGAGGAGGGGCGGTGATAAAAGGGGAGGGGGTGGGGGGGGGGGGGGGGGGGGGGGGGGGGGGGGGGGAGGGGAAGGGCTGATGAAGGAGAAGGGAAGGGGAGGAAGAGAACGGAGGGAAGGTGGAGGAGCAGGAAAGGAGTAGGGACAGGGATGTCCCTCTACTTATCTTCAGGGTAGCTTGTCGGGCATCCAATGTATCTTCAAATGTATTCTGGTCATCGTCAGGGTATCTTCAAGGGTATCGCCAGGGTATCTTCAGGGTATCTTCAAGTGCCACGAGCTTCGGGAACGGGGGGGGGGACTCAAAGCAATTCCACCAGAGAACTCGCGCCTGTCAGGCGTCTGCTCGATTTTCTCCTCCAGCTTGTCGCACTTCTCCCGCGCGAAGTCCAGCTGGAGATTGTTTCGCTGGGGCAGTTTGGGGCTGACGAGAAATGAGCGGGGATAACAGAGCAGGGCAAGCGGAATAATGACACCAGAATGAGGAGACTGAGCGTAGGGGGAGGATGAGGGAAGATATGGGAAGGAGGAATGATGCGAGAGGAATGCGATTGGTTCCTGTGCCGTCGGGTACACGTGATCCTCTTTCCCCTTCCTCCACCGTCGTCTCTTCCCTCTGCCGTGCTTCCCCGCCACTCCTGCGAGACACTGCGGTTCTGAGCTGATGTTGTTATAAAAAGAACGTGTCCTGCATCGGGCGGCTCGCATACGAGATATCAGTAATCTGCGTGCTGAAGATCTGAATGAACCTGCTGGCCTCGGCGCCCGTGCCGAACCTCGCAAGCACCATCATGCCCACGAGCTGGTTCTTTTTGAAGATGACCTTGGGATAGCAGCCTCTGGATTCGAAGAGCGTCCTCCCCTCCCTCCCCTGCGCGGTGACGGATGCAGCTGCGAGTCCCTGGAGCGGGAGGGAGCGCAAAGGTCACAGATGCGAATATGGGCACGCACGGGCGAAATGGAGGGAGGATGCAGGAGGGGGGCGGATGTGAGCAAGTTTGTGGAGGGGTCATTGGCCTTCGGTCGCCCTCCCGCCCTCCCCCGCCCTCCTCATGCATCCCCGACGCCTCCTACTCCAGCTCCCTTCCTCACATGCCCATCTCCCCTCCTCCATTCTCTTTCTCTTCTGGTGCAATAACGTGACGCACTGAATCTAAACAAGGTGCCTGTGCAGGAAAGGGGCCACTTGTATGCAACACCACGCAGATAAATGCGCATGTGGTCGTGGCAACGCAAGGCACAGGCGATGTCCGCAGGTCGGTCTTCGAGACGCCCTGCTGGATATTGTGCACTCTAACGCAGAGCGGGTCATGGCCGCCGGGGCACTTGATCTCGCTCATGAGCAGCAGGAAGTAAATACAATACACTGCAAACGCAAGAACTACCCTGGCAACACCTCGAACCAAGCTGGTACGGACACCGTAGGCGGTACGTGGTGGCGGGGTGTGGGCTTGTTGCGAGGTCTCTCACCCTCGAGTGCCCCTCACCCCTCATCCTCCACCCTCCAAGGAAACCATTAAGAACTTACACGGGCAGCTCGGACGAGAGGAAGAGGAGGAGGGGTGGGCGCTACCTTTAAGGAAGACCTAGGGGATACACTTACGTCGCAACCAGCCATGGCTGATGCCACATTTGACGAGAGATAGTGGGCGAGAGAGAGAGAGAGGGAAGGCTGCGACCTTTATGGGGGGCAGGGATGCGAGGGTACCTTGAAGGAATACATTCCTGTTGTATTGAGGCGAACCCCTACCTGTAGGGGGGCAGGGATGCGAGGGCACCTTGAAGGAATACCTTCCAAGTGCACATCCATCACGCGATACCTGCAACGAGTCCTCTCATGAGTCTCACCGAGGCAGGGGGCGGCGGCGATTCGCCGTAGGCGTCGTCGAGGCTATGCGGGGGAGAGCGCACTGAAAGAAATCTGCTCCTTTTCTGAGGCAAACCCCAGCCTGAGACAATGCAGCGCAATCCGCACCCGCTCGGCCTTAGCCGATTCTCTGCTTTGGCCGCCGTGCACGCGGCCGATAACAAATGTCCGTGCGTCGCAGCCCAACTCGCAGAGCGGGCACCCAGTGCGATATCATCAAATATCGCTTTCCCTACTCTGAAGCTGGAGGCGCAGACGGTCCCTGATCCGTTTCCCGTTTCCCCAGTCCTCCCCTGACCCTAAGTCTTCCCCATCCTCATCCCCCTCCTCGTCCTGATCCTCTTGCACACGATTCCCCCTCATCATCCACATCCACATCCACATCATTCTCCTCCTCCTCCTTCTCCTCCTCCCTCCTCCCTCCTCCTCCACACGAGCACGCATGCGTCTAAACACATGCTGCCTCCGCGCACTCTCACGGCGTCAAGTCGCGCACGGCTTTCGCGCCTGCAGCGCGGGCCGCCTTGAGGGCCTTCTCAGCCGAAAGACCTTTGTCCAGGGCATCCTTGCGGGCGCGATAGTAGGCCCTGCTGTGAATGCACTTAGGCGTCATCTTAACCTCAGGCGCAACCTTCTTGCTCTTGGGGGTCTCCTTGCGGCCGCTCTTGGGGGTTGCGGCCGCCTTGGCCCCCTTGGGCCCCTTGGGCTTAGAGGGGGTAGCTGACCCCTTCCCCGCCTGCGAACTGCCAGCCCCTCCCTTGTACTGCGTCTTGGCGTTGACCGAGCCCGCGCCCCTCGCCATCTTCATGAGGTCATTCATATCCCCACTGGAGCTGCTCATCCACACGGGCACTGCAGGGAGGGGCGCCACCCTATGTCAGTCTTTCTGCTCCATTTCGATCTCCTCACTAACAACCCCCTTCGTAAGAAAACTCACCATCCTCCCGTCTCCCTTCCCCCCCTAGCTCCCGCTCCTTATCCCTCTCTCTCTCTCTTTCTCCCTCTCTCTCTTTCCCCCCCCCTCTCTCTATCCTAGGGGGTACCCCGATAGGGCTTCAAGTGAGACCGTATTCTTGGCCTCGCTGTAAACCTTATGGGGGTATCTGTACTAGGGGCCTCACAGGGATGCATTAGACAATTCGTCACATGGGGCAGTACGTGAAAAGCACGCATGCGATGCATTAGACAATACCTCAAGCGTGACATGTACGGACGCACACAGCAATCAAACGAGAAACACAAACCTGGGGACGATGCACTCATAGCAACCACGGCGTTGGTCACCTCCCTGTGGCCCTTGAGGATCTCTTTGATGAACGAGTTGTCAACTGGCGGAGGGGCGCACGGGGAGCTGGAGGTGGAGAAGGGGGGGAGGAGGAGGAGGCGGAGGAGGAAATGAGGAAGGTAACGAGGAGGAAGGGAGGGGGACAGACAGACGAAAGGAGGAGGGAATGAGGAAAGGAGGATGAGGAGGATGAGGAAACAAGGGTGAAAGGGGGAGGAACGGAGGAGGAAGGGAGGACCAGGAGAAGGAGGCAGGCGGAGGAGGAGGAGGAATAGGACAGCCCAAGGATGAGGGTTTACATTGCCAGGTGGACCAGCAGCAGGATGAGGGGGAGGGCCGAGCATAGGGAGGGCCACACTTCGCCTCCTCCTCCTCCTCCTCCTCCTCCTCACTCTTACTTCTGATCATTCGTACCATCATTATCGTCCTCGTCATCATCCTGCTCGATTATACATGCGCTGCTTCACTATCCCGTGCGAACCTGGCACCGCATCGACCTCGCCGCCAGCGAGGGCGAGGGGCACCAAAGTGTCGCGGGGCACCTCTCCGCTCGCACGCTCGCCCGTCCCATCGGGATCCGCGCCCTCGCCCTCGGGGTTCCCCAAGGTAGTGCGCCAGGTCCCAGGAGGAGCCGCGGCCTCAGGCGAGGCGTACTTGACTCAAAGATAGCTTGACTATACAGCAAGACACTGTGGTGGACCCGAGAGAGGATATAAAGCGACAACGTGTTGGGCCTAATGAGTCAACGTGGTGGGCCTGACGGTAACTTTAAGATACAACCATATACCATGCTGCTAAACGCGATGTGGGAGAGATGCGGAGGATGGGGGCGAGGAAGAGGAGGAGGAAGAGTGGGGAATGATGAGCAGGGGGAGGAGGTGGAAGATAAGGAGGAGGAGGAGGAGGAGGAATACGATGATAAGGAGGAAACAGCAAGCGGACACTGATGAGGAGAAACCGACGCAGATGAGGAGGAGGGACGGGAAATGAACCATATTTTAAAAAAAAAAAAAAAAAAAAAAAAAAAAAAAAAAAAAAAAAAGCAAACGCAGAAACCAGCGTAGAGTACAGCGGGGCCTGCGGCGTGCTCGGGGCATAAGTGTTGCCGTCCACGAGGTCGAAGAGCTCGCGCAGCACCTCGTCCTCTCTTGGCGACGCCTCCCCTCCCGATCCAAGGAAGGGAGCGGAACGGTGGAGGAGTGTGGATGTGCGAGGAGATGGGGCAAAGAGGAAGCGTGGCAGCTGGGAAGTCCACCATCTTTCCCCATCATCCTCCTCGTCCCCCCAATCTTCCCCCCCCATCCTCCTCCTCATCTTCTTTGTCCATCCTCCTCCCTCCTCCTCATCCTATTCCTCATCCTCATCCTCGTCATCCCCATCCTCATCATCATCATCATCATCATTACCATCACCACCATCATTGTTAACGTCACTACCGATCGCTACGAACATCATCGTCAACGCCATCGTCAGCATTAACATCATCATCGATAACGTCATCATCATGATCATCATCAATATCAGCATCACCATCGTTGACATCATCATCATCATCACCATCGTTCTCGTCATCATCATCATCATCATCATCATCATCATCACCATCCTAATATTCATCCTCACCCTCATCATCACCATCGTCGTCGTCATCATCAGCAGCAGCATCGTCCTTATCATCAAACTCATCCCCGCCCCACCCTGCTCAGCATGCGCACCATGCCCTGCGTGCCCTTCTTGATGTCGCGCAGCTTGGACACGCAGGCCCTCCCCTGTCCATCTGACCAGACACTCACATACCGCAATCCCTCCACAATCGAACTCATCGCCGTCCTCTGATTCCTCCCTCCCCCTTTTCAGGTGTTCCTCTTCCTCATCATCATCATCATCATCATCATCCTCCCTCGTCCTCCTCCGCCTCCACCCTCGTCCTCCTCGTCCCCCTCCTCCCCCTTCCCTTCCCCTTCCCTCCTCCTCCTGCTCTCTCAATCCCCTCTCCCCCCACCCATCGCGATGCTGACTGCGACGACCCCAGACTCCAATCCTGATGTACCAGCCAGCGTTCGAGCAGGTCTGCAGATGATCCTTGGAGTCACCAGCGCTCATGATGATCTCCTGGTCATTGTATAACTTCTCAATGGCAGTGGAGAACTTCTTCGAGGGGAGGACACAGTTGGGCGCCACCTCTCCACAGGCCAAGGAGGGAGGCCGAGGAGTACAGAGGATGATGATGAAGATGGTGATGATGATGAAGATGATGAAGATGAAGATGAACATGATGCTGCTGAAGATGAAGATGATGATGATGATGATGATGATCACGATAATGACGATGATGAAGATGATGGTGACGATGGTGACGTTGATGACGACGATGACGATGATGAGTATTATGACGATGATGATGATGATCATGATGATGATGATGACGATGACGAATATGATGACGATGATGATGATGATGATGACGATGATGAAGATGATGATGACGATGATGCTGTTGAAGATGAAGAAGATGATGATGAGGATGATGCTGATGATGATGATGATGATGATGACGATGCTGATGAAGATGATGATGACGATGATGAACATGGTGATGAGGGTGATGATGATGATGATGATGATGATGATTCTCCCCTCTCTCCTCTTCCTCCCCCACCATCCCCTTTGATCCTCTGGCAGGCCGGAGAGCCAGGTACATTCTCCTCCTGCCCCTCCTCTTCCCTCCTCTCCTCTCCTCGTCCTCCTCCTCCCCCTCCTTTTCATCCCTCCTGCACCTCCTCATCCTCCTCCGAATCCTCCTCCCTCCTCCTCCTCCTCATCTTCCCCTGCCATCGCGGCTCCGCGCGCCTTCACAAGCTCCTTGAAGAGATCCGCGAAGTGCGCGATGATCGTTGCCGTGGGCGTGGACCTATGAGTGCGGGGAGGAGCGAGGGTTAGTTAACTCATGCATGGTCAAGTTCGCAAATAGTTAATATGTTTCGGATTCCTAATCCTACTCCCAATGCCGTTTCTACTTCTACTCCTACCCCTATTCATACTCCTAACACTATACCAATGCTCATATGTTTAACTATTACTACCGCATTTGTTCATATTCCGACTTCTACTGCTACGACTACGGTTATGACTACTACTATTTCTACCACTACGACGGCTCCTACGAATGCCAGGACACCAATTATTACTACGAGAACACCCACTAAGGATACGAATGGCTTCTGGCTGCGTCTACCACTGTTAATAGTAACGTTTACTACTAGTTATTACACATATGTTATGAATACTAGTAATATTACTTCTAGCCATACGACGACTACTACACGTACCACTGATACTACTACGACTACTTTTACCACGGCTACGACATAACCCCTTCACCAGTCAATTCGTTTGATTGCTATTACACAAGGAAATCTATTTGCAGTAGTATAATTTACGTTGGGATTTACAACTTCCCTAATGATCGTACAAGTACTCTTACCAGCAACTACTTAACGATGCAAGCAAGTAATTCATTCTACATCTGTTACTCTTAATAACGCCACTAAGTGGACTATCGCTCACTACCTAACTGTCCCAGGAGCTGCCTACACACGTATAGTCACATACATAAGGTAACCACGTTGCGATATAACTACCGAGCAGCCCACACATAGCATCCACTGGCTAACCAACCAACTGTCAAGCAACTGCCTTACGAATAAGCAACCATATAACTAAGTATCCGACTACATGGCTAAGCAACTCCCTAACGAGATAACTAAGTAACCAAATAACTCAATAACCGATTATCTAACGTCATGCCTACCCAACTAGCAAGTAACCGACCACCTAACTAAGAAGTCACCGGCTACGTAACTCTCCAACTAAGTAGCTCTCATAACCGACTACCTAACTACTGAACTACCTAACTACACAACTGAGTAACATACTAATGAAGTAACTACCTTAGTAAGTAACCGATCGCATTAACTAACTCACAACTAGATAGGCGGGGGCGACCTGTGCGCCGTTAGCTCCGCGAGCGGGCGGATCACGCCCATGAGGTCACGTGTGTTCCTCCCCGCGCGAGTCGTCGTCGTCGTCGCTGTCGTCGTCATCCTCTTCATCATCTTCATCGTCCTCCTCCTCCTCCCCCTCCTCCTGTTATCACTCATCATACTGCCCGTCCCACCCCGCCGTGATTTAAGCCAAGATAGAATTGCGCTGTAGAGCTCGGACACGCTGATGTCCTGGTCTGGACGTGCCCGCACGCTGCGCGGCGTCGCTGCCATCGCGGTGGGACGGGTGAGGGGATGGAGCGGGGCGTGCCCAGTGCAATTTTGCGGCGGAGTACGGGGCGAGGGAGGAGGATGCGGAGGATGATGAGGAGGAGGAGGAGGAGGAGGAGGACGAGGAGGGGGACCCGAGTAAACCGTATACAACGACGGCGACGGCGACGGCCACGGCCACGGCGACGGCGACGACGACGACGACGACGACGACGACGGCGACGGCGACGACGACGACGACGACGACGACGACGACGGACGCCGCAAAGGTGCACATGGACATGCCCGCGCCACCCTGGGACCCCTAAGTAGCTAGAGCCCCTTAGCCAAAATGGCGCCTACCGCTACCTCATCCTCCGCCTGCTCGTCATCCTCCTAGACCCCGCGACCAACACCCTATTCATTACAACCGCTACCAGCATCATTAAGATAAGCATCGGCATCATAACCGTCGTCATCAGCAACATCATCATCATGGCCACCATCATCATCATCAGCATCATCATCGTCGTCTTCGTCGTCGTCGTCACCACCGTGCACATACTCACCGCCAGCATCATCAACCGAGACACCATCGTCATCATCATCCTCATTCCCACCATCCTCCTCATGATTACCCTCATCGTCCTCGTCCTTCGCATCCCCATCCTTCCCCTCCTCATCCTTTTCCTCGTCGTCCTCATCGTCCCCATCCAGGCGAAGTGGGGGGGTGGCAAAGGATAGGGGAGAGAGCAATGGACGAGGCAAGCTGAATAAGGAGGGAGGGGAGTGGGGAGATAGGCAAGCGAATGTTCGCTTGCACCACATCTGACGCCAACCCCCCTGCCTGCGAGCACCACAATGGTTCTGTTATGTAGATCACCAAAGTTGTCCTTTTTAGTGGGCTGGTATAAGCTGAGCATATGAATATACAACACAACTGCAACACAACTGCAACAACACCGCAACTGATCTGCTGCAACACGGCAACACATATGTTGTAGTTGTGCTGCAGAGTACATAAAATCTGCAACGAAACTGCAACGCAACTACAACTAAACTACAACAAAACTGCAACAAAACTACAACAAAACTGCAACGCATGTGTTGCAGTTTTGTTGTAGATTTACAAAACTGCAGCAAAACCGCAACAAAACTGCAACAAAACTGCAACACACATGTTGCAGTTTTGTTGCAGTTTTTAAAAAACTGCAACAAAACTGCAACAAAACTGCAACACACACAACCTAAACATCGAAATTCATATGTGCAAAATCAACGAAAAAATTATCGAAAATGTTAAGTTTTTTCGCTGCAAATGATAACTTTTCTTTGCGCCAACGTTAACTTTCCAAAGCTGTTAAAACAAAAAGTTAACAACTTTTTGAAAAGTTATTAACTTTCCGGAAAGTTGATAACTTTTTATAAAGTTAACAAAGATAAAAAAGATAACTTGACTGATCTATAGGGCAGGGACCGCCCAAATGGTTGGGCGCCCAAGTTATCCGGGATAACTCGGGTCCGGGGTAACTCGGGTTTGGACTCCCGAAAAAGGAACCCGAGTTAGCCCTGACCCGAGTTACCCCTGGTGATTCGGGGCTCTGGACGCCCGAGTTATCCGGGGTAACTCGGGTCCAGGGTAACTCGGGTTCAGATTCCCGAAAAAACAAACCCGAGTTATCCCTGACCCGAGTTACCCCTGATGATTCGGGGCTCTGAAATGGGGCCTCTCGCAAAAGTAGAGGCCTCCTAGACGAGGCCCGAGTAGATGGGGTCGAGGGATCGCGCCGTGTCGCCAACGCATCGCCGATGCATCGGAGACGTCGGCGATGCATCGGCGACGTCGGCGTGGGGAAACACGGGCTCCGCATCGAGCCGCATCGGCGATGCATCGGCGATGCGGCGCAATCCTCCGACCCCACCTACTCGAACCCCATCCATCGGGGATGGGCAGGACTCCCTTTAGTGAAACGTGGCTCAGTGAAAACGACCTCGGGCCCAAACCTGGCGGGCGCAAGCCCGGAAAATGACGCCCGCGGCGCCCTCTCGAGAACCGAAAACGGACAATTCACTTACTCCAGATTTCGTAATAACAGGGAGGGGGTCTGGACCCTCCAAGACAAGCCATTTCAGACCTCCCCCGTGGGAGAACCCTCCAAAACATCGTCCCCAGACCCCCCCCCCGGGCCCTCCAAGATAGCCTCGAAGGGACCCCCCCCCCGAAACGAGACCCCCCTCCCTTTATATTACGAAATCTGGAGTATCAAAGTGTCAGGCTGGGGCCCTCCCGAGGCCCCCTCTGAGAGGCCCTCTGCGAGTGGGGCCCGAGTCAGCGCCCCTCAAACGGGGACTCCACTAACGGGTACTTTGGCCAGTGACCCAGCGAACCCAGCCCTTCCCGATATGGGCAAAGCTGCAATCAATGCAAGAAAGAGGCCCTAAAGTGGCAACTTCCGGCAAACATTCAAAGTACCCGTTAGTAAGTACCCGTTACGGTGCCGTTGACCGAGGGCCCCAACGCCTCGGCCGGCCTCGGCGCCACCGGGCCCGGGAGCGGGCTCCGCGGCGCCCCGGCGACGCGCCGGCGCGGCCCTCCGACCCTCGAGCAGGGCGGCGACGAGAGGAGGACGAGAGGCTCCCTCTCTCGGGGGCGGCCAAGGCGCGGGTGCTGACAGGCGTGAACCCTTCCCAAGGTACCGGCAGCGTTTCCAGGGAGGCCGAGATGAGCGATCAGCGGCGAAAAAGGGGCACAGCGACTTCGCGCCGCGGCTTACGCGGGCCTCCAGTGCGGCACGAGACGTGGGAAATCGGGGGGCTGTCGCACCGTCATACGCAGGCGGCTTGCGCGCGAATGTCCGCGCCGTCGGACTCGCCATTCTCGGGAGCGGCCAAGAGGGGGGTGTCCAAGAGGGGGGGGTGCAAATCATGACCGGCGGCATGTGCGCGGCCCAGCGGGGGGGCCAGGGACGTCATGAAAGAAGAAGAGGCGCCACGAAACCTGGGGAGATATCATGGCCCCGCCATGATATCCACCGCCCCTAGTCACCACCACCCTCTTTTCCGCCCCCGATCCTCTCGGCCAGTGGGACGCAAGGGCGACCCCGGGCACGGTGGGTTCGCGTCGTGTCGGCCAGCGGCGACCCCGCCGCCAGCGTTCAACCCTGAACACCGCCAGCGACTCGGAATAGGTCGGTGTTGAACGACCGGACGTTTCGGGAACGGCCGATCGCTCAATGTTGAACGATCCCCGTTGAGTCAGAAACCATTGCTGGGGTCGTCACGACAAGAACCTGCCGTACAGTGGAGACCCATGCCAAGAAACACCCTGCGTGCCTCCAGGGTGCCCTGGGTTTCTTGGGATTCGATGGTTTTGCTATGGAAAGCGTGACGCTCCCACACCAAAAACCAACGGACGTCGTGGGGTCCCAGGGTTGGGTTCCCTGTGGCAGGTTTGGACGGGCCCCTACTGTAAGAGTGACCCTTGGTGCGTGGCTTTCTGTGGGGGGCTCGAGGGAGGCCAAGCCCGTGCGCGCAGGCCGCTGCTGTCGCATCGCGCTCAGCGATCGAGGGGGGCACCGATGAGGCCGCACCAAAGGTCAATTATTGCGAAGAGGGTCGCTCTTACGTGTAGTCGAGCATCTACGCACAAGAGAACGACGAAGCAGGACGAACCAGGAGGTCGAGAAGAGGACGGCGAAGCAGGACGACGAAGAAGACGACGACTGAGTGTTCCGATGGCAAGCGCAACTGTGCATCCTTCCATTTCCTTCAAAATCTGGGACCACAGCAGGCAGGGGGATCTTCACCTGCTGAATCCCGCTGTCGACTTCTTTGTCCACCTGCGAGAGGGAGAGAGGGAATCAATCTACTTACGGCCGGTCTCTGGCCCCCCTGAAATTTCGTCTAAACTTTCTGTGGCAACTCATGGGAGCCTCCCCTGGCTCTTACGAATCGACGCTCATCGACGCTAAATCGACGCTAATCGACACTGATCGGTGCCAAATAAGCGCTGTCCCATCAATTATCAGACACTAGCGCTTGCTAATGCACCATGGGGACGGAATTGCAAGGCTATCAGTAAAAGAAAAGACGCCAAATGTATAAACTGTTGGCGCTCAGCGCAGACTTCTTGGATCTGCGCTGGGCCCCCCTCCCTGGCGCGCGGGGCGCGCCAGGGGGCGGCGCCGGAGGCGCCGCCTCGGGCGCCCAGCGCAGATCCAAGAAATCCGCGCAGCGCGCCAAAAGTTTCTGCTTGTGGCGTGTTCTCTTCTTCGAGGCAGGCAAGGCTCCCATGATCTACTGCCGAGCAGTCTTGACCAGTGCTACAGTGGAGGCCGGTTCACAAGAAACCTCCACAAGAAACCCAACCCTGAGACCCCAGGGCGTCACGCTTTCCATAGCAAAACCATCGGAACCCAAGAAACCCAGGGCACCCTGGAGGCACGCAGGGTTGGGCGCCCGAGTTATCCGGGGTAACTCGGGTCCGGGGTAACTCGGGCTTGCATTCCCGAAAAAGGAACCCGAGTTAGCCCTGACCCGAGTTACCCCTGATGATTCGGGGCTCTGGACGCCCGAGATCCGGGAAATCGGGTCCGGGGTAACTCGGGTTCGGATTCCCGAAAAAGCGAACCCGAGTTATCCCTGACCCGAGTTACCCCTGATGATTCGGGGCTCTTGGACGCCCGAATTATCCGGGGTAACTCGGGTCCGGGGTAAGTCGGGTTCGGATTCCCGAAAAACGAACCCGAGTTAGCCCTGACCCGAGTTACCCCTGATGAGTCGGGGCTCTGAGCATGGGTCTCCACTTTACGCAAGGCTCCCGATTTGCTACCGAACAGTCTTGACCGGCGCCATCTGCTGCCAGGCAGCCGCGGAGGCCGGCCAGGTGGAGGCCGCCAATGGCCCGCAGACGACGCGGGCTGCGAGCGTGCCGGGATTCGACGGCGACATTTAGCTCGGGCTTGTCCCCCTACAGGCGGACTTCTGGATGAGAAGTGACAAATGCTCAAAACATGCTCACCAATAGCCAAAACGTAATCGAGAAATCGTTCTCATACTATGTTTCAGCGATTCTGAATATTCCTCCTGTAGAGGGACATGCCCGACTTAAGGCGACATCCGAATCCCGAGGGTTGCGTGACGACGGACCCCTAATCAGAGAAGCATGGCTGTCCACGTTCGACATTTAGCGGGCGAAGGGAAATATAACAGATGTGTTTCCGTCTCCGGGGGCGCTACCCCAGGGCGGCTGGAACATTCTTACCTTGACGTGCCACCGTAAGGGTATAAACTTTCCAGCCGCCCTGGGACAAACGCTGGCGACAGCGAAACAAAAATATTATATACAGTTCTTCGCCCGTGAAATGGTCAAGGAAAGAGAACTGTGCACACATACGCCGATGTTTGTTGCCAGGCCCATCGTAAGCCCAGGACCAGTGCATACGCCCGCTTTACCTGGGGCACGAAGACGCATGTACCGATCCTGGGCCCAGGACGGGCCTGGCCAAAATCGGTGCGTGTGCATACAGTGGAGGCTCGACCACAAGAAACCTTCCACAAGGAACCAAACCCTGAGACCCAAGAACGTCCATGGATTTTTGGTGTGGGAGCGTCACGCTTTCCATAGCAAAACCATCGAATCCCAAGAAACCCAGGGCACCCTGGAGGCAAGCATGGTGTTACTTGGAATCGGTCTCCACTGCAGCTCTCTTCGCCCGACATGCCCTGACAGCCCTCCATCGCTAATCGTGAATTATGGGCCACGTCAACATCGCAGAGCGACGGAGGGCGGCTGGGAAGGCATGAGCTGATTTCGCCGGCGCTGGTTTCGCTGGCGCTGGTTTCGCCGACGGCTGGTTTCGCCGGCGCTGGTTTCGCCGGCGCTGGTTTCGCCCCACTGGTTTCGCCGGCGGCTGGTTTCGCCGGCGGCTGGTTTCGCCGGCGCTGGTTTCGCCAGCGGCTGGTTTCGCCGACGCCGTCGCAGCCGTCGGCGTCGGCGTCGCAGCCGTCGTCGTCGTCGTCGTCGTCGTCGTCGTCGTCGCCGGGCGTCGTCGTCGTCGTCGTCGTCGTCGGGCGTCGTCGTCGTCGGGCGTCGGGCGTCGGGCGTCGGACCCTGATGGATGGGTCGGGTCGGGCGGGCGGACCCTAGCGGGCGGGTGGGGTCGGGCAGTTTCGCCGACGGCCGCTGGTTTCGCCGATGGGTTTCGCCGACGGAGCTGGTTTCGCCAGGCGGCGAACCCAGCCAGGCGAAACCAGCCGTCGGCGAAACCAGCGGTCGCCGCTGGGAAGGGGCATGTCACTCCTTGGCAAAAACGCTGCCCCGATTTTGTGGCCGTCGCGATCGCCGCGGCGACCTCCCAAACTGACCTGGCGGCTAGGTTCGGGCCAGGGAACTACGCAAAGACACTACAGTCGGCCCGTATCACAAGGATGCGCGATGAGGATGCAAGGGCCTTGAAAGGCCATTTCGAAGCTTTTCGAGCGGGGCGCGGCCAACGAAAGTGGCCAAGGATGGACCGACGAGGCAAGGATGTAAGGGTACCCTTGGGAAGGGTGCCCATCCTGACCATGCGGGTTGACTGTATGGGCCACTTCTACATCGCAGCGAGGGGGGGGTCTGAGAAGTCGCGGCGGCTGCCGCGGCGACCTCCCAAATTCGACCCGGCGGCTTAGTTCGGGGCAGGAAATCACGAACCGACACTACCCTTAGGTCGGGCATGTCCTCCTACAGGCGAATTTTGGAGGACAAATTTACAATAGTCAAGATTACTCGAACAGAGTCAACAAATACTAGACACATCGAGCCCAGACTATTTTGTAACTATTGTTTAACTTCCCTCCTGTAGAGGGATCTGCCCGACTGAACACTACCCCTACTAACCATCGATTATCTGAATCGATGGGGGGCGGGGGTAGGGTTCGGATTTCGCCTCGTATTCGACATATTCCGAGACCGAACCCCAACGCCCATCGAGTAGCTGCCTGAGTCGATGATCGGCGAAGGCAGGGTCCGGATTCCGCCCTCGAAAGGAGCGGGTGTTACGTCGACGAGACTACAGGGCGCACCGCACGCTCTGTTGCGGCAGAAGGCACAAGGAAAAACCACTCGAGTCTGGCATGATGCCCCTCCTGGAAGGTCTCCGATGGAACGACGCCTTGCTGCGGCAGGAGGCACTGAGAACAGCCGCGCAAACATGGGAGGATGCCCCACCTGGGAGGCCCCCATGGATCGGAAGCGCGCTATCAAGCCCGATTGAGGGGCCCCTTAGCTGGATCAGCCCAGACCGAAATCCGCCGACCCGATTGGCGTTTGTAAGGGGCTTGTCTGTTCGAGTCGTCGTCTCCGTGGTCCCCTGTCCCTGCACCCTCCTCCTCGAGCTTGTCAGCGAACAAAAATTAGCAATTTCGTCATCGAGTCGAAGGGAAGCCTCTTCCCTTTGATCCCTCCCCCGTCGGGGGAGGGTCCCGGGGGGGTAGGGGAGGTCCCAGGGTGGGTGGGGGAATCAGATACGCATTCCCCCCTGGGGTCCCAATGTGGGGGTCCCGGGGATTGAGAAAATACCAAGGCAGGCCAAGAGTGCCCCAAGAGGCACCCGAGCTGGTCCAAGAGGGCCCCCAATCGCCAAACGATCGGTTCAAAGCGCCTTCATGTCATCCAGACTGCCCAGGAGGCATCCAGGACGCCCCAAAAAGTCTACAATAACACTCCCGAGACGGCCCCACGAGGTCACATTCATTGATTTCCTATTTGATTTTTGTTCTAGATTTGGGCGTTCTCGCCGTTTCCACTTCCCGCCGCTGCAAGTCCGAAGGGGCCTCCAAGAGGACCCCAGAACAGCCCAAGAGGATCCGACGCCGCCCAAGTGGGGGTCGGAGGGTCACTACGTGGAGCCGCATGGAGCCGCATCGTCGTTGCACCAGCGATGCGGCGGGATCATCTGACCACACCCACTCGGACCCCATCAGGGAGGTCTGGGGATCCTCCTCTTCCTCCTCCTCCTCTTCCTCCTCCTCCTCTCCCTCCCTCCTCCTCCTCCTCCTCCCCTCCTCCTCCTCCTCCTCCTCCTCCTCCTCCTCCTCCTCCCTCTCCTCCGCCTCCTCCTCCCTCCCTCTTCCTCCTCTCCTCCTCCTCCTCCTCCTCCTCTGCCTCCTTCTCCTCCTCCTCCTACTCCGCCTCCTCCCTCTCCCCTCCCTCTCTCCCTCTCCTCCGCCTCCTCGCCTTCCTCCTCCTCCTCCTCCTCCTCCTCCTCCTCCTCCTCCTCCTCCTCCGCCTCCTCCTCCTCCTCCTCCTCCTCCTCCAGGGCTCGCCTGCGAGCCCGTTCGGCTCCCGAGCCCACTCGGCCGCCGAGCGGGCCCAGGACGACAACGCCCGCTCGGTGGCCGAAAGGAGCCCGCTCCTGCCGCGGCCTCTGCTGCCGGAGCCGAGCCCGCTCCGCGGCCCGCTCGGCGGGCGAGCGGGCTCGGAGCTCGGCCCATTTGGTCGGGGACTCACTGCCAGCGCGGCGCGAGGCCCCGGCACTGGGGCCTTTTCCTCGTGGCGACAAAGGAAGTCCCCTCCCCCTGCTCCTCGTCCTCCTCCTCCTCAAGTCTTTTTCTCCTTCCATGTTCCTCCTGCTCCTCCTTTTCATCCTCCCTCCCCCTCCTCCTCCTCCTCTTCCTCCTCCTCCTCCTCCAGCTCGGCGCCGACGCGTCCTCCCCGCCCCCGCCCACCCCGCGGGCCACTGAGACGAGGGGGGGAGGAGAGGGAGGGATACTGGGAGAAGAGGGGGGAGGGAGGGGGAGGAGGCAGGGGAGGGAGAAGGTGGAGGGGGAAGAGGGAAGGGAGGGAGAAGGTGGTGCAGCTAAGGCTGAGTTGGAGAGGTGAGGGTGCAGCTAAGGCTGAGTTGGAGAGGAGGGGGACGAGGAGGAAGACCCGGGCCCCCCTGTGCTCGTACACGGCGTGCCGAGACTCGACGGCGCGGCACCATGACAAGGCACAGCAACACGCCACACCGTCCCCACGGGCCCCCCGCAACCCGCGGGCGAGGAGTTGGAGGAGAGAAAGAGGAGGAGAGGAGGAGGAGGAGGAGGAGGAGGAGGCGGAGGCCGACAGCACAGGCCTCATCGACGTTGGTCCGCAGAGTGGGAGGAGAAGCAGGAGTCGGAGGAGGCGGAGGCGGGTGAGGTGGCGGAGGTGGACTGCGACGAGGAGGACATGAGTCGAGGCTTTTGAGCAGCTGCTAGCCCTCATTGGGCCTCTGCCGACCTCTCGAGGTGGGGGAGGAGGCTGAGAAGGGGTGGCTGGACGAGGACACCAGAGGTTCAACTACCAGCACACACACACACCCGCACACACACACAGACACACCCGCACACAAACACAGACACACAGACACACAGACACACAGACACACACAGACACACACACACAGACACACACACACACACAGACACACACGAACACACACACACACACGAACACACACACACACGAACACACACACACGCACACGCACACGCAGACACACACACACACACACACACACACACACACACGCACTCACGCACTCACGCACTCACGCATTCACGCACTCACGCAC
>CAUYUJ010001530.1:0-47158 GCA_963575745.1 Prorocentrum cordatum | reverse complement strand
GGAAGGCCCCCGCGCCATGCAATATCCGCCACCGAATAATCTCGCGGACACCTAGCGCGCACGTGCGGGCGTCCACCATGGATGCCCGACTCCGGTTTCGGAGACAATCGCGCGCAACCGCCCGAGGGCTTCGGCAACCTCGCGATTGGCCCAGGGGCCCGCGGGCCCCAGGGAATCGAGGACCGAGTTCGCGTCTCCGGAAGCATCGGGCGCGGCGCCAGCCAGTCGCTCGTCTCTGGCTGACAGTGGGACGCCTGGAGATCCGGTAAAACCTGAGGAACCGCTTTTCAGAGACTCACAGAACCAGAAAACGGGGCGCGCCAAATTCTCGCGTCCGAACTTCTCTGAGAATCTCTGAAAATCTCTGAACTAGACACCCCGCGTAAAACATTCCCATAAACCCAAAACCTCGGAGCTGGCCGAAACTCTCTGAGAATTTTTCGGCCCGCGAAATTTGGCGCGCCCGGATTTCCCGTTCCGAGATTCTCTGAAATCGGCCTGCGGCGGCGCCCAGCAGGTCCTCACGCGCCGAGGGTGGGGGCCGTGGACATCGCAGGCCGCGATGGTCCCGACCACGAGGTCCTTCCTCTTGCCCCTCGACGAGTCCACGCTCATGGACACGCTCTCTGCGCTGAGCGTGGACCGCGCCATCCGCCGGTACTTCTGCGCGACGACGGCCAACTGGCCGCCGACGGACAAGGCGACTCTTTTCCGAGCTGCGCGTGCCACCGATACCGTACAATAGCCCCGGGCTCGGGGAGAAACACTTTCGAAGCATTTTCAGGCCGCCAGCGTCGCGGCTGCCGGCCCGCCGCGCGCCGACCGCGAGACTAGCTGGGCCCACTACGTCCACGGCGGCGGGCGGGCGCCCAAGAGAGCTGTCGCGACGGTGCGCGCGGCGGGGCGCCCGCCCCACTGCAACCGCACATGCGGCCTCCATGGCGCCACAGGCGTAATATGTGTGACGCGCTCTCGGGCCCCCCATCAACGCATTGGCCAGCGCCCAAGCCCCTGAAACGCAAACCTACTGCGCCCCCCGTGCAAGCCGCGCACCCGCTCCCAATGCTCGTGCACACCAGCTTTTTTGCCCGCCCTCAACAGTTTAATTGAGCGCCCATGCGTTACTTGGGCTCCTCAAGCCCTCGAAAAGTCCTTGGGGAACTTCTGCGAATGCGCGCGCTGCGCTCCACAATTCGGCGTTCTATTTTTCTTTGGAACTCTCCCAGAATCTCTGGTTCCGATTTGTCCCGATCTTCCGCTCAACTCTGCTTGAAACACGCGCAAAAAAACAACCAAACTCTACTCCAGGGGGTGGGAGGGGGTGCGAGGGCCTGCGCCGATCGGCAGAACAATGAATAAGAGAACGATCACAATAATCATCCCCCCCCCTCTTGGCCGCCCCCGACTGTGGCAAGCTCTCCCTGAAGCAGCAGGGGCACACTGCACGGCAAAGTGCGCACAGGTTCGCCTGTTTTGGGGGGGGGTTCGAGCTCCCCTCCTCCTCCTCCTCCCCCTCCCCCTCCTCCTTTTCCACCTGCTCGCCTGCTCCACCTCTCCCCTAGTCGGGCCTCGAAACAGACGACCACTTCGCATGAAGCGTTCGGCACTCACGGTTTAGCAACTGACCAGACCCCGCGCCCTCCCACAGGATCCAAACGTGCAAAAAAACGTCAGGATGAGGACACATTTGGATTCTGATGCATCGGGAATCTCTGAGAGCCTGCGCCCTGAGAAGGGTGCCTGGCAATGATCAATCAGAAATCTCTCCAGAGCGTTCCATGAAGCCCTGAGGGGGTGCGAGAACTCTCGGGAGCGATGCATCCTAAGACTTCGCATGCCAGACCGTGAAATCACAAATGTGCAGACGCGAAGTCGGGCTGCTAGGTCCGAAACAACAACACCCGGAACAGTAAGCTACTCAGGCACGGCAAGAAAGGGTCGCAGCCGCAGAGGGGCGAGGTCTCGGTTCTCGGTGGGAACAGGGCGGGCTCACGGGGGAAAAGGCAAGCCCTTCGACGTCAAGAATAAGCGAGCAAATGGAAGATCATATGCCGAGCGCACGCTGACATGGATTGCGGATCCGTGGATCTGGCGCGTGGGCGCCACATCCACGGATCGGGGAGAGTACCCCCAAACCGTGAGGCCAGCGCCGCTGGGTTTCGCGACGGATCGCGCCGACTCTGCTCAGAAACCGGACCCGTCGCGAATCCACGCACCTAACCCATGCTGGCGCTTCCTCGAATACGTCGGCGGAGAAGGATGGACAGGAGGCAGCGGCGGGGGAGCAGCAGCGCTGCGCCCCGTGCGCACGGAACGCGGCGAGCGTCACCGCCTCCAAATGCGTCCTCCCGTCGTTCACCACCACCTCGCTCGCGAGGCACGGACGGAGAGTGGGATCTAGGGAGACCCAACCAGGTACCGATACCGCTACTCCCCCGACCTCTCCCAGGGTGCGTTCTGACTAGGATTCCGGAGCGAATCCTGCGGTGGCGACGAAGGCCTCCTCAGAGGCCGAAACAGAGGAAAACGAGGGAGCTGTAGTGGTATGGGTGCCCCTTCCTCCTCCGGCAGAGGACGATCAACTTTCAGGGGCTAGGTACCACTGGCCAGCGACAAGTGGGGAAGACGTGTTCCTTCCCCCCAGGTGGGGGGACCCCATCGTGCCGACGACCTCCCAAGAATGGCAAGAATGGCTTGAAACCGACGGGTTCCCCAAGGGGGGGAAGGACCACAGCTCCCCAAACGCTCTGTGTCAGCTGACCCCCAGAGACGCGGCGCAGGATGAAACAACTCTCCATCTTGGGCCATGCTCGTCGTGAGCACAATCAGCTCCATATTTGCGCCCAAGCTCCACTGCCCCCCCCAGACTCGTCCAGGTCTGACATCCACGGGAGCCCCGTGGGGGCCCCGAGACGCGCCGAGGACAGCGCCCAGAGGACCACAGCCCAAAACAGCCCGACAGAGAGCCACGGTGGCCAAAGAGGGCCCCAAGAAGCCCCGAAGACAGCCGCGAGATCCCTCGGGCCAAGCGAGGGACACGAGGCGGCCCCAAGGCGGGCCAAGAGGGCCCGAGAAAGCCCGACGGCGGCTCAGAGGGCCAGAAAGGATAGAGGCGGGAGGTGGCAGCCTTCTGCAGAAGGAAAACGATTGCGTAAACGTAAACTTTGGGAGGCCCGCCCGGAATTCTCAGAGCGGCTCTGGACCTCCCTCTCGCAGGATTTCTCAGAGCGCACCAGGGGCGGCGCCCGAGGCGCCGCCAGGGGGGCTGCAGAACCGACGCAAGACATCCGCGCGGACCTTCGAGCAGTCCATGTTTAGGCTTGTGGATGTCATGACAATGGACACTCTAGCAGTCCTACCATGGAATTTTCTGTTGTCTAAAACATATATGTGTCAACAACTGTATAACACACGTTTCAAACATTGGATTTCGTGTTTTGAACATGGTTTAACATTTTAGGCATCTGGCAATTATTTGACAACATGCCTCCTCTCCATGGATCGACTCTGGGCAGCGCTCGAAGCGCCACCACACGGATCGCTGCGCTGGCATTGGTGGCGGATCGCGGGGGGTAAGGCGACCACCTTCCCCGACTTTGTGCACCTTCCAGCTGGACCCTTCTCTTGCCAGACTCGGACAGATACGAGGGGGGTTGTCCCTTCACGATACAATAGGGGCCCGACCACAAGAAACCTTCCACAAGACACACAATCCTGAGACTCCAGGACGTCCATTGATTTGTCGGTGTGGGAACGTCACGCTCTCGACGGCAGAACCCTCGAAACCCAAGAAACCCGTGGCACCCTGGAGGCAAGCAAGGTGTTCCTTGGCGTGGGTCTCCACTGTAAGGCGATCCCCGTCCCCGACTTTGTGGGACGTCCGGCTGGACCCCTTTCTTGCCAAACTCGGGTGTATACGAGGGGGCTTGCCCCTTCACGATGTGGGGTGCGTCAGCCGCCCCTGGGTGTGTCTGGGCGTGTCTGCCCGAGATCGCCCCTCTTCTGCGCAGCAGGAACTTCTGCCGCACGCTCCCATGGAGTACGTGCCTGTAGATCTGGCGGTGTGGGCGCCAGACCCACGGACTCAGGACGGTGCCCCCGAAACGCGAGGCCAGAGCCCCCAGATCTGGCGACGGAGCGGGCCGGCTCTGCACAGTAATCGGACCCGGCAAGAATCCACGCGCCCGAATTCATGCTGGCGCCTCCTCGAACCTGCAATGCAGGGGGGCGAGGTGTCAGAGCAGGGCGGACTCTCTGGGGAAAAGGCAAGCCCTTCGACATCAAGAACAAGTGAACCCTTTTAGGGCAAGATGTCGGGCGCATCCTAACATGGATTGTGGATCCGTGGATGTGGCGCGAGGGTGCCAGATCCAAGGATCGGGGAAGCTACAGCGGAGACCAGCCCACAAGAAACCCTCCACAAGAAACCCAGCCTCGAGACCCCAGGATGTCCATTGAGGCTTGATGTGGGAACGCCGCGCTTTCCATCGCAGGACCATCGGAACCCAAGAAACCCGGGGCACCCCGGAGGCAAGCAGGGTGTGTTCCTCGGCATGGGCCTCCCCTTTCTATCTCCGGAGCATGCGGCCAATGCTGAAGGGAAACTGGGACACACAAATAAATAGACACAAATAAAAATATCCCCCATATTTTCCCATATTTTCTGTTTTTTTGTCTTCCCCCCCACTTCCCATATTTTCCTATATTTTCTGGGAATCGCAAATGAATTGTGTCTGTGTGTTTTTTCCCCTCCTGAAGTGCCGCCAGGCTTGGCGACGGAGCGCGCCGATGCCGCTCGGAAATGGGGCCCCCGCCGCTGTGCCGCGCGCCTCCAGCCGTGCCTGCAGTGCATCGGCTGGCGTGCGCTGTGCGTCGTGTCGAGCGTCCGCCGCCGCGAGCCGACGAACCGGAGGCGAGCCCCCGCCGCGCCACGCAGGAGTCGAGCCCGGGTCGGGCCGGAGTCGAAGCGGAGTCGAGCCAGGGTCGAACAGAGCAGTTTGAAGGGGACCCAAGGACACACACACATAAATACACACAAATAAAAATATTCCTCGTGTTTTCTGGGTTGCTGTCTTCCCCACCACTTCCCATATCTTCCTGGGAATCGACGATGAATTGTGTCTGTGTGATTCTTTCCCTCCTGACAGTTGGTGAGCGTTTTTTTTATTCGGCGTGTCGACATTCGGCAGAAGGGGGTGGGACTGCGGAGACTCTGCTTAGTGCGACTGTTTGCGACGGTGCTGCCTCTGGGGGAGATTGCACCCACTCGAGACAGGCGCCAACAAAAACAGTCAAGATCTACTCCAGAGGGGGGGAGGGGGTAGGGGGGGGGGTGGGCCCGCGCCGATCGGCAAAACACCACGTACAAAAACGATCACTTGGGGTGGACCCCAGTAAAGGTCCCCCAATCAAACATCGATGAACTTCTGGAGCGCCCCAATCGCCCGAGGCATCCTCGGAGAAGGACCCACGCCTGGCGCCAAAGCCTCGCGGCCGCCCCGAACGCCCACGGACTCACAGCACGGTGTGGACACTGCACCGTCTGGGGGCCTCCGGAGTCAGGAGGCCCGGAGGATTGGTCGGCTACACGCAAGGGCGACCCCAGGCACGAGTGGCCTTTGGTGCGCGGACTGCAGTCGACCCGTATCAAGAGGACGCTCGGCAAGGATGCAAAGGGCCTTGGAAGGCCACATCGGCGCTTTGCGAGCGGAAGAGCGGCCGACGAAGGTGGCCAAGGATGGACCGAGGATGCAAGGATGCAAGTGTACCCCAGATTTCGTAATCAAAGGGAGGGGGTCTGGACCCTCCAAGACAAGCCATTTCAGACCTCCCCCGTGGGAGAACCCTCCAAAACATCGTCCCCAGACCCCCCAGGCCCTCCAAGATAGCCTGGGAGAGACCCCCCCCGAAATGAGACCCCCCTCCCTTTATTACGAAATCTGGTGTACCCTTGGGAGGGTTGCCCATCCTTCCTGTGCGGGCTGGCTGCAAGGGGCCGCCAGGTGGCCCAATCCAAGCGCGCACGCAGCCGCGAAAGCATCGCGCTGAGCAATCGGGGTGACCCCTAAACATAAGAACTCGGAGGTAAGCGCGGATGTCTCGCATCGGCGCTGGACGCCCCTTCCGGAGCGCGGCGCCGGAGGCGCCGCCGGGAGGCCCCAGCGCCGATCCGAGAAATCTGCGCGGACCTCCGAGTTTGCATGTTCATGCCACTTCTTGTTTCCCGAACAATTGAGCAGGGACCGACCGTCCCGGCATTCCTATAGATAGGCCTACCAGCAAACTTTCTTAGAACCCAGAAATGTCCTAAGAACAAAAACCATAATCTTAGAACATATTCCTGATGTGTTAAAACAGATCAGTCCCAGCCAGAAATGTTCTAAGAACATTTCGTGGAAACCACACATTGTCTGGTTGATCTACAGACATGCCAGGACGCTTCGCCACTGCTTGATAAGCAAAACTCCCTCCAGCGAAAGGTCACTGCTACGGGCCAGACGTCGCCTGCGAGCGGAGGCGCCGGCGCTCGCGCGCAGCACTCGCCGGGCGCGCCTTGGAGGCGCTGCCTGCCTGCGGCCACCCGAGCATGCCGGCCAACATAGCCCCGGTCTGGCCGCTGTCCCCGTCGATGGCCTGCGGTCAGCCGCGCGCGCCGCTCTGCGGTCGCCTTCCTTCCCTCCTCCTCGGCTTCCTCCTCCTTCTCCTCTTCCTCCTCCTGCTCCCCATCGCCATCGTCCTCCTCCTCGGCATTCCCTTTTCCTGCTCCTCGACCTCCTTCCCTCCTCCTCATCCTGACCCAACCTCATCCTCCCCC
Source organism: Prorocentrum cordatum (assembly GCA_963575745.1). Classification (NCBI taxonomy): domain Eukaryota; class Dinophyceae; order Prorocentrales; family Prorocentraceae; genus Prorocentrum; species Prorocentrum cordatum. The sequence continues at coordinate 40,344 of CAUYUJ010001530.1, read as the reverse complement.
ACTCTATCCTCCTCCTCCTCCTCCTCCTCCTCCTCCTCCTCCTCCTCCTCCTCCTCCTCCTCCTCTTCCTTCTCCTCCTCCTGCTCCTCGTCCTCGTCCTCGTCCTCCTCCTCCTCCTCCTCGTCCTCTCCCCCTCCTCCCCCTCCTCCACCCTCCTCCTCCTCTCCTCCTCCCTCCTCCTCCTCCCTCCTCCTCCTCCTCCTCCCACTCGTCGTGGTCTAATCTACCACACCCCCTATCCGCCTCCCCCCTCTCCCACTACTCCCCTCCCCTCCTCCCACTCCTTCTTCTCCCCCCTTCCTGCTTACTCCTCCTGACTCCTCCTCCTCCTCCTCCCTCCTCCTCCAACTCCTTCTACTCCTCTCACCCCTCTCCCCCTCCCCTCGTCCTGACCTCTCCTCCTGACCTCCCCTCCTTCTTCTGGCCCCTCCTCCCCGACCCCCCCCTCCCCCTCCTCCCCCGCCCCTCCCCCGCGGCGCGCGGCACGCCGCGAGAGCGCGCCGCGCCGCGCCGCGGCGACGGCGTGCGGGCGCCCCGCGCGCGGCCGGCGAGGCCAGCGCCCGCCTCTCGCTCTCTCGCTCTCTTTCTCTCTGCGCGGAGGGCGCGGCGTGCGGGGCGCGGGGGCGGCGCCTGCGCCCCGCAGGTAGGCAAAGGCGTTACTTCGCACACCCGAAAGGGGTACGGAAAACAAAAGGTACAATGCCCAACAACAAATGTCATCCCAAACCGGCAGCGGCCGCCGTTGGGCAGACGGCTTGTTGTCTTCAAAGAACAACGTCCGCGGCGGCGCGGACAGCGATTCCTGTTCGACATGAGCCGGGACTGCTCTTGGGCATCGTACCCACTTCGATCGTCCCGAGTTCCACTACACTCGCAAAGCAACTGCTCGCCGTTGGCCTAGATCCGCCGCGGGGCATCCACGATCCATTACATGCAGGGAGACACTGACTACCTACCAGACCACCCCAACCCAACCCGAAGACCCGAATTTCGGGTTGGGGGGGGTAAGGGTTCCATACGTGTTTTTTCGATGTTCCGCGACCCCCCCCCACTGGAAATGGAGGGCAAGTCTGAGCCTTCGGGTTGGGTTGGGGTGGTTTGGTGGGTGGTGAGACACGTCGCGAGCAGGCACTTGGCGAGCAGGCACTCTGCGAGGAGCGGAACGCGCTCGGCGACGCCGGGCCGAGCAGCCGCGGGCTTGGCCGGGGGCCCCCGCGCGGCCCGGGAGCGGTGCGGCGTGGGGCCGCGGAGCCTCGGGGAGGGGCGGGCGGCCGCGGGGCCTCGGGGGCCGGGCGCTCCGCGGGCGACTGGGGGCCTCCGGGGGTTCCCGGAACGGCGCGGCGACGGGCCGCGGGGGGTAGGTCTCCTCCCCCTCCTCCTCCTCCTCCTCCTCCTCCTCCCTCCTCCTCCTCCCCTCCTCCTCCTCCTCCTTCCTCCATCACTCTCCTCCCCTTTTCCTTTTCCTCCTCCTTGTCCTTCTCCTCCTCCTCCTGCCTCTCCTCCTCCGCCTCCTTCTCCTCCTCCTCCTCCTCTTCCACCTCCTCCTCCTCCTCCTCCTTCTCCTCCTCCTTTTCCTTTCCTCCTCCTCCTGCCTCTGCTCCTCCGCCTCCTCCTCCTCCGCCTCCTCCTCCTCCTCCTCCTCCTCCTCCTCCTTTTCCTTTTCCTCCTCCTCGTGCCCCTCCTCCTTTGGGGGAGGTCGAGGCCACCTCAGGAGATGTTAAGAGGGCGAGCTCCGCGTGAAGAGAAGCTCGGCCGCGCGCTCGGGGGCGGGGACGGGGGCCTCCAGGGTCTCGAAGCGGCGCGGTGACGGACCGCGCGGGTGAGGGTTTTGGGGGTTCCCGGAACGGCGCGGCGACGGGCCGCGGGGGGTAGGTCTCCTCCCCCCTCTTCCTCCTCCTCCTCCTCCTCCTCCTCCTCCTCCTCCCTCCACCTCCTCCTCCTCCTCCTCCTCCTCCTCCTCCTCCTCCTCCTCCTCCTCCTCTTCCACCTCCTCCGCCTCCTCCTCCTCCTCCTTTGGGGGAGGCCGAGGCCACCGTGCGAAATCTTAGAGGGCGAGCTCAGCGTGAAAACAAGCTCGGCCGCGCGCGCTCGGGGGGGGGGGGCAGAGGGGGCGGGCCAGCCTTCGAATCCCCCGAGGCGGCGGGGCTTCTCGGACCCCCCCGCGCCTTCTGAGCCTTCCTCGCAGTCGCTCGGACGTTGAATCCCCGTGTATTGTTCGCTTTCGGTTTCGCGCGTGCTTGCATGCGTGCGTGCGTGCGTGCGAGCGTTTGCGTGCGTGCGTGCGTGCGTGCGTGCGTGTGTGTATATGTGTATATGTGTGTATGTGTATGTGCAGGTGTGTATGTGTATGTGTACGTGTGAGCATGTGTGGGGATAGATGCAGGTGTAGGTGTAGATGAAGGTGTATGTGTATGAATATGTGCATGTGTATGTGTATGTGTATGTGCGTGTGTATGTGTGCATGTGTATATGTGTGTATGTGTGTATGTGTGCATGTCTGTATGTGTGTATGTGTGTATGTGTGTATGTGTGTATGTGTGCGCGCGACCGTGTGTGCGCATGCGTGTGTGTATGTGTGTGTGCGTGTGTGTGCGTGTGCGCGCGCACGCGTGCGTGCGTGCGTGCGTGCGTGAGTGTGTGTGTGTGTGTGTGTGCGTGTGCGCGTGCGTGTATGTGTGTATGTGTGTGCGTGTGCGTGTGTGTGTGTGTTTGTTTGTGCGTGTGTGCGTGTGTGCGAGCGTGGGTGCGTGTGTGCGTGTGTGTGCGTGTGTGTGAATGTGTGCGCGTGAGGGCGGGTGCGCGTGCGTGTCTGTGTGTGTGTGTGTGCGTGCGTGCGTGAGTGTGTCGGTGTGGGTGTGCGTGGGTGTGCGTGGGTGTGCGTGGGTGTGCGCGCGTGTGCGTCGGTGTGCCTGTGCGTGCGTGCGTGCGTGCGTGGGTGCGTGGGTGCGTGGGTGCGTGTGCGCGTGCGTGTGCGTGTGCGTGTGCGTGTTCTCGTGGGTGTGCGTGTGCGCATGCGTGTGCTTGTGCGGGTGCGGGTGTGGGTGCGTGTGTGTGTGTGTGTGTGTGCGTGTGTGTGCGGGTGCGTGTGTGTGTGTGTGTGTGTGTGTGTGTGTGTGTATGGGAGTGTGGGAGTGTGGAGGTGTGGGTGTGTGGGGGTATGGGTGTGTGGGGGTATGGGTGTGTGGGTGTGTGGGTGTGCTTTTGTCTATGTGTTTTGATCGATGGTCACAGATGCCCCTCGATGGTCCTCGCCGGAAAAATGCACAAGGCAGCGGCGGCAAACTTCTCCGAAGCGGTGGGCGGCTTCTCGCAGGGCGCGGGGGCTTCCGAGGGAGGCGGGCGCGCGCATCGTTGGGAATGGCCGGAGAGGCGGGGCACCCGTCGTTCGGAAGCGGTGGGCAGCAGCATGAATTCAGCCCAACCTCCGTTCGCTGTTCTTGAACGGAGAGCAGAGGGCGCAAGGAACAACGCAAGGGCCCGACTGCAAGGCGCAAGACACAACAAGTAAACAGACAACAACCACAACGACATCAACAACAACAACAACACCGACACCGACAACGACAACGACAACGACAACGACAGCGACAACGACAACAACAACAACAACAACAACAACAACAACAACAACAACAACAACAATTACTAGCACGTGGGGACACACCGTTCTCACCAGTGCCAGGGTTTTCATAGGAGGCGGGCAATACCCCCACTTTGTGGGGGGGCCGGTTCAAGCTCTACCAAATTTCCAAACGACTCTTCGCCACCACCCACACCCAGCTTCCCGCCCTATGACGTTCGGACACTTCACTTCGTGGCATGCGGACGACCGTGGCTACTATTCAGGGCCCCGCGGCCGACGACGACGGCGTGCGCGCGCGAAGAAAAAACGAATGTGTCCCGCATGGTATTATTTGACAGGGATGATGGCCCTGGCAGGTGCGCAACCGTTGTCGCAGAAGTTCGAAAAAGTTGCTCGCAAAAGCCCGTTTGACAGAAATGTTTAAAAAGTGTTGGGTTTCCTACGAATCCGCAAGAGCGCGCGGGATGAGATTTTGACAATTTTTTTGTTGAAAAACCATTGGTTTTTTGATGTTTTTATGTTAAAATCGCTGCGAACACTAAGGTTTTGGAAGGATTTCGTCTTGCGCGCGCGAATGTCCACTTTACCTTATTTTTTGCAAGGGATTCTTGAAATTTGATTATATTAGAACAAGAAATGTCATTTTCTATTGTTTTTTGCAAGGGAAAGCGGATTACAACAAAACAACCGGATCCTGTACACACCCTCTTTTCTGAGGCTTCCTCACGAAAATGATGAAAATGTAGCTGCGGCCTAGGCGGCGCAGGGGGGGCGCGCACCAGGGGGCCCAACAATAATTATTCTTTAGAATAAATAATGTTCAACAACAACAACAACAACGACAACGACAACGACAACGACAACAACGACAACGACAACGACAACGACAACGACAACAGCAACAACAGCAACAACAGCAACAGCAACAACAGCAACAACAGCAACAACAACAACGACAACAGCAACGGGGCCTCTATTCATGCTGCATGAATGGAGGCCTCCTGTTTGGACGCCCGAAGTAGCTACGGAAAAGATGGGTAGAATGCCCAACAACAAATGCTGTCCCAGAGCAACAGCGGCCGCTGTTGGGCAGGCTGTCTTCGGTCTCCAATGGGCACAGGCCGCGGCTGCGCGGACAGCGAGTCCTGTTCAAAATGAACAAGAACTGTTGTTGGGCATTGTGCCCATTCTTGCCGTACCCATTCCGTTCGTGCCGATCCTAGCTGGGGTCGGAGTAGATGGGGTCGGTGGATCTCGAAGCATCGCCGATGCATCGCAGGTACCATCGGCGATGCATCTGCGACGTCGACGATGCATCGGCGACGTCGGCGTGGAGAATACCCGGCCCTACATCGAGCCGCATCGCCGATGCATCGCCAATGCACTGGCGATGCGGCGCGATCCTCAGACCCCGCCTACTCCGGCCCCATCCAGGAGGCCTGAAGGCATTGAGAGCGGGTTGGACCTCCACCCGCCCCCCGACAAGGCAGGAGCAGGGACAGCCACTCGATCCTTGAAACAGGAAGGCGCGTGAGGTAAATTGGGATATGGGAATGCAGAGGATGCCTGGCCCCAACCAACGGGTCAGAGGTGGGGTTGGACAAGGATATCGCTCCGGGCGGCCTCTGGAGGAGAGGTACACATTAGCCTCAAGCCGGGTTGAGGGGGTACAGTTGAGACCAGTCCACAAAAACCTTCCACAGGAAACCCAACCTTGAGACCCCAGGACGTCCATTGATTTTTGGTCTGGGATCGTCACGCTTTCGGTAGAAAAGCCATCGAAACCCAAGAAACCAAGGGCACCCTGGAGGCAAGCAAGGTGTTTCATGGCATGGGTCTCCACTGTAACGTTAGGAGGGGCACCGGCTCAGAGGGCAAACAGCGAGCCAGAATAGGCGATGCATCGCCGACAGATCGGTGATACGCCCCCGATACCAAATTCCCGCACGCTGCTGAGCTGCTGGGTGGGGGGTGGGGGCTAGGTCATCCGGCCCCCATCGGCCCTGAATGGGCGATCGGGAGCCGATGCGTCCCCCCTGAGCCTGTCCCCCCCCCCCGAACGTTGACCCTGAGAGGAGGACGGACTCGAAGGTCCAGGAACGAGGCGTTCGGGCGTTTGTCACTTCTTCTTGACTAGAAGCAGAAAACACGCCATAAACAGAAAAGTTTTGGCGCTCCGCGCGCATGTCTTGGATCTGCGCCTGACCCCCGACTCTGGCGCGCTCCGCGCGCCAGGGGCGGCGCCAGAGGAGCCGCCGGGGGGGCCCAGCGCGGATCCAAGAGAAATCCGCGCGGAGCGCCAAAAGCTCATGTGCATGCCGCTTTTTTCTTCTTCGAGAGGAGGGGCTCGAGGATCCAGGAACGAGGCGTTCGGACGATTGCCTCGGGGATGGACAGAACCCCCTGTAGTAAAACGTGGTTTAGTGAAAACGACCTCGGGCCCAAACCTGGCGGGCGCAGGCCTGGAAAACGACGGCCGCGGCGCCCTCTCGAGAACCGAAACTGGACAATTCACTAGTCGACGTGTCACTGTTGGGGGTTCTGTCCGCCCCCGACCCAGGAGCGAGGCGTTCGGACGATGGCCACGCTTCTCGACGCCTCCGCGGGAGCCTCCTCCTCCTCCTCCTCCTCCTCCTCCTCTCGACGGGAGCCTTCTGGCCGCCCCGCGCGGCCGTCTCTCCTCTGCGAGGCTCGGCGAGGGCGGCGGCGAGGCATAGCCCGCAGGGGCACGGCGATGGCGGGCAGAGCGACGGCGACGGGCAGGAGGAGAGCTGGCGGCGCGCACCGGCCTTAGGAGGAGGAGGAGGAGGAGGAGGAGGGGAGGAGGAGGAGGAGGAAGGAGGAGGGGGAGGGGGGGGGGGAGGGGGAGGAGGAGGAGGAGGAGGAGGAGGTGGGGAGGGAGGGGGGCAGGGCTGCTTAGGAGGAGGCTGCTTCTCAGGAGGCGCCCGGCCTGGCGCCGTGCTATAGACGCGGCCCGCGCCTTCTAAGAAGCGGGAGTGCTTCTGAGAATCGGGTCGGGCGAAAGGGGGGGATAGCAAAGGGGGGGGGTGAGAATCAGCTCACGTAGCTGATTTTCCCGGCGCCTCCCGGCGCCGGATGGAGCTATGCATCGAGGAATGGGCCCCTCGGTGAGGCCGAAACCAGCTGCATGCAGCAAATTTCGTAACCCCCCCTTTCCCAGTCCCCCCCTTTCGTCCGGCCCGAGAGAAGCCCTCCCCCCTCCCCCCACCCCCCCTCTGCGCGTGACTACCTACCAAACCACTCCAACCCAACCCGAAGACCCGAATTTCGGGTTGGGGGGGTACGAGCTTCATGTGTGTTTTCTCAACGTTCCCCGACCCCCCCCCACTGGAAATGGAGGGCAAATTGGGGCCTTCGGGTTGGGTTGGGGTGGTTTGGTGGGCGGTGAGCGCGTGGCCGAGAGAGGGAGGGCGGGAGGCTCGAGAGGAGTTCGGGGAGGCCCCCCCCAAAAAATTCTGCCTCCTCCTCCGGGGACCCCGCCTGGCCCGCCGCGCGGCCCCGTCCGCGGCGGGCCGCCGAGCCCGGGCCAGGCCCGGCGAGCCCCCACGAATACGGCACCGAATCCGTGCCGACTCCGCCCCAATGGCCAGTCGACGGATGCGGTTCTGCATGAGGCGTTCCAGAAAGTCGGCGGCGAGCGAGGGGGGGAAACGAGAAGGAGAAGGCCTTCTCAGAGGGCAGCGGGGCTTCTCAGGAGGCAGCAGGCCTTCTGAGAGCTCCTCCGTGCCCTCGGGGAGTGCCCAGAACCGCTCTCGGAAGGCTGGGGGACTTCCGATCCTTCTGAGAAGGATCCTTCTGCGTCGGGCGCAAGAGCCGAAACAACTCGAGCAGGGACCGACCGTCCCGGCATTCCTGCAGGCCTGCCACGACATGTCCCCAGAACCCAAGCATGTTCAAAGAACAAGAACAACGTTCTGAGCACACTCACCCGATGCGCCAGAGCAAGACAGGCCCCGCCAGAACTGTTCTGAAAGCACTTCGCGCAGCCCACAAAAGCTTCCTAGAACATTATCTGGTAGGCCTATGGGCGAGCCAAGACGCTTCGCCACTGCTTTCAGGGGGACGTAAGACCTGGGTACAGTGGACTCGGAAATCACCGACGAGGTCGTCAAAAGAATGACGAGGCCGAGCCTGCATTTTGACGAGGCCTCCCGCTGCAGACATCCCACGAAACTCCTCCTCGTCAAAATCCGAGGCGCGGTCGTCAAAAAACGATGGCGAACCCGAGTCCTGGCAAACCCGGGTCTTACGCTCCCCCGATGCTTGAACAACACACTTTTGGGGGGACCGGCGAGGTGCCCCCCCCGCAGCTGCAGCGTCGAGGCCACCTCTGGCGGCCTGCAGCACGCACGCTGCTGCACCTCCCCCCAAGTGCGGCCCCTAGCTGCCCGCGACTCGCCGGCCGTGCTGCCGGCAGACGCCGTGCTGCCGGGCCGGGTAGGGCCCGACTGCGCACCGCAGGGGCCCGACCAGGAGGAGCCTTCCACAGGAAACCCATACCCTGAGACCCCAGGGCGTCCATCGATTTTTGGTGTGGCCCCATGAGAAAAGCCATCGCAACCCAAGAAACCCAGGGCACCCTGGAGGCGACCAGGGAGTTCCTTGGCATGGGTCTCCACTGGAGCTGTACCGCCCCTCTGAACGGCTCCTGCCCGCAACTCGCCGGCCGTGCCCCCGGCAGGCTGTGCTGCCTGGCCAGGTAGAGCCCGACTGCGTTTAGGTCGGGCGTGTCCTCCTACAGGCGGATTTTGGGAGGGGAAAAGATAATCCAAAGATCTCTTAAACATAGCCAGAAAATACTCAAACGTCGTCCCCCTATTTGTTTAAACTATTTTTGAGTAGTCCTCCTGTAGAGGGACGGCCGACGTAAGACTGCGTGTTGCTCGCGATCACGCCCGTGACCAGCCCCGCCCCACCCCCTGTAGAGAACCGAACTCTGTGCGCCGACGCTTTTCCAGCCCTGCTCTGTCACCTGCAAGCACAATAAAAAACGGATCCTGGTGTACACGGGGCCCTGGTGTGTACATGTCTCCATGTCTCCTTGCTTCCCCAAGAAAGCGGGGGACAAAAGTTCACCACACCACCCCGACGTCGCCTCTGACCCTCAAAAAAGTCCTGGGATTGAAAAACAGCCCGCCACTGGTCATGTATATGCTCCAATTTCCGACCCTGGTCACGCCACGATTCGCGCTGGCGCCGTATGGGAGTGAGCCATTCTTAGGCATTCCTAAACGGCGCCGGCGCGAATCGTGACGTGACAGGCACCTCCGCCCCCCCTCCCCCTCCCCTGGTCACGCCCGTCATCGCCAGGCGGAAGGACTGGTCTCCAGGAAGGGAGGGGGATGGAAGAGAGGAAGAGCAAGCACGAGACGACAAATCAAGGGTCCTCCAGAGCCTCCCCACACACTATCAAGCATCTGCCCTGTATCATCGGACATCGGAGTTGCCGCAGTGAGCTGCAAGGGCCTGGCAAGATGGGCCACGAGGGTCAATCTGAGGAGGAGGAGGAGGAGGAGGAGGAGGAGGAGAAGGAGGAGGAGGAGGAGGAGGACAGGACATCTGCATCTGACTGCACACACGTCGTCGCCTGCTCAAGGAGAGAGCGTGCGGAGCCACCACATGCGCGCTGCCACTCTCGCAAAGACAACTTCCATACACCTTGCGAAATGCTTTAGAAATCATGGGTTAAGAAATTCATAGTCTCAGAACTTGAATAAAAACCCAACATTTCTATTTAAAATCTTAAGATTTACATTGAAACGTTAATTTGAGGGAGTTTCTGTGGAACTCACGTCATCCTCACCCCCGGCGCGAAGAGCACGAGTCCAGAGCGGCCTCCGGCACCGTTTCCGGACGGATCCGGACGGATCCGCTGGATCCGGGGACGAATCCCAAACCGGCGCCCTCGCCTGAGACATCCCCGCAAAACCGGCCCCGGGGGAGGTGCCCAGAGGAGCCCAGAGCGGCCTCTGGCACCGTTTCCGGACGGATCCGGACGGATCCGCTGGATCCGGGGACGAATCCCAAACCGGCGCCCTCGCCTGAGACATCCCCGCAAAACCGGCCCCGGGGGAGGTGCCCAGAGAAGCCCAGAGCGGCCTCCGGCACCGTTTCCGGACGGATCCGGATCCGCTGGATCCGGTGGACGAATCCCAAACCGGCGCCCTCGCTTGAGACATCCTCACAAAACCGGCCCCGGGGGAGGTGCCCAGAGGAGCCCAGAGCGGCCTCCGGCACCGTTTCCGGACAGATCCGCTGGATCCGGGGACGAATCCCAAACCGGCGCCCTCGCCTGAGACATCCCAGCAAAACCGGCCCCGGGGGAGGTGCCCAGAGGAGCCCAGAGCGGCCTCCGGCACCGTTTCCGGACAGATCCGCTGGATCCGGGGACGAATCCCAAACCGGCGCCCTCGCTTGAGACATCCTCACAAAACCGGCCCCGGGGGAGGGTGCCCGAGAGCCAGAGCGGCCTCTGGCACGTTACCGGACGGATTCCGGCACGGATCCGCTGGCATTTCGGGGACGGCCGACCAAACCAGGCGCCCTCGCCTGAGACATCCTCACACAACGGGCCCCAGGGGAGGTGCCCAGAGAAGCCCAGAGCGGCCTCCGGCACCGTTTCCGGACGGATCCGCTGGATCCGCTGGATCCGGTGACGAATCCCAAACCGGCGCCCTCGCCTGAGACATCCTCACAAAACGGGCCCCGGGGGGGATGCCCAGAGGAGCCCAGAGCGGCCTCCGGCACCGTTTCCGGACGGATCCGCTGGAACCGGTGACGAATCCCAAACCGGCGCCCTCGCTTGAGACATCCTCGCAAAACCGGCCCCGGGGGAGGTGCCCAGAGGAGCCCAGAGCGGCCTCCGGCACCGTCTTCCGCCGGATCCCGGACGGATCCTGGATCGGGGACGAAACCCAAACGGCGCCCTCTCGCCTGCGGAATCCCCGCAACATCCGGCCCCCGGGGGAGTTGGCCAGAGACGCCCAGAGCGGCTTCCGCACGTATTCCGGCGGATTGGACGGATCGCTGGATGGGGGAGATCCAAACGGCGCCCCCGCCTGAGACATCCCCGCCAAACGGCCGCGGGGAAGGTGCCCACAGGAGCCCAGAGCGGCCTCCGGCACCGTTTCCGGACGGATCCGGACGGATCCGCTGGATCCGGGGACGAATCCCAAACCGGCGCCCTCGCTTGAGACATCCTCACAAAACCGGCCCCGGGGGAGGTGCCCAGAGGAGCCCAGAGCGGCCTGCGGCACCGTTTCCGGACAGATCCGGACAGATCTGGTGGATCCGCGCCCCGGGGAGGTGCCCAGAGGAGGAATGAGGAGGAGGAGGAGGAGGAGGAGGAGGAGGAGGAGGAGGAGGAGGAGGAGGAGGAGGAGGAGGAGGAGAAGATGATGGAGCTGCGGGGTGGAGGAGGACAGACGGAGGCAAGAGAAGGATGGAGGAGGAGGAGGAGGAGGAGGAGGAGGAGGAGGAGGACCTCATCCTCACCCTCGCCAACAAGCGCACGCACCTTCTTCTATATACAGAAACTCCCGATCAACCGCAGAGCGGCCGGCTAGGAATAATCAAGACTCTGGCCGAAAACTTAAGTTTTCTTAAGCATCGCCTAAGGTGTATGCCACACGAACCAGCGGCCACGCGCGAGGCATGCTTGGAGAGGGGCAGCGGCGAATGCTTGGCCTGCTTGCCTAATAAGACCACGCTCGGCTGCTCCTTGTCTACGACCTCGGCGCACCCCGCAAAGGATATTGCCAGGATGAGGAATAAGAGTACGTCGCAGGGGTACAAGGATGCCACCTCCAAATCGCCCAAATCTCTTGCTTCGCACTACCCCCGCTGGTCAAGACACACCCATTCACTCCGCGTCCGTGCGCCGTCGTGCAGGTCAACAACGCATCTAATGTCAACAACCCTTTTTTGCTCCTCCAGCTCTGTGATCCCCTTGAGGAAAGGCTTCGCCCCTCCCCGTGCCCTCACGACACAAGAATCCCCCCCGGTCTAAGTCTTACGTCGGGAATGTCCTCCTCTAGGCGGATTTCGAAACAAATGGCACGCGTGCCATGGTTCTTGCACCGAATGGAAGGGGAAAGAGGAGAAAGTGAAGGAAGAGGACGGGGAAGGGATATGGGGTGCGAGAAATCGGGAAAGGAGGGACCAACGGGGGCCGCAAGATGGGCTTGACAGGACGAGCTCGAGGAGGCTCCAAGGGCCCTCCCCCGCGAGATGGCTCCCCAGAATCCCAACATTCTCCCAAGAAGCCTCCAACAAACACCCAAGAAACCAACAGAAAATCCGAAGAACTCCCCGGGGGCCCGCAACGGAGGCGGAGGGTGCACGGGGCGGGAGGGGGTTCCACTGAGCTGCTGGGGTGCTGGGGAACGCTGGGGAAAAAAGGGATGGGGGGCGGGGGCGGGGCGCGCCGCGCGACGCGGAATCTAATGGTCGGGGCGGAGGGGAACACTGGGCAGATGTTCCACTGGGCCGATGGGGAACGCTGGCAACACAAAAGATGGGGGGCGGGGAGGAGGGGCGCGGTACGACGCGGAATGAAAAAATCCGTGCGGAAGAAAACTTTGGCGGTGGTTCCACTGGGCTCCTGGGGAAAGTTTGGGCACGGGGGGGGCGGCGGGAGGAGGGGGGGGACGGGTGCGGCGGGACGGGGCGCGATGTGGTGAGGAATAACACGGTCGGGGTGGACGGATGGGAGCACTGGGCAGATGTTCCACTGGGCCGCTGGGGAACGCTGGGAAGAGGATGGGGGGCGGGGAGGAGGGGCGCGGTGCGACGCGGAATGAAATTATCCGTGCGGAAGAAACATTGGACAGTGGTTCCACTGGGTTGCTGGGGAAAGTTTGGGCACGGGGGGGGCGGCGGGAGGAGGGGGGGGACGGGTGCGGCGGGACGGGGCGCGATGTGGTGAGGAATAACACGGTCGGGGTGGACGGATGGGAGCACTGGGCAGATGTTCCACTGGGCCGCTGGGGAACGCTGGGAAGAGGATGGGGGGCGGGGAGGAGGGGCGCGGTGCGACGCGGAATGGAATTATCCGTGCGGAAAAAACATTGGACGGTGGTTCCACTGGGCTGCTGGGGAACTCTTGGGCACGGGGGGGGGCGGCGGGAGGAGGGGGGACGGGTGCGGCGGGACGGGGCGCGATGTGGTGAGGAATAACACAGTCGGGGTGGACGGATGGGGGCATTGGGCGGAGGTTTCACTGTGCCGCTGGAGAACGCTGGAGCGGGGGGCGGGAAGGCGCGCAGAATCGGAAGAAGATGGTCGGAGCGGAGGAGACACTGAACGAAAGTTCCAATGAGCCGCTGGGGAACACTAGGGGGGAAGGGGGAGGGGGCGGGGAGCGGGGCGCGCGGTGCGACGCGGCACGGATGTCGGGGCGGAGGGGCCACTGGCGGAAGTTCCAATGGGCCGCTGTGTAACGCTGGGAATAGAGGAAATGGGGCGGGGAGGGGAGGCGCGGCGCGACGCGGAATGAAATTGTTGGGGCGGATGGAACAAATGGCGGGTGGAAACTCCAATTGGCCGCTGGGGAACGCCGGGGCGGGTTTGCATGGGATGCGGGGAAAAGGGGGGTAGGAGGGGGCGGGGAAGGGGTGGGGGGGTGCGACGCGGAATGCTATCGCCGGGGCGGAATGGGTACTGGGCGGGGGTTCCACGGGGCCGTTCGGGAACGCTGGGGAGGGGTAGGAGGTGGGCGGTGATGGGGGGGGTGCGGCGCGACGCAAAATAGTCGGGGCGGAAAGGGCACTGGGCATTGGTTCCACTGGACCGCTGGGGAACGCTGGCGCTGGGGAGTAGGAGGGCGGCGGGGAGGGGGGGCGCGCTGCGACGCGGAATAGAGTTGTCGGGGCGGAGGGAACACTTGGTGGACGTTCCAATGGGCCGCTGGGGAAAGCTGGGGAAAGGTAGGAGGGGTGCGGGGAAGGGGGGGGGCGCGGTGCGACGCGGAATAACATGGTTGGGCCACTGGGGTACGCTGAGGAGAGGTAGGACGGGAGGGGGGCGCGGTGCGACGCAGAATAACATTGTCGGGGCGGAAGGGTGCACTGGGCGGAGGTTCCACTCTGCCGCTGGGGAACGCTGGGGAAGGGTAGGAGGGAGGCGGGGAGGGGGGCGCGGCGCGACGCGGAATAGAATGGTCGGGGCGGAAGGGGTACTGGGCGGAGGTTCCACTGGGCCGCTGGGAAGGGGGTAGGAGGGGCGCGGGGAGGTGAGGGGGTGCGGCGCGACGCTGAATAAAATCGTCGGGGCGGAGGAGCCAGTGGGCGGAATATCCATTGGGCCGCTGGGGGGTGCTGGGGAGGGGCAGGAGGGGGGCGTTAAAGGGGGGGGGGTGCGACGCGGAATGAAGTGGTCGGGAACGGGCACTCGGCGGAGGTTCCCTTGGACTGGCGGGGAAGGCTGGGGAGGGGTAGGGGGGGGCGGTGAGGGGGGGGGGGGTGCGGCGCGTCGCAGAATAGCATCGTCGGGGCGGAGGGGGCATTGAGACGAGGTTCCATTGGTCCGCTGGGGAACGCTGGGGAAGGGTAGCATGGGGGGCGGTGAAGGGGAGGGCGAGGTGTAACGCGGAATGATCTGGTCGGGGCGGGGGGGGCACTGGCCGAGGGTTCCACTGGGCCGCTGAGGAGGGGTAGGTGGGTGGCAGGGAGGGGGCGCGCGGTGCGACGCGGAGCAAAATAGCCGGGGCGGGGGGGGCACTGGGCGGAGGTTCCGCTAGGCCGCTGGGGGGCGCTGGGGAAGGGTAGGAGCGACGCAGGACGGGAGGGGGCCCGGTGCGACGCGGAATAAAATCGTCGGGGCAGAGGGGCACTGAGCGGGAGTTCCAGTGGGCCGCTGGGGAACGCTGGGGAAGTGTGGGTGGGGCGGGGAGTGGGGCGTGTGGCGGTGCAGCCCAGAATAAAATGGTCGGGGTGGACGGGGCATTGGACGGAGGTTCCATTGGGCCGCCGGGGAACGCTGGGCAGAGGCAGGAGGGGGGCGGGGACGGGAGGGCGCTGTGCGACGCGGATTGAAGTCGTCGGGGCGGGAAGGGTCGCTGAGGAGGGGCGGGGCCGGGGGCGGGGAGGGGGGGCGCGGGGCGACACGGAGTAAAATGGTCGGGGCGGAGGGGGCACTGGGCGGTGGTTCCACCGGGCCGCTGGGCGCGGTGCGACACGGGATAAAATTGTCGGAACTCTCGACACCCAGTGCAAGATAAGAAACGAAAAATAGTCGAAGCATACCAGGTATAGGAAAACATACAACGAAACATCGTAACCACACTGCTCGTCGCAATCATCATAGGATATTACGTTGTACAGGGACATGCCCGAGTTGAGCCGAACCTCGTGCTTTGAATGCTTGCGTGTACATTGAGATGGACTCGTTGTCGATGCGATGCGCTATACAGGTCTTGCGTGGTCTCTAGGGGCAGAGCTCTCTGGTGGCCGCTCGGGGGCTTTGATGGCCTGTTGGAAGGCGCTGTGGGGGCATGGATGGAGGGGGGAGGAGGAGGAGGAGGAGGAGGAGGAGGAGGAGGAGGAGGAGGAGGAGGAGGAGGAGGACAGGACACGACATCCGCATAAAGGGGGTTCAACATCAAAACACCTACGCTGGTGCTTTGCGCGCTTCTGACAACATCCCCTTCGATTGGTTGTGCAACGGCCCTACCTTCTCACTAGGGCCGGCAGGGGGCATACCACGTTGCTCAAGGAGTGAACTCCGAAGTGGCCCCGTACGAGAGGCTCGCCACCTTGCGATTACGAGTCCTTGCGAGTCAGTGCGGTTGGAGCAGCTGCTGGCCTTTCCGCGTGCCCTAGGGGAGGGGACGCGCGGGCTTAGCAGTGCGCCGAAGCTATGGGGGAGGAAACGACGACACGACACTTCAATAAGGAGGAGGGGGGAGGGTCGGGAGGCCCGTGTTCCCAAACTGTTGCTGGGGGGCCTGGTTACCCTACCGGTTTTATTATGTTCTCTCCTCTCCCGCTCGGCTCACTTCCCTTTCGCCTCGATCTGGCAGGTAGTTGCCCCATGCATTGTCGTATCTGTAGAGGAGAAGGAAGAGGAGGAGGAGGAGGAGGAGGAGGAGGAGGAGGAGGAGGAGGAGGCCTCTCGGGGCTGGTTTGGCACCGAGGACGCTGCACCATGTTGGCCTTTTCGAGATTTGGACGAGTTTGATTGGGGCCGTGTTGGGACTCTCTTGGGGCCTCGTCTTCGGGCCCGCCTGGGCCCGTCCTGGTGCTTCTGGGAACACCTTGGGCCTCTTCTTGGGACCCCGTTGGGTCTTTTTTGAACCGTCCTCGGGCGATCCTATTGAGGGCTTCTTGCGCCGTTCAGGACGCCATGGAGACAAACAAAAGGCGAGCATGGCCAAATCGCATCGCATACATTAGGCACGTCAGTGAGGCCTGGCTGACGGGTGCCTGGTGAGGGTCCTCTAAGCTTCTGGCGGGCAACCCAGGCATGGAAAGAGGACGGCCATGCTGTGCGAGAGCGGGAATTCCCACGGTTGTCCCGTGGTTGCCCCGTTGTTGTCACGTGGTCGTCCCAATCGTTGCTCCGATAATTGTCTCGATGGTTGTCGGAACTGCTGTCCCGATAATCACGGTTGTTCGTCCTGTTGCCACTTGGTTGTGCCGATGAATGATCCTAAGTTTGCCCTGATGGTTGTCAACGGCTGCGACATGATACCGGCATGGAACGAACTCGCCAAACCATGACATCGGTTTCTGTTCGTGCCGTGCGTGACGTGTGGAGGGCGAGGCGAGCCTGCGCAAAGGCAAGACAGCTGCCAACCTCTTTAAGGCTAGGGACTATCAATTTGCTGCGTTCCGAAAACGGCTGGATATTCCCGCGGTTGGCCCGTGGTTATCCCGCAATCGTCCTTTGGTTCTTTAATGGCTATCCAGATGGACGTCACATGGTTGTCTCGCGTTTGTCTCCTTAATTGTCCTGTGGTTATCACGTGGTTGTCTGGTGGTTTGCACACGGTTGTCCTGTGATTGTCCCGCCCATGGGATTCTTATACAGATAATGGGATCGATAGGTAGGTGGATACTGGAATCGATTGCTACGTATTGAGGGGCCGACAACAACAAACTGCTTTAAAATCGGTCGATCCGCTGCGCGACCTGTCGAGAATTCGCTTGCCCTGGCCGTGAGAATACAGAGATCACTGACGCAAGCAATCGATATATGTATAAACATATATATGTATGTAGATATGTATGTATGTATACAGATCGGCATCAAATATTTGTCCCGCGGGTGTCCCGTGGTTCCCCGTGGTTGGCACACGGTTGTTCCGCGGTTGCCCCGTCGGAAAGGAATCCACAGTGGGATCCATATACTGGCAGTTACATTGGTAGGTGAAGTGAGTGCGAGGTCAATACCCATATGCATGTTTATGTAGGTAGTGAGACTGACATGCGACATTACATTCAAGTCGATCGATCAGTTGTGAGACTGATCGACAGTGAGCTTGCCCGACAGATTGACAATGAGACTGGTAGGTTACTCGGCCACCTTGCCCTTGAGGCAAGAGTTGGAGTGTCCTCAGGTCCCTCGCCCAATCCCCTGAAGTCTCAGTCCTGAATATCGAAGATCATTTGAGGAGCCCAGACCCCACACCCCACCAGCCTTCGGGCTAAGGTGGTCTAGCGAGTTGATCCGTTCCTCGTCCAAGACCCCTCTTCCCTTCGGGAAGGGGTGCCCTGACCCTCGCCTCCGTGAGGTTTTCTTGGGGCGGGCGCGAGGTGCCAGGGCGCCCAAGATGGCCCAAGATGGCTCAAAGAGGGCCTCCGATGCTCCAAGGTGGCCTCCGCGGCGGCTCAAGATAGCCGAAACTGGTTCGAGATAGCTTCCGACATATCTCCGCCAGGCCCGACGAGGGCCACAAAACGGTTCCAGCTTTCGGCCCCCCTCTCAGGCCCCCCCCCCAGAGGCCAACATCTCTCAACACTCTCAGGAACAACACAGATGGTTGCCCTCTCGCCCTTCGTTTCCGATGCGATTCTGAGGCCTCAAAATGCCCCAAAATGGCCCAACAGAGGCCCAAGAGGGGCCCAAAGGACCCACAGACGGCCCCACGAACGTCCAAGCACGGCCCAAGAGCGTCCCAGGAGGGCCCCAAGAGGCGAGATTGATGGCCCCGGGCGGGAGGGCACAAATCGGTGACCCACCCCTTTTGATCGAGGGACCCCAAGGTGGCCCCAAGAGGGCCTCCAGGGCTCCCGAGGGGGTCCCCAAGAGGGCCCCTAGATCCTCCAAAAGGGCTGCACGGGGACCCCTGCGAAGTTCCAAAAAACTCCTAAGAAGGCTGCAAGAGGCGATGTTGAGAGCGTTGTCCTCGTCATCGTTGTCCCAAGAGGCCCCCAAAAGGCCCCCAGGAGGCCCCCCAAAGACCCCCAAGAGGCCCCAAGAGACCCCCCAGGGGCACCCAAAATGCTCCAAGAGGCCTCGGCGAGAATGCCAAATCATTACCTAACAGCAAAGACTGATAGGTTTCTAGTGGTGTCAACAAAAAAAACATCTGATGACTCAGAAGGGAAGTCTGGGCGGCATCCGGACAGCGAGCGCCGGGCTCAGGGCCGGGCTCGTTTTAAACAAACAGGCACACACTTCGTGCTCTTCGACCTTCCAGAACTCCATTCCCGGGCCACATCCTGAATGTCCGGAACCAACTGTAGGCCACTTCGTGCTCTACGACTTCCCAGAACTCCATTCCCGGGCCACATTTTGGATGCTTGGTGCCAACTGTAAGCCACTTCGTGCTCTTCGACTTCCCAGAACTCCATCCCCGGGCCACATTTTGGATGCTCGGAGCCAACTGTAGGCCACTTCGTGCTCTTGGACTTCCCAAAACACAATTCCCGGGCGAGATTTTGAATGCTCGGAGCCAACTGTAGGCCACTTCGTGCTCTTCCACTTCCCAGAACTCCACTCCCGGGCCACATTTTGGATGCCCGGAGCCAACTGTACGCCACTTCGTGCTCTTCCACCTCCCAGACCTTCAAGACTCATCATCTCCATCATCATCATCGTCCCCGTAGCCTTCTTGGCTACAGCCCTGCTTTCGAAGATTTCCTTTCAAAGGAACTGCGCAGCGCCTACTGCGCACCTTAATGCCAGGACGTGCTGATAGTTCTCGGTCTGGCGGCGGTGCTCCTGACCTTCTGCGTTGAACAGCGGTGCTCCTCAGCCTGCGGCAGGGAACAACGCTGCACCTCAGCAGTGCTGCATTGAGCGGTCCTCAGCAAACGCTCGTCGAGCACGTGAAGCAGTTCGGCCGGATACCGAAGCGAAAAAAAAGAAACGTCCGAACAAGAACGGGCCGAAAACAAGTTGGCCAAACGTTTCTCGGACCATCGCGAGCGCATCCCCAAAAACATGTTGCATGAACTGCGGGCCCTGGGCTGTGCTGATCAGCAGACGGAGACCGAGGAGCTCAAGCGGAAGCAGAAGACCGAGGGGCTCATGCAGCAAAAGCGAGACAAGACCGAGGAACTCATGCAGCAAGTGCGAGACCTCGGCCGCTACCCGAAGGAGTATGCCGGGCGTAGCCTCGCAGAGCGGCAGCTGGCAGAGAAAGTCCGGAAAGCACGGAAGGCCAACCAGTTCTCCCCGGAGCAGGACGCCGAGCTCCAGGCCTTCAAGCAAGCGGAGAGCGAAACCACAACAAAGACTCGCATCGCGGAGGCGGAGGGCCTTCCAAACCCCATGGAAGGACTCGCTGAGGAGGCGCAAAACAGGATCGACCAGGACCTGCTGATGCTCGAGAATGGCATCCGGACCAAGGCAATCCTGCGGCGCCTTGCCGCCACCAAGGAACTCGTGTCCGGCCTCTCTGCGCAACGCACGGAATTCGCGCAGCGGTACGCGGAGCGGGTGCGCAAGGCGTCGGCCGCCCCCGCGGGGAAGAGCTGCTACGTTCCCGGCGGCGAGGTGGAGGGGGGCCAGCTGCGCGTCTTCTCCGACCGCCCCGTCATGACGGGGCCGCTCGTGTGCCAGCTCTGCGACTGCGACTTTCTTACAAAGGAAGACTTTGCGCGGCACAAGCAGCAGGACCACGCGGGCGAGGCGGAATACCGCAAACGGGTGCTGTTCCTGATGGCGGAGGCTGGCTGCAGGCCGATAGCCGCCCAAGAAAAGAAGCTCATGGTGCAAAATTTTGCTCACTTCCAGCAGTTCTGTCACCCGGGCAGCAAGGGCAACCGCTCCTCGGGCAACGAGGCAGTACACCGATGCGAGGCAGCCTGCGTAGTCTGCGCGCAGAAAGATTACCTCGAGCACCGCCACAAACTGAGCCTGTTTGGCGCAGTGCTGGAGGACCGTGTATCCGAGCACTGCGCGGGCCCTGCAAGCGACCAAGACGACGTGTCCGAGGGCGAGGCGAATGCGCGACCCGCGCGGACCCTGGTGAAGCACCGCGGGGTGTACTACTTGCAGTCCCCGGAGCTCGTGCAGAAGCTCCTGGACGTGGACAAGTACAGGCACCGGTGGCCTTTGATCCCGTACGAACAGCTGCACGCGTCCAGCGTTCAGCATCCGGAGCACCCAGAGTGAGTGGCGGTGGCTGCTGCACTCCCGTGGAGTCCTTGTGGTAGCACCACCGGAAGCAACGGCGAGCACACGCGGTGCTTCTCAGCCTGCTGCCGACAGGCCCGGCGGAGCTTCTCACCCTGCAAGTTTTGCCGACTGTCCGCTTCACACGCCGCTCCTCAGTGCGCTCCTCTTCCGTTTGCGAGATGTCTTCCAAGATTTGGTTGGAGGCAGAGAAAGACGGACAAATCAAATCCAAGTAGCGCGGTCATCGTCCCATCCTCCTCCTCAATCATCACATCATCATCATCCATGGCTTCGCCGAGCACCCTGGTGGAGACTCAGGTCTTACAGGTCCGTGCCCATACTACTACTACTACTACTACTACTACTACTACTACTACTACTACTACTACTACTACTACTACTACTACTACTACTACTACTACTACTACTACTACTACTACTACTACTACTACTACTACTACTACTACTACTACTACTACTACTACTACTACTACTACTACTACTACTACTACTACTACTACTACTACTACTACTACTACTACTACTACTACTACTACTACTACTACTACTACTACTACTACTACTACTACTACTACTACTAGACTACTACTACTACTACTACTACTACTACTACTACTACTACTACTACTACTACTAACTACTACTACTACTACTACTACTACTACTACTACTACTACTACTACTACTACTACTACTACTTACTACTTACTACTACTACTACTACTACTACTACTACTACTACTACTACTACTACTACTACTACTACTACTACTACTACTACTACTACTACGACATCACACTAAATCCATTCATAGGAGTGCCTGTTTTGGAGCTACATTCATTGATGCAAGTGTGCCGTTTGGAACCACATCCGTTGATCGCACTGTCTTGAACAGACCACAATGCATGTATACAAAGATCTCATTTGGAGATACCGTTATCGAAAGCAGTGTTTCTACTGCTACTACCACTGCTCCCATCACTCCTACTCGTTCACTCCACACACTACAGCTACTACTTCACTGTTACCACTACTACCATCACTACTACTTCTACTGCTACTACTACTGTTACTGTTACTGCTGCTGCTGCTGTTGCTGCTGCTAGTGTAGCTATTGCTACTGCAACTACTGGCAGTGCCACTGCGACTGCCGCTGATGTTGCCACTGCGACTGCCACTGCGAATCCGAGTGCGACTGCGAGAACACCAGAATTCTACAACAGCACTCTTACATGAATACCACAGGCAATGTTTCCAGCTATGCTTCTACACATCGCTGTTAGGTTGCTTTGCCGGGATAATTGATTTTACAACGGTTTTAGCCACATGTTGGCCTCTTGGGGGGGGGGGTACTGATTAAGAAGACTCCGAGAGCGCCAGGGAGAGCCCAACATGACCTCAAAGATGGCTCACGATATCCCAAGATGTCTCATCATGGCTTCCTCTGTGTGCTGCACACTTGCCTCATCGAGGCAATTCCTCTGGGCTTCGTTTCTGGATGAGCTGGTGGGGAGTCGCGAAGCGTCAACCATTTTTGGGTATGTTCCCCAACCATCCTGTGGTGCTGGGTCCTCGTTTTGAAGAGACGGTGCCCCGCGTCTCTCCTCCTGCCGTCCTTCCTCCTTCCCCTGCTCCCTCCTCCCTCCTCCCTCCTCCCCCTCCTGCCTCCTCCCCCTCCTTGCCTTTGCTCCCGGCACACCTCTCACACGTTTCGTAGCCCCATAGGGAGCTCCACCGAAGGTCCCAGTGGCACAGCCCGCATGCGCCCGCCACACCCAGCACAGCGCTTCGTGGCCCCATTGGGAGCTCCACCGAAGGCCCTAGAGGGGGGGCGCATGCGTCCGCCACACCCAGCACAGCGCTTCGTGGCCCCATAGGGAGCCCCACCGAAGGCCCCAGTGGGGGGGAGGCGCATGCGTCCGCCACACCCAGCACAGCGCTTCGTGGCCCCATTGGGAGCTCCACCGAAGGCCCCAGTGGGGGAGCGCGCATGCGTCCGCCACACCCAGCACAGCGTTTCGTGGCCCCATAGGGAGCTCCACCGAAAGTCCCAGTGGGGGGGGGGCGCATGCGTCCGCCACATCCAGCACGGCGTTGCGTGGCCCCATAGGGAGCCCCACTGAAGGCCCCAGTGGAGGGGGGCGCACGCGTCCGCCACACCCAACACAGGTTTCGTGGCCCCATAGGGAGCCCCACCGAAGGCCCCAGTGGGGGGGAGGCGCATGCGTCCGCCACACCCAGCACAGCGCTTCGTGGCCCATAGTGGGGCTCCACCGAAGGCCCCAGTGGGGGGGGCGCACGCGCCCGCCACACCCAGCACAGCGTTTCGTGGCCCCAAAAGGAGCTCCACCGAAGGCCCTAGAGGGGGGGCGCATGCGTCCGCCCACACCAGCACAGCGTTCGTGGCCCCATAGGGAGCTCCACCGAAGGCCCAGTGGGGGGGGCATTGCGTCCGCCCAAACCCAACACGGCGCTTCGTGGCCCATAGGGGGCTCCACCGATTGCCCCAGTGGGGGGGGGGCGCATGCGTCCGCCACACCCAGCACAGCGCATCGTGGCCCCATAGGGAGCTCCGCCGAAGGTCCCAGTGGAGGGGGGCGTATGCGTCCGCCACACCCAACACGGCGTTTCGTGGCCCCATAGGGAGCTCCACCGACGGCCCCAATGGACGGGGGCGCATGCGTCCGCCACACCCAGCACAGCGTTTCGTGGCTCCATAGGGAGCTCCACCGAAGGCCCCAATGGGGGGGGGGGCGCATGCGTCCGCCACACCCAGCACAGCGCTTCGTGGCCCCATAGGGAGCTCCACAGAATGCGTTGCCCACAAAGACGGTCCTCACAACTGCACATGTTCGGGTCCTTCGCCAGGCTAATTGAATTGTCTCCCCGTAGAGGGACACGCCCGACTTAACGCTACTCCCCACACCTCTCCTGGGGCGCACTCTGACCAGGACTTCGAGGCCAAACCGGCCGCGGCGGCGAGGGCCCTCCAGGACGAGCAGCGGCGCGTGGTGATCTCTCCTCCTCTGGAGGAGGGTGGGGGGCATCCAGGATCGGGGGCGCGCAAACATGGATTAGCGATCCACGGATTTGGCGCGCGGTCACCAAATCCATGGATCTGGGGAGGTGCCCTTCCCAAAATGCGGGACCCGTCGCTAATCCACGCCCCGTTAATCCATGTTTGCGATCGCCTGACAGGAGGGGGGCGTCCAAGAGGGAGGTTCGCAAACCGTGGCCCAAGGGACGCGCGCTGCCCAGGGGAGACCAAAGGGACGCATCAGAATGAGAAGAGGGGCCACTATAAACCCGAGGCGGTAGCATGGCCCCGACCACGCTGGAGGAGCAACCCGCTGCGCAAACACACACTCTTAGAGGCCCGCGCAAATGTCTCCGATGCGAGCCCGACTCCCCTCTCTGGCGCGCGGGAAGCGCCGGTGGCGGCGCTGGAGGCGCCGCCAGGGGGGGCAGCGCCACTGCAAGAAGTCCGCGCGGAGCTCTCCACACTGATTCCCCACATGCTTAGTGGGGTGTTGGTGTTCTTCCTTCCCGCGTTGCACCCGCGTCTCCCGCACACACACACAACACACACCACACACAACACACAACACACGCAACACACGCAAAACACACAACACAACACAACACACACAACACACAACACACACACAACACACAACACAACACACACAACACGCAACACACAACACACACACCATACACAACACACACACACACACACACACACTGCACACACACAACATACACAACACACAACACAGAGAACACACACACACACAACACACACCACACACCCCACACAAGGGGTGGTCCCTGAGGGCGGCCGCTATCCGTGACCGTCCTCCAAGGCATGCCAGGCATGGCATATTCTCGACACCATAGGGGGTGCGCAGGGGGTGGTCACTCACCGCGGCCGCTGTCCGTGACGGTCGTCCATGGTACAACAAGCATGGCATATTCTCGACACCATAACGAGGTGCGCAGAGGGTGGTCTGTCACCGCTGCCGCTATCCGTGACGGTCCCCCACGGAACAGCACGCATGGCATATGCTCGACACCATCAATGGTGCGCTGGGGGTGGTCTCCCACCGCTGCCGCTATCCGTGACGGTTGTCCATGTCACAGAAAGCATGACACATTCTCGACACCGCAAGGGGGTGCGCAAGGGGTTCTACCACCGCGGCCGCTATCCGTGACGGCCGTCCATGGCACAACACGCATGGCATATTCTCAACACCATAAAAGGGTGTGCGCATTCACCGCGGCCGCTATCAATGACGGTCGCCCATGGCACAGCAGGCATGGCACATTCTCGGCATCATGGGGGGTGCGCTTGGGGTGGTCTCTCACCGTTGCAGCTATCCGTGACGGTCGTCCATGGCACAAGAAGCATGGCATATGCTCGACACCATAAAAATGGGTGCGCAAGGGGGTGGTCTGCCACCGCGACAGCTATCCGTGACGGTCGTCCATGGCACAGAAAGTATGGCATTTTCTCGACAACGTACGGGGTACGCAAGGGGGTCGTCTCTCTCCGCGGCCGGTATACGTGAAGGTCGTCCCTGGCGCAGCAGGCATGCCATATTCTTTCACCGCGGCCGCTGGCCGTGACGGTCGCCCATGACAGAACAAGCATGGCATATTCTCGACACCATAGGGGGTGCCCGAGAAAAGGGGGTCTTTTACCAGTGCCATTATGCGTGGCGGTCGTCCAAGGCTACACCATGAGGAGTGCGCAAGGGGTGGTCTCTCACCGCGGTTGTTATCCGTGACGGTCGCCCAAGGCACAGCAGGCCTGGCATATTCTCGGCACCATAAGGGGGTGCGCAAGGGGTGGTCTCTCACTGCGGCCGCTATCCGTGACGGTCGTCCATGGCACAGCACGCATGCATAGTCTCGACACAATGAGAAGGGGGTGCGCAAGGTGGTGGTCTCTCACCGCGGTTGCTATTCGTGACGGCCGTCCAAGTCACAGCAATTGTGGCATATTTTCAACACCATAGAACGGGGTGCGCAAGGGGTGGTCTCCCACCGCGGCCGCTACTCGTGACGGTCGTCCATGGCACAGCACGCATGCATATTCTCGACATCATGGGGGTGTGCGCAGGGGGGGGTCTCTCACCGCTGCCTCTGTGCCTGCCAGGGTCGGAGAACGCGGCAGGCGTGGCACTTTCTCGACACCACAAGGGGTGCGCTGGGGTAGTCTCCCTATCCGCTGCGGGCTCGCAAAGCGTGGTGGGCGTGGCATATTTTCGGCACCATAAGGGGTGCGCAAAGGGTGGTTTTTCAGCGCGGCCGCTATCCGTGACAGTCGCCCAGAGCACACCAGGCATGGTATATTCTCGACACCATAGGGGGTGCGCATATGGGGTTCCTCGGTAGCGTAATGCTCGTGCCGTTTTCCCATTCGATGATATCCTCCCCTCTCCAGTCATGAGGGGCAACGATAGGGGGGGACAGGCATAGGGGGGGATGCATCGACCTGGAATCGGCGATATCGTCGATGGATCGGCGATAGGCCCCCGGTAGTGAATCCGCACCTTCCTGGGATGGGTGATCGGCGATCTATGGGCGATTAGGGGACGCTGAATCAGGAACGAAGGGGCTCTCCTGGCCTCAGCGAGCCTCGGCCACGAGCAGGTCCCTGGACCCAGTTCGAAGGCATGACCCGACGCAGCGGAGCCCCGCCTGAGCCCGAAGCGGTCCTCGGCTCAGCGTCTTGGCTGCAGTCATCACCCCTCGCTTGGCCGCCCTCGAGAAGATGGGCGACCCCCAAACGACCACCCTTCCTCCTCCTCCTCCCTCTCCTCCTCCTCCCCCTCCTCCTCCTCCTCCCTTCTCCTCCTCCCCTCTCTCCTCCGCCTCCTCCTCCTCCTTCCCCTCCTCCTCCTCCATCCCCTCCTCCTCTCTCTCTGCTCCTCACTCCTCCTCGCTCCTCTCCCTCCTCCTCTCCTCCTCTCCTCCTCCTCCTCCTCCTCCTCCTGCTCTTGATCCTCCTCCTCCCCCTCCTCCTCCCTCCCCCTCCCCCTCCTCCTCCTCCTCGTCCTCCTCCTCGGCCACTGGGTGCCTGCACCCGGGCTGCCCCCGCGCTCCGCCTTCCTGGGGCGGGGGGAGCCTGCCGCAGCAGCTTGGCCACGGCCAGCGGTTGCAGCTCCTGGCAGCGGCAGCGGCTGGCGGCGCACCGACGACCGCGGTGAGGGCACCGCGGTGAGGACACCGCGGTGACGACCGCGGTGCGGAGAAGGGGGAGGGGGAGGGGGATGAGGAGGAGGAGAAGGAGAAGGAGGAGGAGGAGGAGGAGGAGGAGGAGGAGGAGGAGGAGGAAGTTCCCCTCCTGCAGTCATAGTCCTCCTCCGAGTCCCCCCTGACTGCTCTGCGGACTACCTACCGAGCCACCCCCTCACGAAATCGCCGCTGGGCCTGGCAATTTCATATGCGGGGAGACAATCCAGAGTACTGAGGGAACATGTAGCTCAGTTGCGGATAAGAATGAGGCATCGGGCGCCTCTTCTTCATCGTCGTTACATTCCCCTTTCCAAATCAGTATCCTAATAGCACACACTCTTCCTCCTCCTCCTCCTCCTCCTCCTCCTCCTCCTCCTCCTCCTCCTTCTTTTCCTTCTCCTCCTCCGCGGCCAGGGTACATGGGGAGGAGGATAGCGAGATATGAGGAGGATGAGGTGGAAGAGTGAGTCATCAACCTCTTTGTCCTCCTGCCCCTCCTCGTCCTCCTCCTCCTCCTCCTCCTCCTCGAGTCCCTCATATTATTCCCCTGCTCCTCCTGCCCCTCCTCCTGCTCCCCTCCTCCTCTTCCTACTCCCCTCCTCCTCCGCTGCTCCCCTACTCCTCCTCCTGCTCCTGTTCCTGCTCCTGCTCCTTCTCCTCATCCTCCTCCTCCTCCTTCGTCTCCTACTCGTGTCGCGCCCCTGCTCCTCAATTGTCACCCCCCTGGAGCACTTCCCCCACGAAAACACTTCCCCTCTGACGTCCGTGCGGATCTCGTGGATCGGCGCGGCACTCCGCTGGCAGCGCCTGCGGCGCCACCCCTGGCGCGCTCCTCGCGCCAGGGAGGGCGTCTGGCGCCGATGGAAGAGATTCGCGCGGACCTCCGCAAGTCTATGTGTGTACTGTTGTTCGTTCCTCTGCACAGCGCGCGCTTCCTCCCTTCCCCGCCCCTGCCCCTATCACCCCCTTCCCCTTCGCCCCGCCGCATCCCCCGGGGGTGCCCTGAGCCCCCGCCCCACACCCAACCCCGCAGATGGCCCGACATAGGGCCCCCCCAGACGAGCAGGAGTCTGGATCCACGGTCCTGGATGGGGGACCGGGAGGAGGAGGAGGAGGAGGAGGAGGAGGAGGAGGAGGAGGAGGAGGAGGTGGAGGATGGGAGGGGAGGAGGAGGAGATGGGAGGAGGAGGAGGAGGAGAGGAGGAGGAGGGAGGAGGAGGAGGAGGAGGAAAGGGGAGGAGGATGAGGAGAGAGGGAGAGGTTTCGGCACAGGGTGATCAGGAGGGCGAAGAGGGGGGGGCGGGGGGGGGAGTAGGAGGTGGAGGAGGAGGAGGAGGAGGAGGAGGAGGAGGAGGAGGAGGAGGAGGGAGGGGAGGATCAGGATCATCAGGGTGATCAGGAGGAGGACGAGGAGGAGGTGCGAGGGAGGAGGATACTGAGAATGGTCGGAGCATGGATCCACGATCGTGCAACGCGAGAAGGTGACATGCAGAGCGAGAGCACCGCAAGAGTTAGGTCGGGCATGTCCCCCTACAGAGGGATTTTAGACGAAAACTTAGAACACCCAGAAATATTCAAACAGTAGAAAAATGTTGACACATTGTCCCCTGACTATTTTTGATTGTTTCTGAATGTTCCTCCTGTAGAGGAACAGGCCCGATTCAACGCAAGAGCCGAACTGCAGCGGGAAGGCTCGTGCGGTAAAACAAGGCGCGAGGCACGACTCGACATTGTGGGTGCTCTGCATGCAGATATTCCCCGAAACACACGCGGCCCACGATATCCCTTGCCAACACAGATCGCCGAGGATGAGACAGTATGGGGGCGAAGAGGGGGTGAAGGAGCGTCGGCGGGGGGGCGAGAACACAGGGGGAGAGTGGAGGCGGGGCGAGAGACGGCGGGGGGAGCGAGAGAGGGGAAGGAGAGGCGCGCTCGGGTCATATCTGACATTCTACCCCTCCGACCCCACTCTCTCCATGGCGCTGATGTTTCCTCGATCCGTCGGCGCGGGCCATAGAAGACTTGGCATTCAAAAACAGACCGCATCGAGTCACGCGCAATCGGAAAAAGGTGAGCTGCGTACAGTGGAGGAGGAGCCAGCGGATGAGCAGGAGAATGAGCAGGAGGGAGGAAGGGGAGGACGAGGAAGGAGGACGGGGAGGAACAGAAGCAACATGTGGGAGAAGCGGGAGGAGCAGGATGACCAAGGGAAGGTGCGGGAGGGGCAATGGGCGGAACGACAACGACGAGAGAGCACTCGGATCCGGAGAAGTGGCCCGTGCTGGGGCGAGAAGGCCATCCTGAACGCGGTGAGCAGAGCGCCGAGTCTACAATGAGGGCCACGCTGCAGCGGCACCACTAATTTGAGACACCCGTAGGAGGAGGAGGAGGAGGAGGAGGAGGAGGAGGAGGAGGAGGAGGAGGAGGGGGAGGAGGAGGAGGTATGGAGGTAGGAGGAGGAGCAGGAGGAGGGCGGAGGAGGAAAAGGAGGATGAGGAGGATGAGAGGAGAGGAGGAGGAGGAGCAGGAGGAGGAGGCAGGAGGGGAGAAGGGGGTTGCCGTCAGGCTTTCATCCGAATAGTGCCGATGGTTTGAAATCCCGTGCAGAAGACAACTGCGCAGAAAGGGGGTCGCTGCACCCACCGACCGTCGGCAGGGGGAGGAAGAGAGGCGAGCAGTCTTCACCCTGAGTGCTTGTCGGGAGGGTGAGAAAAGGTGGGCAGCGGGGGAGAGGGGGCCATCGGGCGGGGCAGGGGAGCGGGTGGAGGGAGAGGGTTGGGGCAGCTGGCCTTGGGTCGGGCGTGTCCCCCTACAGGCGGGTTGTGGACCAAGAATAAGAAACAGCCAGAACATGCTCAAAGATGGTCAACCGTGGTCGAAACGTCGTCCCCAGACGATTGCTTTTGCCTACTTTTGTGAGTGCTCCTCCTGTAGAGGGACGGGCCCGACGTGACGCTGGCCGGGTCCACAGCCACGCCGGCGCGCCCGTCGTGGCGGCCCGGCCGGCCGAGGCGGGGCGGGCCGAAGCGGGCGAGGGGCGAGGGGCTGCTGGCGCGCCTGGCGGCGCGTGAGCAGCAGGAGGAGGAGGAGGAGGAGGAGGAGGAGGAGGAGGAGGAGGAGGAGGAGGAGCACGAGAAGTATCCTCCACAGCGCATGCAGCAGTGGGTGGCAGAGAGGGGCGGGCCGTCCTGGTCCGTCCGCATCGGGGTCCTGCGGCGCGGACGGCGAGGGCCGGAGCACGGGCGGCCCGGGCGGCCCGCCGCCGAGCACGAGCTGCAGGCGAGCGAGCGGGCGCCCAGCTGGCGCTGCTCCGGGCAGGTCGAGGCCGCGCGCCCCTGCGGGCGGGACGAGACCCGACGCAGCCCTGGGAGCAAGTGGCACTGGCAGGCGCCCACGCGGCGGTCACGCACTGGGCCGCCAGGCTGCCCCATGGCACTGGCGCCCAGGTGGCGGTCACGCACTGGGCCGCCAGATCCCCCCCCCCCGGTCGGAGACGTGCCTCTCTCCGTGCGCGCCCAAAATGCCCGCGCGCCGGGGCGGACTGCCTCTGCCTCGCCGCCGGCGAGAAAACGGTCGCCCATAAGCTGCGCGGAGGGGGCAGGGGAGCCCAGGATCGCATCGACCAGTCGGATCGGCACTCGAAAGGAATCGGATCGGCGGAGATTGGAGGCCGAGTCGGGAAAGTCCGAATCGGCAGGCATCGGCAGGCTAGCTGGCCTCCACTGAGAACTCGGATCCCAAATCGGAATCCCAAGTCGAATCGAATCGGAGTCAGAAGCCATCGAAGTCGAATCGAATCGGATCGGAGGCATCGAAACGAGCCCTGCGGGGGAGGGAGCAGGGAGAGGACACCTTCCCGACGCGGGCCGTCGGCTGAACTCGGCCAGGACAAGCAGCAGCGCCCCAACGGCTGGCAGAGGGACCATACAAGGCCGAGCGAGCTGGGGGCCCGGCAAAGCCGAGACGAGAGCGATCCGAAACGTCGAACTGGGCCACGAAACCTACAGCGGAGGCCCGACCACAAGAAACCTGCCACACGAAGCCCCACCCTGAAACCCCAGGACGTCTGTGGATCTGTTGTGTGGGAACGTCGCGCTCTCCATGGCAAGATCATTGAAACCCAGGGCACCCTGGAGGCAAGCAGGGTGTCTCTTGGCATGGGCCTCCACTGCAGCACGACACGACGGCCTTCCTCGCAGCAACGGCGACACCCCCCCAGAGACCCCAGGGGGTCCTTCGCCCCCCGGTCGGGGTCTGCTGGCGTGTCGGTGTCGGTGTCGGTGGGTGGGCGGGCCGCCAGCGCACGTGTCCATCAACAGCGACGACGGCGGCGGCGGCGACGCGGGCGGCCAAGGCGACGGCGGCCACGGGCACGACGACGGCGGCGGCAGAGGCGAATGCAGCGGCGGCAACGAGTGCGACGACAGCGGCTGAGGCGACGGCGGCAACGAGTGCGACGACGGCGGCGGCCAAGGCTAGGGCTAAGGCGGCAACGAGTGCGACGACGGCGGCGGCTAAGGTTCAGGCGACGGCGGCAACGAGTGCGACGGCGACGGCGACGACGGCGGTCCCTCCCCGACGACGTTGAGAGCAGGAGGGGGCTCATCAAACTAAACTCCCAAAGCACCTTGACCCTCGAGCCTTGAGGAGGAGAAAGAGGAGGACGTGGAGGGGACGGAGGAGGCGAAGGGGGAGGCGGAGACGGAGGAGGCGGCGGGAGGGGAGGCGGAAAGGAGAGGAGGGAGGACGGCGACGAGGACGACGAGGATGAGGACGACGGCGAGGACGAGGGAGGGAGGGACGACGGGATGACGTGCGGGGCCGAGGAGGAGGCGCATCGCCGGCGACAGAGGGGGGCCCGCGGTCTTCAGGTGGATGGCCCTGTCCGCGCCCATGGCCAGCGCCTGCCGCAGCGTCTCCGCGGCCTCCGGGCCCCGCCCCTCCTGGTTGCGTGAAGATCGGCCCTCCTCCTCCTCCTCCTCCTCCTCCTCCTCCTCCTCTTCATCCTCCTCATAGCTGCCATGAGGGCTGAAGAGAAGCTCAGGCAGCAACGGCACCCCGCTTCCCACAGAGCTGAGATCGGGCGCACATGGCGTATCTCGGGCCGAAGGCGGCCTGAGGGCTCGAGACAAACGAGACGAGAGGGAGGCATACACGGGGGTCGACATGGTGCTAAAAATAGTGTACTACAACGCCCAGAGCACAGACTACACGAGACTGGAAGAGATCAGCCTCCAGTGTCGCAGCGTCGACATCATAGTTGTCACCAGCACGCAGCGCCACACGGACATAGAGTATGACATGCAGCAGAACAGTCTCCCGTTCCACAAGGTCCTCCAATTTGGATGGAAAAAATCGCCCTACGTCAACAAGTCATGTGGGGTGGCGGTGTTACTTGGGAAGTATGTTAGTGGAGTTCAAAGTGCTGAAGCCCCACCGCGGTCACAAGGCATCACGGGAAGAGTGGCACGAGTCAAAGTACGGGCACATGGACAGTCAATCAGTGTATATCCAGTCTATTTTCCGCCGAAAGGAACAACGCCGACAGTTCTCAGAGAGACCGCAAAAAGAATGCTTCAATGGATCACTCAGAGGGTCGGCAAAGATGGCCATCACACGCTCCCAATCATAGCAGGTGATTTTAACTGCGGGTTTGGTATCAGACGGGACATGACAGGAGCTGCCTACATCAAAGAGGACGGCCACGTTGGCGTATGCGAGCCGGTGTACGAGAGCAATGTGTCCATGCAGATTCGACAGTTTGCTACAGAGCAGCACATGAGTGTGGCTACGACTCACTGGATGACGGGACCTACCTATTTCCAGAGGGGCGCTTCATCCAAGATCGACCATTTCATATGCCCTACATCAGCGCTCGTTAGCATTCGCAAGGCGAACACGCTGATACGACTGGGGCGCAA
This sequence comes from Prorocentrum cordatum, assembly GCA_963575745.1. NCBI lineage: Eukaryota > Dinophyceae > Prorocentrales > Prorocentraceae > Prorocentrum > Prorocentrum cordatum. The sequence goes on along the minus strand of CAUYUJ010001530.1, from coordinate 7,988 downwards.
ACTTCAACTGCAGCCCAGCGCGACCCTCGAGGATCATGTTCCTGTGTATGTGGAAATGGTGCTCCCTAAGAAGAAATATAGTGTGCAAGCACCCTCTCCACCAGCTCATAGAGACCATTTGATGCAGGCTCAAACAACAGGGGCCCGCCGCCAGCAGTACTTCGAGGCGGTGATGAGACATTTGGAGGATGACGACGACAGTTATAAAGCGGCAATGCAGAGCAACAACGTGCAGGCGGTTTGGGACCACATTGGAGGTGCGATCAGGCGGGCCCTGGAATAAGTATTTCCTCCTGTCCCTCGTCGCACGGCAGAGTACCAGGAATACAGGAGCCAGCGCATGGACTTGATCAGACGTAGAGGCATCATGAGAGCCGAAGGAGCTGACAAGAATGAGGAGGAGTTCGAACGAGTCCAGCGACAACTCCAACAGATCACGAGGCGCCTGCAGAACCTTCGGAAGCAGCAGACGGCCGACACGCGACAAGCTTTATTACATGAACTGGTGCAAGTATGGAAGAATCAGATGTGGGCGCAGATGCACAAGATCAAGAACAGCCTGGCATCTACAGGCCGTGGGCCCAAGAAGCGGTACATCTTCGCAGTGAGGCAGAACATGACAGTAGAAGAATGGCGTGACGGACTACAACTTCAACCACACCAAGGGGGCATGCAAGCGAACTCCATCAATTGGGACGAAGCGCTCGACGACGTGCAGTTCCGTCCCAAGATCCTGGAGCGGGACCGTGCCATCCAACTCGCACAGGCTGACCTCGAGGGCCAGATCCGCTACCTCAAGAAGGCCCCCAAGCGCAGAGCAACCCCGAGGTGGGGGGTGTATGCAGAGGCGCTACTACAGTTGCTATCTTCCGAGTTTCACAGCGTCGAGGACCCCAATGGCAACGGTTGGGAGGTGGACATCACACCGACGGCATTTCTGCACAAGTATCAGCAGTTCGTCACACTCGTCAGAGAGACCGACCAGGTTCCACCCAGCTTCCTCCGCTCGCAGATGTTCGCCCAAAGCAAGGACAACGGGAAGATAGGTATCAAGGGACAACGGCTCCTGCACTGTTTCGACTCCTGCAGCATGAGCTGGTTCGGCCAACTCTCGCGCAGGCTCAGGGTGCCTCCGAAGTTTCCGTCTTTCGCTCACGGAGGCATACCTGGTCGAAGGAGAGAGGGGGCCATTCTCGCCTTGAGCAGCGCGATGTGGCGTTGCAGAGATCTGAAGGTGAGTCACACGTTGAGCAACTTTGACGGCACGAACGCGTTCGCGAGCACGGACAGGGAGCACTTGAGGGCACAGCACAGAGCGCAGCACTACGAGCACAACATCGAACTGTGCAAGCACGCCATCGATGGTTTAGTCGTGCACGCCAACGGCATCGATGGGGAAATAGATATGAAACCAGCGAGGGGCACAACTATGGGACACGCCATGGCAGCAGGGGACTTTATTGCAGTATACACGCCGCAAGTGCAACAGTGGAACCAACAGCTGGGAGAGCATGATCACACGTATACTTGGTTGCAGTGCGACAGCATACTGGAGGAGGAGGAGACGGAGGCTGGAGGACAGATGGAGGACATCGGGATCGGGCTGTACGTAGATGACATATCCAGAGTACACATACATGCACATGACGCGTCGCCACGTGCAATGGAGCTTCAGCTAAACACGGCAACAAGTAAGTTGAGCACATGCATCGGGGCGACGGGGCACACACTCAACGAAAGCAAAACGAATCACATCACGCACATCATAGGCAAGGGGTCGTTTGCAGCAGTTAGAACGCTTGCAGCATCCCGCACCGTGTCAGGCAGTATTGTCAGAGAGGCACGTGTATTAGGGCCGCTCCTCATGTTTGACGGCAGTTTGCGGACAGAGCTTCGAGGGCGCATCCGTGCTGCTCGAGCAGGGTGGCGATCACTGGGAAAGCTGTGGGCTGAACCGGTGCCACCCAGGATGAGGAGGCTTCTTTTTATGGCGTACGTGCAGAGTGCAGGATTATCGGGGCTTACAAGCTTCGTACTGCCGCGCAGCTTCACAGACAAGCTCGACGTGGTATTTCTCCGTTTCTTGCGCGTGCTTAGCAGGGGGACCACAGAGGAGATAGACGGGAAGGTCAGAGGGGAGACGTACGCGCAAGTGTTCGCGCACCACAAGCTGTCGCGGACAGTGGTCGAACTCAGGATCCAGCGGATCAGGTGGTACCAAAAAATGGCACGGCATCCCCAAAGACACTCCCAAGTTCTGGCAGGCATTTTTGGAAGCACTCGAATGGACCTCGCAGTAGATAGGCCTCGCATGGGAACAAATGGGGACCCCAACGAACATAGCACCCCGTGGGCTCGACAAGTGTACTCCGACCTCGAGATTTTCGCGAAGGTCGATCCTGAATCTAGGTTTGCGCAGAAGTGGAACTCTAGGGACGGGCTGTTAGATTTCTTCAGGAAGGAGGAGTCTCGGAAGGTGTTCTACGAGAAAAGGCCACAGCACATCAGGCACTTGTTTGACAGGCACTACGAGGCAGAGGAGAAGGAGGACAAATACAAAGGAGCGGAGTACATAGAGGGGGAGGAGGACGAGAACGAGTACATATGCACGCACGAAACACCTGAAGGCCATGTCTGTGGGAGCGTGTTCACGACGATGAGGGCCCTGACGGCCCACTTGAACAAGACGCACAAAATGAGAGAGCTCTACTCCATGCTCACGACGACGAACGTGTGTCCCTGGTGTCGGAGGATATTCGCGTCTCGGGCCAGTTGCATCAGACACGTGTGGGCCATGTCCAGAGCTAGTCCCCTACGCTGCCCGACCAGAGCCGTTTCGTTCGAGTTTCAGCCGATTGAAGCGGACAATTACAGTTGCGAGCTGTGTAGTCATTCCAGCACCGAGATAACAGCCCACCTCGATCACGTCCAGCAGCACGCCGCAGGCCCAGTACACGATCTTGTGGATGACTGGACTGCCCGACCAGAGGTCCCAAGGAGCAGACGCGGGAGGAGGGCCACGGCGAGGAGGCAGGCAGCTCAAGCATGCCCGCAGCAAGGGGGCTGAAGTTGGCTCAGACGAAGATGTAGATGCGACCGTGAACGAGAAGATCGTCAGGCTGCAGAGGCTCATGCTCAGCAACACCCAGACGCTGAGGATCCTCAAGGGAGTGTTGTGGGACTGCCTCATAGTCCCGATGGATCACGCGGTGGCGTCCGAGAGCATGCACACAGGGCAGCAGGACTACCGACTGAGCAACGAAGAGAAGCGCAAGGACCTGCACATCTTCGGGTATACTATTCTCATGCGCGTGAAGATGCAGGGCTCGCCAGACGGTACCAAGGAGACCCTAGAGCAATTCGCCAAGCTTATGACGAGCAGGGATCGCGAGGAGCCCAACGATCATGTCCGCTACTTCCATACCAAGAAGAAGTACAACGAGGACAATCAGAAGGCGGACAAGGACAAGAGTCACGTGATGTTGAGCCCGATAGCCACCAGCCCGTTCCACAAGTATCAACAGATTCAGCGATACAGGGACAACACGGGCGATCAGGTCGAGATGCAAGTGATAAAAGCACTGGTGGCAAGCGGCGGAGAAGTGAAGACGGGCAGTCCACCAACATGAGCTCTGGTGCGCGCAGTTCAGGCATCAGTGCAGGAGCAATCGATGTAGAAGGGCTTCGCAGAATGGCGCAGGCGGGAAGTGAGAGGGCCAGACAGCTGCTCAGAGACCTCAAGCGCCAGACGAAGTGAGGCGGAGCTGACACCATCTAGTAAATGGCTAACGCCAGTGTCCAGCTTAGCAGACGTTGTTCGTGGGCCGTCTGTGGATGGGTGGTCCCTCGCCTCTTCCTTTTTCTTTTCCCTTTTCTTCTCCTGTTCCCTGGTTCGGGGTGTTCCTCGGGCTGGAGGAAGGGAAGACAGTGTTCTCACGCCGACGGAGAGAGAAAGCGGTGAGAGATGAGTGCTCACCGACTGCTTCACAATCTACAGGAGCAGCAAAGTTTTTCGATCCAGTGGAGGCAGCAGATGCAGTAGTATGCGCATCGTGTTCCCTGTGGGCGGGTGGGTGGGGGTGAGGGGGTGTGAGGGCAGGGAAGGAATGCTAAAGCACGAAGGCGCACCGTAACCCCCATGTGAGCGGCGGAGCTGGCACTCGCTCCTGTGTGTTTCTTTTTAGTTTGCTTTCGGAGCCCCAGATCCCTGAGGGCCTCCCTCCGCACCTTTCTGCCCTGAGGTTGAGGCGATAGGCCCAAATGCCCTAAGCCTCAGCTCACAGAGTGTCGAATGCAGTGTGGTGCGCCTTCGTGCTAAAGCGGGCTTTGAAGGTCCGTGGTGGGCTATAAAGTCCCGCAGGCTAGCTCGAGATGCGCAATGAGCCAACCAGCAACGCTTGTCAGGCTTAAGGTCTCACGATGCAGAGGCCAGGCAGTGACAGACTCCAGTTGCCCAGGTCTTGCTTGCTTGCTTCATCCTCCTCATCCTCCTCCTCCCCCTCCTCCTCCTCCTCCCCCTCCTCCTCCTCCCCCTCCTCCTCCCCCTCCTCCTCCTCCTCCGAATTCTCCTCCTCTCTCCGATCGGCCCCTCCTGGTTGCCCCCATCGCACGTTGGGGCCACATCCCAGAACTGCTTGCGAGCACCTAGAACAGTATCGAAACACTGTCGAACGAGTATCGCCTCCTAGGGCAAACAAACACGTGAAAACCACCGAAGTTTCTTTAGTTTTTTGGTGCTCAAAATTCTCTCTGGTTGGAATATCACAAACCAAAACGAGCATGCTTGCCCAGGTTGGACAGACATCGGCAGGTCTGTCCCCTGTGAACTCTGAGCCACGTCTGCATCGCAGAGGGGGTGCCGGGAGGCAGCATGCCACTCCTTGACAAAGCCCTTGCCCCGGTCTGGGGCCGCCGCGGTCGCCGCGGCAACCTCCAGATCCGACTCGGAAGTTCGCTTTGGGGTTAGGTCGGGCATGTCCCCCTACAGGCGGATCTTGGGCGAAACATGATTAAACATTGACAACAAATGTTCAAGGATAGTACTACAGATGGTAGCAAAATCGTCCCCATACTATGTTGTTGACTATTTTTGGATATTCCTCAGGAACGTGCCCGACTTAAGTTTGGGGTCGGGCACCATGCAACGACCTCTCTCTGCGAGGGAACAGGCCCAGAACTTCGGCGTGTTGAAAATTCAACGCGGAGGTTGTTCGCCGTTTTCGTAAGGCGAGGTCAAGACAAAGACAACATCGGACAAAAATTAATTGGGGATCGCTGAGATCCGGCGGTTCCTGACTCTGAGATCCGACGTAGCGAAAAAAACGCAACATCGCAAAAATCACGCCCAGAGCCCTGGACACCATCTTTCTGCATCATTTTGAAGCCCGATCGATCTGCGAGTACCCCAGGGCCGAAAGAACGCGAAAACGCCCGGCTCGAAAAAATTGCGACGCCAGGATCTCAGGGGAGGATGTATCGGGCGCCGCGGCCTTCTCAGAGCGTTCTGGAACGCTCCGGAATGATAGCCTTGCCCGATTTCGGCCCCCAATGGGGCCTCGCTTTGGCCCCAGGACCGTTCAAAAAGCAGCTCGGGAGGAGCAGCCAGCCCCGGGGAGAGGGTCTGGGCATCTGGGGATCCCGTTCCGACAAAAAAACAATATATCGAATCTCTGGGGATGCTGGACGCAGCATCTGTCCCCTTCAGACGAAGCCAGGACGAGGATCAAACCTGGTAGTAATCCCACCAGCCCTCTGGGCGTCGGTGGTTTAAGGAGTTTCCTCTTCCACCCCTCCTTCTTCCCCTTCGGGGAAGATCTTACCCCTCCCCCTCCCCCCTCCCCATGGACCTGGACAAGGGGTTCCGCGAGTCGTCGGAGCGTCCAAAACGGCCTCGGCGAGGCAGCTAAAATCATTGGTTTTACTAAAAAGGTTTTGGCCCCATGTTGGCCTCCTGGGGGATGGACGCAAATTAATGCTCCCCTCTTGTTTGATCGATCTCCTCCAAGATGGCCTCAAGAAGCGCCCAGGAGGCCCCGAGAGGTCCCAAGATGGCCCCAAGATGGCCCCAAGATGCCCCCAAGAGTCTTAAGAGGTCCTCAGGAGGTGCCCGAGAGACCCCCAAGAGGCCCTAAGAGACCCCCCAGAGGCACCCAAGATGCTCCAAGAGGCCTCGGCGAGAATGCCAAAACATTGATTTTGCTAAGGTTTTAGCTACATGTTGGCCTCTTGGGGGTGGCACTGATTGAGATGACTCCAAGAGCGCCTGGGAGAGCCCAAAATGACCTCCAAGATGGCTCAAGATATCCCAAGATGTCTCACAATGGCTTTCTCAGTGTGCTGCCCACTTCCCTGATCGAGGCAATTCCTCTGGGCATCTGTTCTGGATAAACTGGTGGGGATTCGCGAAACGTCAGCAAGTAATAGAGAATCTCTGAGATCCGGCGGATCTGGACAATGTCTCGGGCGCCGCGGCCTTCTCAAAGCGTTCCGAAACGCTCTGGAACGGATTTATCCCCATCCTGGCCCCGTCCGAGCATCTGTCCCCTCCCCGAGGGAAGCCAGCCGGCCAGCGGGAAAATGGCCTACCCGACAGGGACGGCGCTGTTACCCCGCCGATGCTGGAGGCCGGTCGGCCAGCGGCGAGAAGGCTCACCCGACGGAGATGGCGGTTGGTATGTCGATGCTGGCAGGGTGGCCAGCGGGCCGCTGGGACAAGGCTCACCCGACGGGGGTGGCGATTGGTCAGTCGATGCTGGCCCCCTGCCTGCCCCGGGGCCCCTTCCGCCGCCCCCGTCGTGCGGGCGCCGTGGAGAGATCGCGATGGGGAGTTCTTTCGGCCCCGTTTCGGATTCGGGGTGCTCCCTTTCGAACCCAGGGAACCACCAGGGATTGGTTCGTGGAAGCTGCGAATTTGTACACTGTGTTAATCGAGCCCTCGCCCGAAACATAATACACATACGTTGCGGGATGTATCAATCTCGCGAACTTACCCGGAATCGTGTCCACAGTGCTGCGTGCGCTGGCGGTGGCGATTGTGGTTTCGTAAACATGTTCTGGTCCCCCGACCCCCGCTCGAACCTGCTCAAAACAGAAACTGTGCAGCAAGGGCCGTGCGAAGTCCCACCCGAACCCCGCAAACCACCGCCCCGATCTTCGGCATAACCCTTGCGGCGGCAAGGGGCAAAATCACAACCATCACAATCGATGCGAAGCTGGTACGTCAGGTTCGTGCCGTGCCTACTTCGGCGTTGGTTGCTGACACCGCGGATATCGTTCAACTTTGAACGATCGGCCGTTTCCGAAACGACCAAATCGTTCCACATCGAACGATTCTGGGTCGCCCGCGGCGTTCAAAATTGAACGCCGCGGGTGGGGTCGCCGCCGGTCGACAAGACACGAAACTACCGTAGTTATGCGTAACCATCGCTTGGGGCATCGATCTCGGGGGCCTCGGCAGGCGGCGACAAGGGGGTCTCCTGAAACACCCAACTTCGCGCATTGCGCCCCGCGATGCACGGTGATGGTCGCCGCCCCCTGGAGAAGGCCAGCTCGGGGGTCCCGGCCGCGACGCGCGAAGGGGGAGGAGGAGTGGGAGGAGGAGGGAGGGGGGGGGGAGGGGGAGGAGGGAAGGAGGAGGAGGAGGATTGGCTTGGAATGCCCTCGAAAGGGGGAGTGCACAGCACTAACGCCGCGCGCCTCCGCGGCCGGCGGGCGCCCGCGCGCGGGCGCGCGGCCGGCCGCGGGGCGCTCACGGCGCGGGTGGCGCACGGCGCCAGCGGGCCCCCCGCAAGCGGGCAGCATGGGAATAGCTGGACAGCTCCCCCCCCACGTTCTGTCGGCCGGAAACGGCCACGCCGGAAACACCCGGCAGCCGACAGAACGGGGGGGGGGCCAGTCCTAGCCAAACCCACGCCACCCACCCCAGGGGCCCGGCCCGCCACGACACGACGCGACGCGACCCGACAGGGGGACGAAACGAACGACGCGAC
>CAUYUJ010001529.1:88900-100180 GCA_963575745.1 Prorocentrum cordatum | reverse complement strand
TACTACTACTACTGCTACTACTAGTGGTACGACTACTACTACTACTACTACTACTACTATTACTACTACTATCACTACTACCATCACTACTACTACTACTACTACTACTACTACTACTACTACTACTACTACTACTACTACTACTATTACTACGACTACGACTACGACTACGACTACGACTACTACTACGAGTAACACTTTTATAGGGTTTCTATGGGTTCTCTGTGGGGATTTTTAGGAACCGTGCAGGCCCTGCAGTGTCTCTACAGGTTCTCTATAGGGTTTCTTTGTGGACGAGGCGGTTACAGCGAACGCACGGGACGCGTCCCTCAGAACCGCCTTGACCTTGTTGTTGTTGTTGTTGTTGTTGTTGTTGGTTTGTGTTGTTGTTGCTGTTGTTGTTGTCGTTTGTTTGTCTGTTGTGTGTTGTGTATTGCTGGTTCTTTGTATGTATAGTTGATTGCTTGTTGTGTGCTGTGTATTGTGTGTTGTTTGTTTGTTTGTTTGTTTGTTTGTTTGTTGTTCTTGTTGTTGTTGATGATGATGTTGTTGTTATTGCTGTTGAACTCTCACTCCTGAAGAATAATTATTGTTGATCCCCCCCACCGGTGCATACCGTTTTTCCCAATCAAAGTGTGCCCCTCGACGCTCGCACGTTGTTCTTTGTCAAGGAAAATCTCCCTGCTCAAACAGGGCCCGTGGCCCCCAGGTTACAACAACAACGGCTCTTGCGTGAGACTTCCTTACAATTTAGGCAGGACCCCCACTCCCGCCCGAGACATCCTCGCATTTTATTCAGGAATCGCGCTCTCGCTTGGGACTTCCTTCTAATTTATTCAGGAACCGTTCTCCCGGAGCTCCAGAGTCGCGCTCTCGCTGGAGACTTGCAACTTACTGAAGAATGACCTTGCGTTTGATTTTCCTGCAATTTGCCCAAGCGCCGCGCTCCCGACACCCAGGCACCCAGGAGTCGCGCCCGTTGTGGCCCCATGTGCATGCCCTTCGTGGCCCCGCTGTCGCCACTTGTGTCCCCCTCATTGTCCTACGTGGCCCAGTTGCTACCTTCAGTGGCCCCATAGCTGCCTTCTGTGGCCCCGCATTATATGCACTTCGTGGCCCCCGCTCGTTCGCGCTCTTCGTGGCCCCATACACATTCCCTTCGTGTCCCCGCTGTCGCCGCTCGTGGCCTACTTCGTGCCCTTCGTGGCCCTGCTGTCGTTCGCTCTCGCTCTCGCTTTCGCTCGTCGTCGCCGTCGTCGTCGTCGTCGTCGTCGTCTTCGACGTCGTCGTCGTCGTCGTGGTCGGTCCCCTGTCCGTCCCTCTTGGGGTCGGGTCGACGGTGCGCGGCCGCCCCGCCGATCAGCGCTGCCGCTGGCCAGGCCGACGGTCCGCGGCCGCCCCGCCGCTTGCCGGGGCCCGGCCCGCAGGGAAGAAAAGGTATACCCCCCACAAGAGGTTCGATCGAAGACGAAAGGGCGAGTATTGAGGGTTTGGGAAATACGCGTTGTTGGACACTCGAGCAGATAAGGGCGAGCAGTCTTAAAATTAGTGATGTTGTTGTTGTTGCTGCTGCTGCTGTTGTTGCTGTTGTTGTTGTTGTTGTTGTTGTTGTTGTTGTTGTTGTTGGTGTTGGTGTTGGTGTTGTTGGTGTTGTTGTTGTTGTTGTTGTTGTTGTTGTTGTTGAGTTCTCACTTCTGAAGAATAATTATTGTTGATCCCCCCCACCGGTGCATACTGCTTTTTCCCATCAAAGTGTGCCCCTCGACGCTCGCACGTTGTTTTTTGTCAAGGAAATCTCCCTGCTCAAACAGGGCCCGTGGCCCCCAGGTTACAACAACAACGGTTCTTGCGTGAGACTTCCTTACAATTTAGGCAGGACCCCCACTCCCGCCCGAGACATCCTCGCATTTTATTCAGGAATCGTTCTCCCGGAGCTCTGGAGTCGCGCTCTCGCTGGAGACTGGCTTGCAACTTACTGAAAAGCCTTGCGTTTGATTTTCCTGCAATTTGCCCAAGCGCCGCGCTCCCGACACCCAGGCACCCAGGAGTCGCGCCCGTTGTGGCCCCATGTGCGTGCCCTTCGTGGCCCCGGTGTCTGTCGCCACTTATGTCCCCCTCATTGTCTTACGTGGCCCAGTTGCTACCCTCAGTGGCCCCATAGTTGCCTTCTGTGGCCCCGCATTATCTGCACTTCGTGGCCTCCGCTCGTTCGCGCTCTTCGTGGCCCCATACGCATTCCCTTCGTGTTCCCGCTGTCGCCCTTCGTGGCCTACTTCGTGCCCTTCGTGGTCCTGCTGTCGTTCGCTCTCGCTCTCGCTTTCGCTCGTCGTCGCCGTCGTCGCCATCGTCTTCGACGTCGTCGTCGTCGTCGTCGTCGTGGTCGGTCCCCTGTCCGTCCTCTTGGGGTCGGGTCGACGGTCCGCGGCTGCCCCGCCGATCAGCGCTGCCGCTGGCCAGGCCGACGGTCCGCGGCCGCCCCGCCGCTTGCCGGGGCCCGGCCTGCAGGGAAGAAAGGTATACCCCCCAGAGGTTCGATCGAAGACGAAGAGGGCGGGTATCGAGGGTTTGGGAAACACGCGTTATTGGACACTCGAGCATATATGGGCGAACAGTCTTAAAATGATTGTTGTTGTTGGTGTTGTTAGTTGTTAGTTGTTAGCTGTTAGCTGTTAGTTGTTAGTTGTTAGTTGTTAGTTGTTGTGTGTTGTGTGTTGTGTGTTGTGTGTTGTTGTTTGTTGGTGTTGATGTTGTTGGTGGTGTTGCGGTTGTTGTTGTTATTATTGTGTGTTGTTTGTTGTTTGTTGTTTTTGGTTGTTTGCGTCGTCTCCGCCGCGACCCACCCGCGAGCCACCCGCGACCAACCCCGCCACCCACCCACGACCCACCCGCGACCAACCCCGCGACCCGCCCGCGACCCTGCGACCCACCCGCGACCCACCCGCGACCCAGCCGGCGACCCACCCGCGACCCACCCGCGACCCACCCAGCGACCCACCCACATCGTTTGATGGAAAAATCGACGCCTGCGGCGGGCTCACTGCACAATGTGTTAAAACAGATTGGCGCCAGCGGCGGGCTTCTTCAGAGCGCAGACTGCCGCCGCCGCCTCCGCCGCCCCCTCACCCTTCTCCGCAACTGCGGGGCGTTACGTATTGAGCATTATTTATCAAAGCGCATTCTTCGTGGGGTTGGCAGCCTCCCCGTCGAAGCCCTCGTTGCACTTGCATTTACTTGAAATGGATCAGGTTGGGTGGGCAGTGCGGTTGCGGCATTGATGCCATGATTTTCTATTCTAGACGCTTCGCGTCCACCAGCTGCCGGGTCGCTCGCTTCGCTTGCTTTTTTTCTTCATGCTGCCTAGTCGAGGCCCGACTAGTGTTTGGACGGTTTTCGACACGCCTCACGAGTCTCTTTGACCAAAACGTAACCCCCAGCCCATCCAGAAACGATGCCAAGACGAGTTGCAATGATCAGGGATGTGGAGGAGCATGCAGTGGAATAAAGGGCTGTGTAAGGCTGAGCTGGAGGAGGAGGAGGAGGAGGAGGCGGAGGCGGAGGCGGCGGAGGAGGAGCAGGAGGAGCAGGAGGAGGAGGAGGAGGAAGAGCAGGAGGAGGAGCAGGAGGAGGAGCAGGAGGAGGAGCAGGAGGAGGAGGAGGAGGAGGAGATCTTCTGGGATAGGCAACGAATCTTTCATGCCTTCAGTGTGCGTGCGTGCGTGCGAGGAGGAGGAGGAAGAGAAGGAGAAGGAGAAGGAGGAGGAGCAGGAGGAGGAGCAGGAGGAGGAGCAGGAGGAGGAGGAGGAGGGAGGAGGAACGAAGAGGAGTAGGCGGAGGAGGGCGAGCAGAAAAGCCAGAGGTCTCTTGGATGCCTCTCGGAGTCTCTTCGGATGTCTTTCTAGAGTTCCTTGGAGTCCAGTTTGGGGCGTCTTGGTGATCACTTGGCAGTCCTGAGGGCCTCTTGGGGCGTCTTGGATGCTTCTGGGGGGTCTCTTTGGGGCCTCTTGGGAGTATCTTGGGGGCATCTTGGTGGCCTCCTGGGGGCCTCTTGGGGCCTCCTGGGCACCTCTTGGGGCCGTCTTGGGGCACCACTGCGAGCCTCGGGGGCCGTCCCGGGGCCATCTGGGAGGAGATTGATCAAAGCAGGGGGAGGTTCCGAGTAGGGTCCACCCCAAGGATGCCGACATGTGGCCAACACCTCAACACAATCGATGTTTTGGTCTTCTCGCCGAGGCGTTGTCGGACGCTCTGGCACCTCGCGAGACGCCTCGTCCAGGTCCAGGGGTAGGGGTCGGGGGAGAGGTAAACCCCTCGCCTAAGGGGAAGAAGGCGGGTTGGAAGACGAAACTCCTTGAGGCACTCATGATGTCCTAAAGGGCTGGTGGGATTCAATGAGGCAGCCCTTGGGTTCAGGAGACTTGCTGATTGTTGTCTTACCGTGTAGACCTCTTGACCCCGAACCTCCTCGCCGTGTCTCTTCCTGCTGCCGCCAGCGCCGCTGTCTTTCGCCCCGTTGTTGAGTATACCTGGGCAGCAGTGTGTCCATGGCACGTTGCACCTGGAGTCTAAGGCATCGTTGCCTGCAGGCGGTGCCCAGGGAGAGCAAATCGGCGGATGCTATGTACCCTAGCTCGCCTCAACCACTTCTGCCACCTCCCCTCTTGTCCTCGTTCTCGCGTCCTACCCTTGGCACTCCTCCTCCTCCTCCTCCTCCTCCTCCTCTTCCTCCTCCTCCTCCTCCTCCTCCTCCTCCTCCTCCTCCTCCTCCTCCTCCCCGTCCTCGCGTCCTCGCGTCCTCCTCCCCTCGGAGCTCGTCCTCGCGTCCTCCTTCCCTCCCGTCCTCCTCCTCCTCTCCTCTCGTCTTCGTTCTACCCTTGGAGCTCTTCTCGTCCTCGCCCTCCCCCCCCTCCGAGGCGCCGGACGAGGACCCGCTGGCGAAGCGGCTGCTGTTCGCGGTGGCAGGGGCGGGGAGCGCCCATTGACCACCTCCGCCTCCTTCTCCTCCTCCTACCTTCGCCTCCCCTCCTCCTCCTCCTCCTCCTCCTCCTCCTCATCCCTCCTCCTCCTCCTCCTCCTCCTCCTCCTACCTCCTCCTCCCTCCCCCCTCCTCCTCGCTCCCCTCCTCCTCCTCCTCCTCCTCCTACTGCTCCTCCTCCTCCTCCTCCTCCTCCTCCTCCTCCTCCCCCTCCTCCTTTCTCCTCCTCCTCCTCCTCCTCCTCCTTCTCCTCCCTCCTCCTTTCTCCTCCTCCTCCTCCCCCTCCTCCTCCTCCTCCTCCTCCTCCCTCCTCCTTCCCCCGCTTCCTCCTCCTCCTCCTCCCCCTCCTCCTTCCCTTCCTCCTCCTCCTCTTCCTCCTCCTCCTCCTCCTGCCCCGCCCCCTCTCCATTTCCCTCTTCCTCGGGGAGGTGGGGCGTGGGGGAGTCGCACCCGCGAGGAGGGAGGAGAGAGCAGAAGAAGAGGAAACCAGCAGGAGGAGGAGGAGGAGGAGGAAGGAGGAGGAGGAGGGTCCGCTGCCACCTCCTTGTCGAACTGGCAGAGCCCACCGTCTTGGGCAGCGGTGCGCCCCTCAGGGTTCCTGGGGTGCTTCTCGCGCGCGTGCTGCATGGCCTCGTGTGTTCCTCCAGGCTCTGCTCGTCTTGTGTGTTCGCTTTCTGCACGGGGCGCGCACCATCAGCTTGACGCACGCAGTACCCGTGGCTCGGACCGTTTGCACATGCGGCTCGTTCGAGCGCCTCGCGCGAGTGAGAAAACCGTGCAGGCAGCTGCTCCTTCCCGCGCACGCCCTCGTGATGTGGACCTCCTCCTCCCCGGCCCGCGATGGAGATTGCAGGCCTTGGTGCTGGTGCATCCTCCTCCTCCCTCCTTCCTTCTCCCTCCCTCCTTCCTTCTCCATCCCTCCTCCCTCCTCCCTCCTCCTCCATCCTCCCTCCTTCCTCCCCCTCCTCCTCATCCATAGCCTACAGTGGGGGCGCGCATCAAGAAACCATGTGCTTTTCGTCATGGTATCCTGGGTTTCTTCGCTCCGCCCGCTGCGCGGTGACTTCCCGCAGCCGTGGAAGAAGCTGCTGCGCTCAGGGCGCTCCCGGATTCCCCTCAAGCGCACCTCGCGCGCGGGTTTTCAGGGTTGGGTTTCTTGCGAGGGTTTCTTGCGGCCGCGCCCTCACTGTAGTGGTGGAGTCCTGTGCTCCAAGAAGGTTATTCAGGAATCGCGCGCTGCGCACAGTCTCATCCTGGCCCTCTCATGCGAGGACAAGCAATTCACCCACATATGCATTTGTGGTGGCCGCCCTCTGCAAGCACCGCGCGCCAGGGAGGGGCTGTCCGGCGCAGACCCAGGAGGTGCGCGCGGACGGCCGAGCGATTATGGTCGTCTGAGCAGTGCTGTTGGGATTGTTCCTGCAGATCTTGGAAGGCTGCTGCTGCGTCAGCTTTTGGTCCCCTCACGCTTGGCGCAGGAGGAGGAGGAGGAGGAGGAGGAGGAGGAGGAGGAAGAAGAGGAGGAAGAAGAGGGCGGAGGAGGAGGAGGAGGACGAGGAGGAGGAGGAGGAGGAGGAGGAGGAGGATGGAGGAGGGAGGAAGAGGAGGCGCACGCAGCTCGGTGTCCAAGTCCTCGCCGCGCACCAGTGGGCGCCGAGGGGTGCGCCCGGCGCCCACCCTGCAGGATGGCACCGTCGGCAGGGCAGGGCCGGGCCCCTCGTTCCAAGGGCCACTCGTCCCCATACTCTCAGGAGGAAAAAGAAACACACAGACACAATTAATCGTCGAGTCCCAGGAACATATGGGAAAATATGGGAAGTGGGGGGGGAGACAAAAATCCAGAAAATATGAGAAAATATGGGGAATCATTTTATTTGTGTGTATTTATTTGTGTGTCCCTGGGCCCCTTCATACTCAGGCAGTCGCGCAGCGTCCTGGCTGGCCTATACGCCCACAAAACAAATGTTCTAAGAGCCTTTTGTGGTTTGCGCGGCATGCTGTTCGAACACTTCTGGCCGAGTCTCTGTCTTATTTTAGCACATCGGGTTTCTGTGCTCAGAGCACGGCTTTTGTTCTTAGAGCATTGTTTTGTTCTAAGAGCATCTCGTGGTAGGCCCGCAGAAATGCTGGGACGGTCGTTCCCTGCTCGACAGACGGGTTGGGATTGTCACTTCCCTCCGCAGGTCGCGGGATTGCTGCCGCATCCCTCCTGCCTGCTCCCACCCCCCGCGGCACTGGAGCGGCAAGCCGGCCTGCGGAGGAGCGGGGGGGGCGTTTGGAGGGGGGGATGCAGGAAGAGGAGGAGGAGGAGGAGGAGGCGGATGGAGGAGGAGGAGGAGGAGGTCCTTCTCCTCCTCCTCCTCCTCCTCCCCCTCCTCCTCCTCCTCCTCGGGCATCCCTCCTCCTTCTCCTCTGGCATCCCCTCCTCCTCCTCCTCCTCCTCCTCCTGCTCCTGCTCCTGCTCCGAGAGAGAGAGAGAGAGAGAACAAAAAAAAACAAGGGTGGCGGAGCGGCTTGGGATCCTCTCAACAGGCCCCCCTTCGTTGCGAGCGGGCGGGGAGGCGAGGGCCCCCGCGGCTCTCCCCCATGCCTCCCCCCTCCGCGCGCCCAGGTGATGCGGGCCCTGTTCCTGCCAGGCTTCACCGTCCACGCCGGCGCGCTCTCCGCGCCAGGTGCCCGCTGCTGCCCGGGGCCCCGCGGCCCTTGCGCCCCGCCCCGGAGGAGGAGGAGGAGGAGGAGGAGGAGGAGGAGGAGGAGGAGGAGGCGGAGGAGGAGGCGGAGGCGGAGGAGGAGGAGGAGGAGGAGGAGGAGGAGGAGGAGGAGGAGGAGGAGGAGGAGATAAGGGTCCCCGCCCTGCCCCGTCCGCGGCCCTCCCGCCCTCCGCCGTCCCCGCCCCCGCCGCCCCCGACATTCCGCTGTAACAGTTCCCGCCCCTCCTCCCTGATGGCCTCTCCCGCGCCTTCCCCCCTCCGCCTCCCCCCCGCCTCCAGTCTCCCGCCTCCCGCCCCAGCTACCCCCCCCCCTACTGGCGCCTCGCGCCGCGCCTTGTCGCCGCCGTCCTCGCCAGGTTCTTCGGCCGCGTCTCGCCCTGGCTCCCTCTATCCCCCCGTCCCTCGTCCTACTCCCCCGCTCCTCAGGAGGTCGACGGGAGTGGGGGGGCGAGTTTTGGGAGGAGAGGAGGCTTGAGCCAGCAGGCACCGCGAGCGTCTCCAGGTGCAGGTACCGTCTGTTGATGGCCAGACAGGGCGATCTTTAACACATACACGGTCGGCTCTCTGCTTGGCACGAGTGGCTGGGCTGGGCTTGGCTTGCCGGGCAGCTTCCGGGGCGACGCGCGATTTCTGTAGCTCGTCGGGGCCAGGCATGGATAGGCGTTGGGCGGTCGGGGGGACGAGAGGAAATGAAGAGGAGTAGCGTAGCGTAGCAGCAGCAGCAGCAGCAGCAGCAGCAGCAGCAGCAGCAGCAGCAGCAGCAGCAGCAGCAGCAGCAGGATCAGGAGGAACAGCAGCAGCAGCAGCAGCAGCAGCAGCAGCAGCAGCAGGTGTAGATGATTATGTTGGAGAAGGTGGCTGCGTTGGCAGTCGAGAGTCGAGAAGGAGGAGGAGGAGGACGAGGAGGAGGAGGAACATGAGGGGAGGAAAGGAGGCGGATGAGGAGGAGGAGGGGGGGAGGAGGAGGTAGGAGGAGGAGGATGGGGGAGGATAGGAGGAGGAGGGAGGAAGGAGGAGGAGGATGAGGAGGGAGTGAAGGAGGAGGAGGAGGAGCCGGCTGAAGGGCGGCGATGAGGCGGCGAGAGGCCCAGCCGCACGAGGGCAGGCGGCGGAGGCGCGGCCAGAGGAGGCCGTGCCCACCGCCCGGAGAGCGGCGCGCCCCACGGCCCCGCGCCGCTCTGCCGCCCGGGCCTCGCTGCCCCTCGGGCGGGGCGCGCCTCGGCCCGGGGCGCCCCTCGCCTCCAGAAGGGGCCCCCCCGCCTCTGGCCTGCACGGGCCTGTCCTCCTCCTCCCTCTCCCCCCCTCCTACCTCCTCCTCCTCCTCCTCCTCCTCCTCCTCCTCCTCCTCCTCCCCTCCCCCTCCTCCCTGCCTCCTCCTTCCCCCTCCCCCTCCTCCCCACCCCCTCCCCCTCCTCCCCCTCCCCTCCTCCTCCTCCTCCTCCTCTCTCCTCCTCCTCCTCCTCCTCCTCCTCCTCCACCAGCCTGACGGCAGCGAGCCGAGCGCTGCCCCTGGCCTCTCGCGCCTCTCCCATGTTCAGGAGTGAAGGAAACACACACAGACAGAATGAATCGTCGACTCCCAGGAAAATATGGGAAGATATGGGAAGTGGGGGGGGAAGTGGAGGCTCGCTTTCAGTCGGGCCCGTCCCTCTACAGGAGGAATATCCCTCTACAGGAGGAATAGTCTGGGGACTATTTTTCTTTGTATGTTTTGACCCATTTGGCGCATGTTCTGCATATGTTCCATGTTTCGTCGAAGATCCCCCTGTAGGGGGCACGCCCGACTTAAGACTCGCTGCCCCCGGCCTCTCGCACCTCTCGCCCTGGCCTCTCGCTGTCCCTGGCCCATGGCCTGCCGTGGAGGCATGTGGATCGGGGGATCCACACGCCTCCATAGCGACTGCCTCCTTCCCCAGGCATGGTCGCGTCGTGAGGACGTCAGGGCGGCAAGTGTTTTTCGCTATTTTCGGCCCCTGGGGGCCCTCGACGGGCCCCGGGGCCGTCAGCCAAACGACTCAACATGAAAACTCGGCCCCCTGGAAAGGGTCTGGACTTCGGGGACGCCGTTTAAAAGCAAATCAGGACGTCGCATGTCTGGGCCACGATCTCTCGTAGGAGTCGGTCGTGCTGGGGCCGAGGAAGAGGCGGAGAAGCCAAGGGCGACCCCCCCCCCCCGCAGGGTTCACGCTGACGCCGCCCGAGGAGGACGCAGCTGTGGCGCGCTCGCCCCTCCCGCATACTCCTCGCCTCCCCCTGCTCCGCAGTTACACAATGTCCTCCTCCTCCTCCTCCTCCTCCTCCTCCTCCTCCTCCTCCTCCTCCTCCTCTTTCCTCCTCCTCCTCCTCCTCCGCCTCCTCCTTATCCGCCTCATCCGCCTCCTCCTCCTATGTGAATGCTATTCTCCTCTGTCCCCTGATGACGTCCGGAAGATATCCGGCCTCCCACCCTCCCGCGTACTATATTTTTGCACACAGGATTCCCTGGAACTGGGTTTCGCTTTTTAGTTTTTTTCAACATGTTGCTCCCGCTGCAGCGCTGGCCCCTCATTTTTGGCCTTCCGCTCGTTCCGAATCGTGCTCCCGCTGCAGCGCTGGCCTCATTTCCGCGCTTCCGTTCGTTCCGAATCGTGCTCCCGCTGCAGCGCTGGCCTCATTTCCTGGTTTTCGTAGGTGTTTTTGGAAATCCGATTCTTTTCGGTGCTTCAAGATGTTGCTCCCGCTGCAGCTCTGGCCCCATTTCTGCACCTTTGGTTGTTCCAAAACGCGCTCCCGCTGCAGCGCGGGCGTTTGCGGTCCTTCCAAAAAGGCCCCAATTTTAGAACATCCCCCCCCCCCAAAAAAAAACATTGCAAGTGATTGCACATCTGGTGCCGATTCGTTAAGTTTTTGGCCTGCAGAATCCCCCCTCACTTCGGGGCAGCGGCGTTTGGACGAAGTATCAAGCGAGAGCCCCGTTTCTGTTTTCAGATAGCGATGTTGCGAGCAGAGCCAGCGGGTGCTCTCCATTAGCCCCGCCTTGTAGGGAGCTTTTCGCGGAGCCCAGGGAGCTAAACATGGAGCCGCGACTCCAGACTGGCCCATATCCTTCGAAGACTATCAACTTACCCTCCAAGGAACCCGGTACCCTGGCATGACATGTGCGGTGTTCTGTTCTGCGCCGCTGTGCGATGCCATGTTTTGCGTTGCAGCGTTTTGGGATGCAATGCTTCACTATGCAATGCAACGCCCTGCTATGACATTATACGCTCTGCCGTGCTCTTCCACGCCATGCCGTGCCGCGCTCTACGATGCATCGCGCACCCTCTCGCGCCATACGCTCACTGCTTTGCTCGACATCCGATTGTGCGAATAGATCTACGCCGCGGTAAGGGATGGGAGGGCGGGGTAGGACGTCAGATACGACGCGAGCGCACCTAGTTTGCACTCCTCCCCCTCTTCCTCCTGCCTCCTGCGCTCTTGACAGGCCCTCCCTCCCCCTCCCCCCCACACATGCGGTGTGCAGATGGTTTCCACACGCGGTCCCCCTCCCCCTCCCCCTCCCCTCCCCCTCCGCCTCCGCCTCCGCCTCCGCCTCCTCCTCCTCCTCCTCCTCCTCCT
>CAUYUJ010001529.1:0-88800 GCA_963575745.1 Prorocentrum cordatum | reverse complement strand
GGTGTGGCCGCTCCTCGGCCGCCCGTGCGCGGGCGCCCCCCCCCCGCCGGCGCGCAACAGCCCGCGCCCGCAGGCGGGCCGCGCCTGCACGGGCCTCCTCGTGCAGCCCGACGCCGTGTGGGCCCCCGGCCTGGGCGCCGCCGCACGCTGCCGCCGGCCGCCCCCCGGCCGTTCGGCCGCTCCGCCGGCCGCCGTCGCCAGCGGCTGCTGCGGCCGCCGGGCGCCCGCGGCCGCCCGCTGCCCGCTGCCGCCGCGAGGCCGCTGGCCTGGCCGGCGCCGGGGCCGCCGTCGCCAGCGGGGCGCGTTGATGACGACGACGACGACGACGACGACGACGACGACGACGACGACGACGACGACGGCCACGACGACGACGACGACGACGACGACGACGACGACGACGACGACGACGACGACGACGACGACGACGACGACGACGGTGGGGCAGGGGGGGGGCGGCGGGATGGGCCAGGAGCGAGCAGGCGCACGCGCACACGCGCGAGTTCGCATGGCTTTCGAGAGAGCGCGCTGCGCGAGCGTTCGTGGCGTGAGCGCGGCCTCGCGGAGTGTGGGGCACGTTCGTGTCCGCAGCTGGGTTCGTCCGCCTGGAGGGGGGAGGTCCAGGAGGGAGAGGGCGCAGGGACGGGGGAGGAGTGAAGGGAGCCCTTCCGAGGAGAGGCCTCGTTCCCTGGCAGGGGCTCCGTTCACACAAGAGGGAAAAGGAGGGGGAGGAGGAGGAGGAGGAGGAGGAGGAGGAGGAGGAGGAGGAGGAGGAGGAGGAGGAGGAGGAGGAGGAGATGGAGGAGGAGGAGGAGGAGAAGGCGGAGGGGGGGTTGCGTGAAGAAGCAAGGTGACGGGAAGAACGGGTAAAGGAGGGGGACGACGAAGAGAAGGAGGGGGTGGAGAAGCTGTTGAGGAGCTGGGGCGCAGGTTGCTCTCGGAGAACGTTTGTGCCCTCTCGGGTGTCCTCTGGAATTCGTCCCGATTGTACGGGGACGGAAGGGAGGATGAGGAGGAGGAGGAGGAGGAGGAGGAGGAGGGGAAGAGGAGGAGGAGGAGGACGAGGACGAGGACGAGGAGGAGGAGGAGGAGGAGGTGGAGGAGGAGGAAGACGAAGAGGAGGAGGACCAGTGGAAATCCAAGATTCATCATCTATTTTGGAACAAACCTTGCCTCCAAGCTCCCTCATCACAGGCCCCTACAAGCGTTCTTCTCCACTGAGGGAACTGCCCTGCTGGGAGACAACTGTTTAAAGACCCTGAAGCGTGCCAAACACCATTCTCGGGACATCAACGCCACGAATCAACATGACTGTTGCGTCTTGACGATCCTGATTCGTGCCAGAGCACTGTTCCTTGGATTTCGACACCGCGAATCAAAACAACTGTTGCGACCTCACTATCCGGAGGCGTGCAAGAGTACCTCTTCTGGCACGTTGACCAATGGAACCCTTGAAGCTCTTGCATCTTATTGTAACGAATGTGCGCGGCGCTAAGACGAGAGCCACATTTTGAAAACGACCCGTCCTCAATCCGTGAAGCCTTTGCACACTTTTGCAAAGGATGTGCGCAGCGCTAAGGCGAATATTATAAATAACTTGCCCTCAATCCGTGAGCCTCTTGCACTTTTAAAAAACGAGTGTGCGCGGGGCCAAAGCGAGAGCCACTTTTTGAGAACGACCCGTGCTCAATCCTTGAACCTCTTGCATTTTGTACAACGAATGAGCGCGGCGCTAAGGCGAGAGCCACATGTTGAAAACTACCAGCCTTCAATCCGTGAATCTCTTGCACGTTTTAAGACGAGTGTGCGCGGCGCCAAAGCGAGAGCCACATGTTGAAAACGAACCCGTGGTCAATCCTTGCAGCTCTTGCACTTTTTATAACGAAGGCGCGGCGCTAAGGCGAGAGTCACATGTTGAAAGCCACCCGCTCTACATCTGCGAAGCTTTTGCCGTTTTCTACGCTTCAGGGTCACACATGGTGAGGAAGTCTCAGGCGAAGCGCCCGACCTGCTCTGTAGACCGGTCTCGGGGTGCGACAGGGAGGAGTTGCTTATAAGGAAAAGGAATGGAAGAGGAGGAGGAGGAGGAGGAGGAGGAGGAGGAGGAGGAGGAGGAGGAGGAGGAGATGGAGGAGGAGGAGGAGGAGGAGGAGGAGAGGCGAGGTCAACGCCGCCCTCGCAAACGCCCCCGCCGAGCCGCCAAGTCCAGCGGCAGCGGCGGCAGGGCCCGCGTGACGTACGGCCGGGTGTCCAGCGCGCGTGCTGATGTTTTGCCGGATGCTTTTTTGGCAGGCGGAGTGTGCATCGTATTTCTGCCTTGCCCTTTTTTCAAGGGAGGGATGACCACCCGGACAGGACCATTGGCGTCTACGAAACGGCCCTGGGCGTTTATGAAACAGCCTTGCCCTGCTCGATTCCTTCTTTGGACGAGTTTGCTACGTGATTTCGCGTGTCGGGGTGGTTATCCGTAAGGGCTTCGCCCCCTGCCGCCGGCCCCCTCTCTCGGAGAATGGGCCATGGAAGAGCTAAGTCATGAGGCCTTGGCGCTGTCGTGAAGCAGTATCGAAACTTCATGCGAAGCCGAGTCGCAATCAGCAAAACCAACTGATCACAAGAGGGGTTACCACACCTGGCGATTGGTAAGACGTGTATGGTTTAAGGGCTTGGTTACCACACCTTGCGATTAAAGGGCCGAGGGAGTTCTCGCAGTTTGGGTTACCACGCCTTGCGATGGATGTGCGTGATGGGTTCGAATTTCAGAAATGTGGCAAATCCCCTGTGTTTTTGGACCCTGACCCCGCGGATCTGCGTGAGGGGTGGCACCGAATTTCAGAAATGTGGCAAATCCCCTGTGTTTTTGGACCCTGACCCCGCGGATCTGCGTGAGGGGTGGCACCGAATTTCAGAAATGTGGCAAATCCCTTGTGTTTTTGGACCCTGACCCCGCGGATCTGCGTGAGGGGTGGCACCGAATTTCAGAAATGTGGCAAATCCCATGTGTTTTTTTGGACCCTGACCCCGCGGATCTGCGTGAGGGGTGGCACCGAATTTGATAAATGTAGCAAATCCCCTGTGTTTTTGGACCCCGACCCCGCGGATCTGCGTGAGGGGTGGCACCGAATTTCAGAAATGTAGCAAATCCGCTGTGTTTTGGACCCCGACCCCGCGGATCTGCGTGAGGGGTGGCACCGAATTTTTGAGAAATGAAGTAAATCCCCTGTGTTTTTGGACCCTGACCCCGCGGATCTGCATGAGGGGTGGCACCGAATTTCAGAAATGTGGCAAATCCCCTATGTTTTTGGACCCCGACCCCGCGGATCTGCGTGAGGGGTGGCACCGAATTTCATAAATGTGGCAAATCCCATGTGTTTTTGGACCCTGACCCCGCGGATCTGCGTGAGGGGTGTCGATTTCGAGCCCCCCCAGCAATTCAGACAACGCGCCCAGGTGAAGCTAAAAATCCTGTTTGGGCCTCCCCCCCCCTCGCGCGGTCAATCAACTAGTTACAGTAACCAGCAAGAAGTCAACTAGTTACAGTAACCAGCAAGAAGCAGAACTGTAACACTGGAAACTACAACCTACGACTGGTACAGGAAACTGCGAATCACGTGCCTCGCAGCCTGGTGGCCCCACAAGGGGGCCGGCGGATTATGGGGGTGGATGTTTGGACTTCTATTTTTAGCAGCACTGAAAACAGCAGCCTGACAATAACATGGTCAAGCACAAGCGGCAGAAGTGGCGGCAGCAGCAGCAGCAGCAGCCGAAGTTGCGGCAGCAGCGCCGGCAGCGCCGGCGGAGCTGTGGTGGTAGCAGCAGGTCGGGTCACGTCCGATCCCGCGCGGAGGCGGCCCACGCCGCACAAGTGGAGGCGGCGTTGGAAAAATATGCAGTGGTGCACTGAGGCACCCTCCTCGTCCTCCTCCTCCTCCTCCTCCTCCTCCTCCTCCTCCTCCTCCTGCTCCTCCTCCTCCTCTCTAAACACGAAATTGCCGGCAAGCTACTGCGACGCCGTCAAGGCCACGCCATCATCTTCGGCCTTTGCGATGTCGGAAGCCCGAGTGTTGCGACAAACTTGGAGCAATGTCCTAAGATCTGAGTTCGCGCCAATGAGCCCAGTGCGGTGGTGAGCCTTCTTCGACCGAGGTGGTGGCATCGGGGGTCCGCCACAGAGCAGCGTCCGAGAGGGCGACGTCCAGAAACGAGACGCCGAAAGCAGGATGACGATGGGACGAGGAGGACGGGACAAGGATGAAGGCGTGATCTAAGGAGGAGAGGAGAGGAAGGATGAGGAAGGAGGATGCAGGATTGATCAATGGGATAGGCCTTCAGAGCTGGCGGCGTCAGCCGCTCGAGAGTCTTCGGGGGTGGCGCGGCGGGGATGGCAGAACTCTCCAGCCGACGTGCCTCCTCGCTAGAGCTACAACCGCCTCGACAAGGATTGGACACTCCTGATGCACGCGTCAGCGAGCTGCACGCGAAGCCTGCAGGGGGAGAGATGGGAAAGACGAAGGATACACTCGGCGGCTGCACCCTGGGCGGAGAACCCGGGGGGGAGCTTTACATGTCTCCAGGGGCTTCGAATGCCCATGTCTTCAACGAGTCTCCCCGGATCCCCGGCGAATGCAGTACGTGCAATGGTGAAACTTGTCCGCTTGTGGGTTATCCTCCGCCGATGCATGCGGCAGGGAAGGAATGAGGAGGAGTGAAGAGTCGAAGAAGAACACACGACACAAGCATAATTTGTTGGTGCTCCGCGCGTATTTCTTGGATCCGCGTTGTGGCCACCCTGGCGGCGCCTCCCGCGCCGCCCCTGGCGCGGGAGGCGCGCCATAGAGGGGGGGTCCAGCGCAGATCCAAGAAACCCGCGCGGAGCGCCAAGAGTTTACGCTTATGCCTGTTCCCCCTTCCCTACATAAGGAAGAGTGACGAGGAGGGATGAGGATCGCAGGCCTCGGGGTTGACACCAACATCAATATCGGCAGTGTGCCTCCACCGAGGCAACAGGGTCCCGATCTCGGTGATGGTGGTAATACTCTGGCTTTCAAGCCGACCGAAATATCTCCACCAACACCGAAATCTAGGATCACCTCCCCCCTGTGGGTGCAGCACTCTGTGTTGGTGTTGGTGCACATTTCCAGGGCTCCAAGAGGAGTCCAGCCGGCCGAGGGCATTTGCCGCAGCCCGGGTTTCCGCTCAGGTGCCCCCGGCGAGGTGGCCCAGAAGAACCGGAACGGGGCCGCCGCCCTTCTCTTCTTGTGTTGCCAGCGAGGAGCGCGCGGAGTTGCAGAGGGAGAAGCAGCGAACGAGCAGGAGGAGGAAAAGGAGGAGGAAGAGGAGGAGGAGGAGGAGGAGGAGGAGGAGGAAGAGTTTCTGTTCTCCATCTCCATCCTGGCCTCTCCGTTCCCTCATTGCCTCCCCCCTTTCCCCCCTCCTCGCGTAGTCCTCCCTCTACTCGCTCGCCCTGAAGCGTCTCTTGGGGCCCACACAGGAAGCCTGCTGTCTTCAGTTTACACCTGTACGACAGAATGCGCGTCAAGTGTTTGAGCACTCGCCCTTCGCCTCTCGTCTTAAGTCGGGCCTGTCCCCCTACAGGGGGATTTTCGACGAAAAATCGAAAATGCCCCAAACATATTCCCCAAAGGGCAAAACATATCAAAAAAAATAGTCCCCAGACTATTCTTGGATTATTTGTTGATTATTTTCTGTTTTTTATTTTTCGTTCAAAATCCCCCTGTAGGGGGACAGGCCCGACGTAACTCTCGTCCCTCCTGCACGTCCCTCGTCCTCCGTCCTGCGCGAGAAGTGCACGTCCTGCGTCCCATCGCCGCCCCCTGCTCGTGGCCTCTTTGGGCTGAGAGGCCCCCCCCCCGCCCCGCCCCCCATCTCGGATCCCCGATGCATAACGGGGGCCGCGGGCCTCCGTTTTTTTTTCATGGATAACAAGAACGAGGTAAAAGATCCAACGCGGCGCGGGAAGCGCGAGCAAATGCTGAGCTTTCGCGTGCCCCGCCCCGCCTGGCGGGGCCCGCGGCCGCGGCCGCGCGGACGCGCGGCGCCGCGGGCGGAGGAGGAGGAGGAGGAGGAGGAGGAGGAGGAGGAGGAGGAGGAGGAGGAGGAGGAGGAGAGGAGGAGGAGGAGAGGAGGAGGAGGAGGAGGAGGAGGGAGGAGGAGGAGGAGGAGGGAGGAAGGGGGAGGGGGAGGGGGAGGAGGAGGGGGAGGGGGAGGGGGAGGAGGAGGAGGGGGAGGAGGAGGAGGAGGAGGAGAGGAGGAGGAGGAGGAGGAGAGAGGAGGGAGGGAGGAGGAGGGAACCTCGGGCGCGCGCGCGCGCGCTGCCTCTCCTCGGAGGGGCGCCCGCCGCGGGCGGCGGCGCCTGCCGCCGCCGCGGGGGCGGGGCGGCTCTCCGCGCGCGGCGGCCCCGCGGGGCGGCCCCGGGCCGCGGCCGGCGGAGGCTGCGCGCGTGGGCCGGGGGCCCATGAAACGACGCGAAGATCGGGACAAAATCGGATCGGGATAACTCGAAATCTCTGAGAATCGGCGGGTTTGGAGGATGTATTGGGCGCCGCGGCCGCTCCAGAGCGTTCCGGAACGCTCTGAGAGCGCTCCGGAACGCTCTGGAACGATTTATCCCGATCCTAGCCCTGTTTAAGCCCATGTGCAGACGGTTGGTAGTCCCCAAACGTGGTGGTGACAACACCTGGCGGTGAGTCTCGGGCGATTTGGTGTCACCACCCGGTTTGGGGACTCGTGCGGTTTTCCGAGGATGTCCTGGACACTGGTGGGTCCAGGAGTCACAGAACCCGGGGGGTGACCCCGCGTCCCCAAACCCAGCGGTGACCTTTTTGGGGATTCCAGGTCGCCACCTGGTATCTCACCACCCGGTTTGGGGGTTCCCAAAGACGGGGGTCTGCCAGAGCGCCCGCTCTCGCAGGATCCTCCCTGAGATCCTGGCGACTCCATTTTTTCGAGCCGGGCGTTGTCGCCCTTGTTCGGGGCCCTGGGGCCCTCATAGATCGATCCGGCTCGGAAAATGAGGCAGAAAGATTGGGTCCGGGACTCCGGGCGCGGATTTTCACGATGTTGCAATGTTTTCGCTACGTCGGATCTCAGGGTCTGCCAGAGCGCCCGCTCTTGCATTAAGTCGGGCCTGTCCCTACAGGGGGGAATTTTCGACGAAAAATAGAAAGTACTCCAAAACATAATAAAAAGAAATAGTTCAGAAATAGTCGGGGACTATTTGTTGCGTATGTTTTGGTCTTTTTGGGGTATTTTGACGTATTTTTTCTTTTTTCGTTGAAAATTCCCCTGTAGGGGGACACTCCCGACAGAAATCTTGCAGGATCCTGCAGGGCCGGGGTCACGTGGGCCCGGGCTCGGGAGCAGGATCCTGCAGGGCCCCCCGCGCTGACCCGGGCTCGGGTGCGGGAGCTCGCGGGAGCTTGCAGGGTTCTGCAAGGCCTGAGTGACTCGGGTCTGGATTGACCCGGGCCAGAAGATCCCCGACCCTGGGAGATTGCCGACGCCGACGAGCTCGTGGGCGAGATGGTGGTGGGTGTCTGTTGGGACGATGCCGCTTTTCTTTATCCCCAATGGTTGTAGTCTCGTGCCAGTTAACTGGGTCAGCAGAGCGAGCTCGGCTTCGCCCCCACGGACGATGGCGGCAGCTCGGCTGGACCGGACCCAGACATGATCGCGTGTCGTAAAAACAGGACGGGCCCTCGTTGGGCCCCGGGGCCATCCAAAAAACAATTCGGGATGAAAAACCCGCCCTGGGGAAAGGGTCTGGACTTCCAGGGACGCCGTCCCGAAAAAATCAGGACGTCGCACGTCTGGGGAGGAGGCGTGGGCGAGGAGGCCCTCGCGCAGGTCGACGATGGCGCTGGCGCTGGCGCTGGCCCTCTGGAGCCGGAGGGCGGCTCTGCGTGCTCCGGCACGGGCCGCGACAGGCAGGGCGGGGTGCAGTGCCAGTTCGCGCGGCAGGGCGTTCAGCGCAGCAAGCGCGGCCACTTCGCGCGCGTGCGCTTCCTGTGGTCGGACGACTCGTACACCTTGGGCGATGCTGAAGAAAACTTAAGTTTTCGGCCAGAGTCTCGATTATTCTTAATGTTTCACTGTAAATCCTAATATTTTAATGCAAATGTTGGGTTTTTATTCCATTTCTGAGACTATGAATTTCTTAACCCATGATTTCTTAAGCATTTCGCAGGGTGTACTGGGACTGGCGGCCGCAGCTCTCGGGGGGCCGCGGGGCCATCACGGCTCTGTCCGCTCCTGCCTCCGTGCACGACCGATGCTGCCTCCTGCGGCGTAGGAGGAGGAGGAGGAGGAGGAGGAGGAGGAGGAGGAGGACACGGAACTCGCGCGCACGACGGGCGTGAAGCTGTTGGACCCGCAATGCCGCGCCGACGCTCTGCCGCCAGCGCGCCGCCCCGAACGGCGACGCTCACCGCCCACCAGACCACCCCAACCCAACCCGAAGGCTTCCATTTGCCCTCCATTTCCAGTCGGGGGGGGATCGGGGAACACCGAAGAATTACATGGTCCCCGTACCCCCCCCCAACCCGAAATTCGGGTCAAGTTCGTGTCTTCGGGTGGGGTTGGGGTGGTCTGGTAGGTAGTCAGACGCCGTTTGGCCGACGACCTCGGGCCGTTGGCGACGGTGGTCGGGCGGGGCCGGGAGCCTGGCGCCGAGGGGCCGCCCCGGGAGAGGGAGGCCACTGCTTCGAGGACGAGAGAGAGAGAGAGCGAGAGAGAGAGAGAGAGAAAACAAACCTACCTCGCTTTTGACCATCCTCGCTTCCAAGAGATACCAAACGATGCCAAATCGCGGCCTGTACTGGTCAGGCCGCTTGGCGAGGAGGCGCGTGGTATGGCTTGGTTTTGCCTGGAAGCGAAAGCGGGGTAGGCAATTCACGCTCTCAGGGAGAGCGAGAGAAATAGAGAGAGAGAGAGAGCGTTGGTCAACTCAAGAAAACATCACCACTCTGATCTTCTTCGGATCCCGCTACCCTTCGTGGGTCGCGGGGCACAGGCATCCGGGAAGGCCCTCGGGGGGCCCGATCGGAGGCGTTCGGGTGCGCCCCGGGGGGCCCTTGGCCCCTTGGGGGCCTCTGGGAGGCTCCTGGGTGCGTACCTGCGCTCGTCGGGGCCTTGGGGGTTCGCTGGCAGTCTCGCGGGATCTCTTGGGAGGGCGGGCCCCCGGGCCAGGTCGACGTCCCCCTCGTGGGCTTCTTTCGAGGTCCCCCTGCGGGCCTCTGGGGAAGTACTGGGCTGGTCGTCCTCCTCCTCCTCCTCCTCCTCCTCCTCCTCCTCCTTCTCCCCCTCTCCCTCCCCGTTCCCCCCCTCCCCCTCCCCCTCCCCCCCCTAGCGTGTCGGGCCAGTTTGCAAGGCGGTAGGCCGACGATGCGAGTGACCGAAAGTTGCGTGGGGAAAGCTGCGTTTGTCCAGTTGGCAGTCAGCACGACTGCGCTAATACGACGAGTTATGCTACACGTCCCGAAAAGTCCGTGACAGCGCGAGTCTCGACCAGCCTGTCTTATTCAGGGGCTCCCCTGGGAGGGGCCAAAACAGCTCGAGAGGAACCCGACAGTGTCCTAAAAGGGCCCCAGTGCAGACCCTGACGGACCCAATCAAGACGGCCCAAGGCGGACCTTGAGAGCGCCAAGAAGGCGCGAGAGGGCGCTGGGAGGACCTCAAGAGGCCGACACTAATTCGAGCATCAAGGTTTTTGATGAATTGAGTCTCTCTCTTTGAGGAGGAGGGGGGGGGAGGCAGGGGGAGGGGTAAACGGGAAAGATACCCCCATCCCCAAGGGGGAAAAAGGGCTGGAAGAGGTGACCCGTCAAACCACCTACGCCCAGAGGGCTAGTGGGTCTCAGGGCTTCGATAAACCGTCAGATGTAGAGGAGGGAAGGGTGAAGATGAGGAAGGGACGCAAGAGGAAAACTGACGCGTCGGACGCATGACAATTTCGAGAACGGGTGCTCGCGCATAAGTCCGGGCTGAAACACCCGATGAGCGAAGCTCCAGCTGTTAGACTTAGCCCTGGTGGCCTTGCGACAGCATTCTTATCACCTTGCTTGCGTCGCTTGCAGCATACCGTCGGCAACAAGGAGGAGGAGGAGGAGGAGGAGGAGGAGGAGGAGGAGGAGGAGGAGGAGTGGGGAACCTGCCTCGCCGGGCCGGGTCCGTGCCGGGCCCGCCGGCGAGGCCTTCATCGGCCCCCGCGTGGAGGTGCTGCGGCTGCTCCTCACGGCGCCGGGCCCGCGCGCGAGTGATCCCGCAGCGCCACGAGGGCAGACCACGAGGTTCGGCAATCGGCGCACGCACGGCCAGGGCACCGAAGGGGGGCGCTCGGCAAGACTTCGGGGCTCGGGAGGGGCTCGCTGCTCCCTGGGTCTTTTCATGGCGGTTCCTCCGACGCCCTCCTCCTCCTCCTCCTCCTCCTCCTCGTCCCTCCCTCCCTCCCTCCCTCCCTCCCTCCCTCCCTCCCTCCCGCCCCCTCTCCTCCCTCTCCGCTCCTCCTCCTCCCCTCCTCCTCCTCCTCCTCCTCCTCCTCCTCCTCCTCCTCCCCCTCCTCCTCCTCCTCCTCCTCCTCCTCCTCCTCCTCCTCCTCCTCCTCCTCTCCTCCTCCCCTCTCCTCCTCCTCCTCTCCTCCTCCCCCTCCCCCTCCCCCTCCCCCTCCCCTCCCCCCCTCCCTCCCTCCCTCCTCTCCTCCTCCTCCTCCTCCTCCTCCTCCTCCTCCTCCTCCTCCTCCTCCTCCTTCTCCTCCCTTTGGAGCCCCAAGGGCTCTTCGGTCTTTTATCTGGCGTTCCTCGCGGTGATAGCTTGACTGCGCCGTCAGGAGTGGATCCTGGGCGAGAGCTGCCCTGGGGGGGAGGGGGTCGAGGCTTCCGGTGCCCGCGCGCTGAAGCGTTAGTCCATCGGATTCTAGAGGCGGCGGCGCTCCCCGAGATCCGGACGTCGTTCTTCTGTCCGCACACGCGCTTTCGTCCGAGATCGAGCCTCGGGGCCATCACTGACGGGCCCGTTTTCCACCACCGCCACAAGCGGGAGGGGGGAAGGAGGTGGAGGACGAGAAGGAGGAGGACGAAGAGGAGAAGGAGGAGGAGGGGAGGAGGGAGGAGGAGGAGAGGAGGAGAGGAGGAGGAGGGAGGAGGAGGAGGAGGAGGAGGAGGAGGGGAGGAGGAGGAGGAGGAGGTGGAAGGTGGAGGATGGGGAGGAGGACGAGGAGGAGTGGAGGATGAGGAGGAGGGAGGAGGAGGAGGAGGAGGAGGAGCCCCTCCCCCCCCAACATATAGTGGTGGTGGTGGTGGAAAACAAACCCATCAATCACCGATCCATGCAGCTTGAGGCATGCTTCGAGGGGGAGGAGAAAGAGGAGGAGGAGGAGGAGGAGGAGGAGGAGGAGGAGGGGGGAGAGAGGAGGAGGAGGGAGGAGGAGGAGGAGGAGGAGGAGGAGAGGAGGAGGAGAGGAGGGAGGAGGAGGCGAGGAGGAGGAGGAGGGAGGAGGAGGAGGAGGAGGAGGAGGAGGAAGAGGAGGAGGAGGAGGAGCCAGGAGGAGTGTCGCACTGCGGGCGCACCCTCCTGGGCCGGAGGTGGAGCCTCTTGTTGGGCACAAGGGTGGGCGCGGACTTGGGCGCGGTGTCGCCATGCGTGCGCCCTCGTAGATGGATCCCTCAATGAACGCGCAGCGTGTAGGGGTGCGCCGAGTTGGGCGCGGTGTTGCCATGCGGACTCCGTCACTGGGGCCGTAGGTGGAGCTAGCGCCTTCTGGGGCACCAGATGCGTGAGGTTCAGGAGGGGAAAAACACAGACACAACTAATTGTCGATTCCCCAGAAAATATGAGAAACTATGGGAAGTGCGGGGGATGACAGGAACCCAGAAAATATGGGGAAATGTATGTGTGTGTGTGTGGTGTGTGTGTGTGTGTGTGTGTGTGTGTGTGTGTGTGTGTCCCGGGTGCCCCTTCAGAGGTGCGTGCTGCCATGGGCGAGGTGCCCTCGTGGGGGCGCCCCCGCTGGGGCCTGCGCGGACACAAGCGTGTGAGAGGTGCGCCAGCGTGGGTTCGGCGCTGGGGCAGCTCCCCGTGCTGCGCGAAACGTGTGAGGGGTGTGCCGATGTAGGCGCGTCGCGGACATGCGAACGCCGTGACATTAAGATCGAGAGAGAGGGAGAGAGAAAACAAACAAAAAAACGGCCCGCCGCGGGCGCCTCCGGCTCAAGCAGGCTCCGCCCCCCCCTTCCCCCTCCCGACCCACCCCTGGCGCGGGGGCCGGGCGGGCCGGGGGGGGGGCCGCGCCCAAACTCGCTCCTGGGGCCTCCGGCACTGAAGGCGGAACTCCCTATGAGGTCCGAGGCGTGTGAGGGGTGCGCCAGACTGGGCGCGGTGTCGTCACTCCGGGCCGCAGGCGGACGTGCTCATGGGAGCAGGAAGCGCGAGGGGTGTGCTGACATGGACATGCGCAGGGCAGAGGCAGGGAGAGGAGGGGGAGAGGGATGAGGCGCGGGAGGCGGAACTGAGGTTTAATGCGCGGCGCTGCAGATTCAGTTCGAGGACCCAGCACCGCAGAGCGTTTGGGAAACAGAAAGAGGGGATGATGGAGAGGAGCAGGAGGCAGGAGGTGAGACGCGCGTCGCTGCTTATTCCATGCGAGTTCCCAAATTCGCAGGAGGGTTGGGACACAACTCTTTTTCCTCCTCGTTTTCCTTTCTCTGGTTTACGATGAACTGGAGCTCCAGCGGCAGCAGGATGAGGAGGAGCAGCGGCAGACAGCAACTTGCCTTGTTCACATCGCGCTCGGCCGTCCGTCTGATGTCCTTGTGGACACGTGATTGTACGGCTGGCCAGGCCTGCAAGGCGCTTGGCACCCGGGCCGCGGATGCAGGGATGCGGAGGAGGAGGAGGCGGCGGAGGCGGAGGAGGAGGAGGAGGAGGAGGAGGAGGAGGAGGAGGAGGAAGAGGAGGAGGAGGAGAGGAGGAGGAGGAGAGGAGGAGGTGGCGGGTGGTCATGAAGGTGGCGGTGGTTGTGGAGGAGGAAGATGAGCAGGAGGAGGAGGAAAGGGAGGAGGAAAGGGAGGGAGAGGGGGAGGGGTGGTGGTGGTGGAGGTGTGGGGAGGGGGGTGGAGGAGGAGGAGGAGGAGGAGGAGCAGGAGGAGGAGGAGGAGG
This sequence comes from Prorocentrum cordatum, assembly GCA_963575745.1. NCBI lineage: Eukaryota > Dinophyceae > Prorocentrales > Prorocentraceae > Prorocentrum > Prorocentrum cordatum. Next base: position 75,633 of record CAUYUJ010001529.1, on the reverse strand, counting down.
AGGTAGCCTGCACCTAGTGGACGCCAGACCGAAAGCGGGGATGGTGCACGGGTCGGGGATCAGCCAGCAGAGGGGGGAAGAATGGAGGAGCAAGCGGAGGTGGTTTTGTCATGGTGGAGGTGGAGGAGGAGGAGGAGGAGGAGGAGGAGGAGGAGGAGGAGGAGGGGAACACAGGAGGATGGGGAGGATCGAGGATCGAGGATCGAGTGGTGGCGGTGGTGGCCAAGGATAGAGGATCGAGGATGTCCCCCCCCCCACTCGTGCCCCTCGCAGGCGCTCTGCGAGCCGCTCTACAGACCCGCGGCCGAGGCCCGCCGAGAGCCGCTGCGCCGGCCTGGGCCTGGCGCGGCCGGGGGTGCGGTCCTTCTCCCAGACAGGATCGCGTCGTAAAGAGTTCAGGACGGAGGTTTTTCCTTCTTTTCGGCCTCGAGAGGCCCTCGCCCGGCGCCAGGACCGTCAAGAACGGCTCAGGGTGAACCGCCGGCCCCGGGGAAAGGGTCTGGACTTCCGGGCCGGGCATCGCCTGGATCGGTGCGGTCCTTCTCCCAGACAGGATCGCGTCATAAAAAAATCAGGGCGGAGGTTTTTCATTCTGTTCGGCCTCTGGAGTTAAGTCGGGCCTGTCTCCCCACGGGGGGATTTTCGACGAAAAGTAAAACACACCCCCAAAATAGTCAAACAATAATATAAAAAAAGTCTGGGAACTATTTTTTGAGAATTTGGGGGCCTTTTGGGGGTATTTTGGGTGTATTTTTTCCGTCGAAAACCCCCCTGTAGAGGGACACACCCGACATAACTCTAGAGGCCCTCGCCGGGCCCCAGGACCGTCAAAAACGACTCAGGATGAAAAGCCAGCCCCGGGGAAAGGGTCTGGACTTCCGGGGGCGCCGTCGTGAAAAAATCGGGACGTCGCATGTTTGGGCTTCACTGCCTCCTCCTGGGTTCATCCCTATCTTTCTCCCTCGTCTCCTCCACCTCCCTGCCTCCCTACTCCCCCTTCTCCATCTCCTCCTCTCCCCCCTTCCTCATCCTCCCTCTTCCCGCTCCAGGAGACTGGGTCCGAGCTCTCTGCGGAACGCCGGACGAACGACTCGGCGGACGTTCCGGGATCGATTTGGATTGTGGAATCGTTAGCTCGACTCGGTTTGGCTTCTGGCGGCTGCAGGTGAGAAAATCTCGGCTGTCTTGAGATGCTCCACTATCAATTTGATTATCGTTTGTGGCACCTCGTGGCACTTCACTATTCTTGCCAATGCCCCCTCCCGTGGGCCCGTAGTGCAGCTCCAGGAATCGATGCTGTGTTGGCAGAACCAGCTGCTCGAAGAGGTTGTAGCAGGGATGGCAGGGCCAGGCCTGCTGGTGGCCAGGCGGGGTGGGTAGGCCCCACGGAGGAGGAGGAGGAGGAGGAGGAGGAGGAGGAGGAGGAGGAGGGAGAGGGAGGTGGAGGAGGAGGGCGGAGGAGGAGGAGGTGTGAGATATACGCTGTACATTATGTGTGTATGCTATGTTGCAGTGTGCAGACAGTGCAGAGCAAGGCTGTAGCATAGCGGTTGTACCATTGCACTTTGGCCCGAACCTTTTTAAGGCCCTTGAGTCAGACCGAGCACGCTGTGAAAACGTCTCAGATGTTTCTCTGGTTTCTCATTCTTATTGCCATCAGAGACTTCGTGGGCTTTGATAAGTTCATATTGGTAGCGGAGCCGGTCGATCTTTCGGCAGGCTCGTCAGCGCCCTTCATATCCTGTGGTTCGTTCAGCATCGACGGCCACATCTCCATATTGACTAGCTTCGAGCCCAGCGTCAGCTACATCTCGGAATCGACCTCCAGCGAGGTCCAGAGCGACGACTTCAGCAGCGAGTACGAGCAGTATCATCATTCCTCTCTCGGCAGCGAGGACGACTCCTACGCCGTCAAGGTCAGCATCATGGCGAAGGCAGGCGGCAGAGGAGCCGATGACCAGACAATACTACCAGAACGCGGAGTTCCACAGTTCGACGGCACATTATCGAGATGGAAGGAGTACGAGAAGCGGGCGACTATGTTCATAGCGAAGCTTACCTTGGAGAAGGAGGGCGAAGCTGCTCTCATGTTATCAGCTGGGCTGACGGGTGAAGCCTGGGATGAAGTTGAGGATCTCACGGCGGGCGACCTGATCAAGCCTGGCGCGGCTACAGCGCTGCTCACACGCTTAAGGAAACGATTCAAGATGGACACACGGACGGAGTTGGCAGATGACTTCGAGGAGTATTTCTACAAGTTACGACGTAATCGAGCAAAGACCCTGTTCGGCTACATATCAAGAGTTCGGGCGTCAGGGCGGAAGCTCAAGACGCATGACATCGAGCTGCCATCCAAGGGTCGGGGATGGCTGATTCTACGACGAGGTGGTTGCAGTTCAGACCAGAAGGCAGTCATCATGTCCATCGTGGGCAAGGATATCACACAGGACAAAGTGATCGAGGCGCTGGAGACGACATTCGGACAGGGGAGCACGGTATACGAGCCTAAATCATGCACGGAAGCAGTACCACGTGGACGACGAGATAGGAGAGTACTACGACGAAGATGCATACTATGGCCAAGACGACGAACTAGAGTTCGACGACGGCTACGAGCAGGAGTACTGGGCCGAGGACGGCGACGAGAGCTGGTGCGACTGCGAGGAGGCCTACTATCAGCGGGACACGGCGACGATTCAGGACTTCGACGTATCGGAGTACGACGAGGTCTACGCGGCCTACCACGACGCTCGCAAGCGTTTCAATGACTTGAAGCTTGCACGAGGCTACTACCCGGTGGTGGCGATGGTGCCAGGCGCGACGGGATCATCAGCACCGGCAGCAACGAGGCGCCCTCCTAGCAAGGGTGGAGCAAAAGGACGTGAACGATCTCGAGGAGCTGGTAAGAAGGGCAGCCCAGGACAGAAGGGCTCACCACACTCGGCACCATCTCGCCCTTTCAATCCGTATACGAGGCCAAGACCCACGGAGAGGGCGGATGCAGCTACGAGGCCAGCACCATCCAAGGCGACTTGTCTACGATGTGGCGGAGTCGGACACTGGGCGAAGGACTGCTCAGAACCACCGAAGAAGCGGCCCCATGGACAGATGGATCGAGAGATGATGGTGGACGAAGTCTACTGGGGCGACCGCAAGACGGCCGGCATCATTCCCGCACAATTGGCGATCCTGGACGGCGGCGCGACTACGCTTATGTCAGGTTCGGAGACTATCAAGGAATACCTGACCACATGCCACGCCAGGGGCTACCCGATCGAGACGCTGGAGTTTCACGCGTGTCGGAGGCCATTCCGTTTCGGCAATGGCAAGGTGGAGCACGCACTGTGGTGCGGCGTCATTCCAGCGAGCTTCAAGGGCAAGACGGGAACCCTGTACATCTACCTTGTTCCAGGGGAGACGCCAACACTCTTCCCGCGGCCCCTGCTGGAGAAGTTTGCAGTGCAGGTCGACTTTGCGAATCAGCAGTTGGCGTGGAACGGCGGCAGCTACGAGGAGGCGCGCACGTCTCCGCAAGGCCATTACATGGTGGATCTGCTTGAGGACATGGACGACCAGACGAAGGACATTCAGTTGGATTTTGAGTACGAGCCGGTCGATTTCAAAGAGTTCATGGACGGCGACAGGACCATCAGCGGCCTGGAGCTTCTAGATGAAATCTACAAGGTCGACAATAGCAGCAGCGACGATGGAGAGCAGTGGGAAGTTGCACATCAGCGGGCGCACTCAGAAGGATGCCCCCAACGAGTCGTGAAGGTCAACTGCTGTGGCGAGTATATGAAGCAGTATCTGTGTCAGAATCATGCTTCCTGCGGCAACCTTTGCTTCGCAACGGCGCCGATCCAGCCAGTCGACCCGAACCTGCCAGAACCATGCTGGTGCCTGGCGGACGCGAACAGCGACGGGACGCAGCTCACCGAGCAGGACACCTACAGCAGCGACGATGGCGACAAGAGGCAGGTCACGACCAACTTCATTCAGAAGATCGAATCGGCGATCAAGCACGCGAGCGACCAGCGCATGCAGGCAATGCGGCGTGCAGCGGCAAAGCGCTGCACCACGCGACGGAAGGTCTGGGAGGTCTATGCAGGCGAAGCTAGGTTATCTCAGAGTCTACGCGACCTTGGAGCGGACGTCGAGTCGCTCGGACTACACACGGGCTGGGACTTCGCGAAGGCCGAACACCGAGAGCGGTTCAAGCGCAAGCTACACGAAGAACAGGCAGACGAAGTACATCTCTCCCTGATGTGTGGACCTTGGTCCAACGTGCAGGAGCTAAACATTCACCAACACCCAGGTTGGAAGGAGTATCTTATTGAGCTACGTGGCTGGCATCGTCGGACACACCTGCAGTTCGTGGCGGACGTCTACCACATCCAGCGTGAAGGTGGACGTCATGCTCGCGCGGGACATCCAGCCGCATCGAGGGCTTGGCAGACCAAAGCCTGGCCCAACCTACCGGGCGACAAAGCGACCTTCGACCAGTGCATGCACGGTCTTACCCTACCAGGAAACGACGACCAGCCGGTCAAGAAGCCCACCACCATCAGGACCACCAAGAAGCTCATGGCGGCTATCAGGAGCACGCGATGCGACAGGTGCCATCAGCACGCAGTACTGGAGGGCAACGTGGACGGCAGCGGCGCCAAGCGCACAAAGGTCACGGGGGACTACCCGTTCATCTGTGCAGCCACCCTGGCACAAGTTATGGTGGAGGCCGAGGTCGAGGAGATCTACAACGGCGAAGACGTCAGCAGCGGCAGCAACCCCACCTCGACGGACGAGACGGCGAAGGAGGAGGTTGTCCACGCGCACTCGCAGTTACGCGAGAAATGCGGCACCGAGGCGTTGCGCTACGTCAAGCGGCTACGCCGGAACATGGGACATCCCAGCCCGACGGTACTACATCGGCTACTACAGCAAGCAGGAGCTCAGGAGAATGTGCTCAACTGCGCGTCTGAGTATCACTGCGAGCGCTGTATGCAGCGGCAGCGCCCGCCTAAGGCACCCGCATCGTCAGCCAAGCAGCCGACGAAGTTCAACGAGACCGTCTACACCGACGTGTTCTGGGTCAAGACAGCGACAGGCAAGACGGCCATCCTGTCGATGGTGGACGGTGCTACCAGGTACTGTGCCGCACGGACAATCAAGACGGAGACGGCCGACGAACTGATCAAGGCGGTCGAGCGCGGCTGGATCAGGCAGTTCGGCCCCATGGGCGAGCTACGTGCCGACGACGGCTCAGGCTTCGCGTCGGACAAGTTCACGCAGTTTCTGGAACAACATCGTATCGTTTGTGTGATCGCAGCAGGCGAGGCTCGGAGCGACGTCACCAGGTGGTTCGAGAGGCGATCGAGCTTTACTGCCAGGACGCCATCGAGCGCACGGCCAACACGGTGCTCGACGAGAAACTTATCACCGAGGCGTGCATCTATGTGCCCCACCAGGTCAACCGAGTGGCGTTTGCAAAGGTGCACTCACCATGCCAGTGGGTTCTGGGCATGGATCCCACTGCAACGATGACCAACTCCAGCGACAAGTTCTCGCCAGCGACCCTGTACCAGATGAAGGAGGACGAGGATTTCAAGGATGTGCTGGAAAGGAGGTCTATGGCGGCGTTAGCTTTCATGAGGGTGGACGCCTCAGCCAAACTTCAACGCGCACTCCTACGACGACACGTGGCGCTCAAGCACGATTTGTCCATCGGCCAGCGGTGCTACTACTGGCGCGAGGGCAAGACTATCAAACTGATCAGGAACAAGTGGAAGGGCCCCGCAGTCGTGGTTTTCAAGGAGATGCGCCAAGACGAGAGTGGACCACGCATCTACTGGATCGTTCACGGCACGCAGCTACTACGGCGTGCACCTGAACACGTTCGGCCAGACGCGAGTGATCAAGGGTGCGTTCTCCTCGAGAACCTGGCCCAGGCCAAGGATGCACTGGGCAGTATTCGGAGGACAGGCGTGACACAGTACCACGACATCAGCTCACAGCAAACCCTGTTCGACGCACCGTGCGACTCGGACATGGACGTCGACGACGACGCGGGGGACGGAGACGGAGACGAAGGTCCGGCATCCAAGCGACGTCGAGGAGGAGGTCCTGGTTCTAGGGCGTCCCCCGTGGCGGAGGTACCTACAGAGGCATCGTCATCTGGGTCAGCGGTGGCAGCAGCCACGGCAACACCAGAGGTGCCACCAGCCACAGCAGCTCCAGCGGGGGATCTTCCTGACGCGGAGGCGCTGGCACCCGACGGCAGTCGACAGACGTCTAACTCTGGTCAGCCAGACCATGAGCCGACGCCGACAACACCCCCACCAGAGCAAGAACAGCCAGCAGCTCAACCGACAGCACAGCCAACGCAGACAGCGCAGCCAGCAGCCTCATCGTCATCAGCGGTGGCAGCACCATCATCGGAGCAGGAGCTCGGATCGACGCAGACGCGGTCGAGGCCTATATCAAATCTTCAGAAAGAGCGGCTCAGGATGGACAAAGCGGAGGCGGCGATATTCACTAGACCTGGAGGCGGAGTCTTCAGAGGCACTCTACCCGACCCTGGACTGAGCAGCGCGGTGCCAGTACCGGACCTCGACGATGCTGACGACGAACTTGCAGCTTTACAGCTTATGGTCACCAGTCAGGATTTGCCATTCGGCTGGGAGTTCGACGGCACGGGTGCAAGGCTCAGCGACATATTCGTGGACATCAGCACGAGGAACATGACGCCCCACGAGCGCGCAGCGGAAGGAGCTGACGGAGTTCTTCGGCAATGACGTCTGAGAGTTTCACAAGCCCACCGGGGAGGAGGACCCTCGGCGGATACTCAAGGCGAAGTGGGTGCTCAAGTGGACAAAGAACGACGACGGCACACCACGTGCCAAGGCGCGGCTGGTACTACAAGGTTTCAACCCCGACGCACTCAGTGGCGCGGCACCGACGGCATCACCTACAGCCTCGAGGCTGGCAAGACAGATGGCGCTACTACTGGCGGCCAACAACGGCTGGAGACTATGGACAGCAGACGTAGCTACTGCATTTCTTCAAGGACGACCCCAAGAGCGTGAGTTAGATGCGAAGGTGCCCAAAGACGCGGCAGAGCTCATGGGCATCGAGCCGAATACTCTGAAGCTCATCAAGCCAATGTACGGCCAGGTGGACGCACCGAGGCGTTGGTGGCTACGTGCGGTGGACGACCTGAAGGCCAGTGGTCTCAAGCAGCATCCTTTGGACCCCTGCGCGTTTCTCAGTTTCGATGAGGACGGCAATAATGACGCGTTCATTCTACTCTATGTGGGCGACATGCTGGGATGTGGAGATCGGCGGCCGGGCAGTAACTATAGTCGAGCTATCACCCAGTTAAAACGAATGCTCAAGTTCAGGAAGTGGATCGAAGACGACAAGATGGATTACTGCGGCAGCGACTTGACGCAGACCCCGCACTGGGGGAACCCGAAGTCGAACAGCAGCGAGATTGAAGTGAAGATGGCGACCTACGCGAAGAACCTGAAGCCCATTACGATCGACCAGAAGGGCAGCGACAACACGAGGGAGCTCACTATCAAGGAGAAGCGGCAGCTACGAGGCCTACTCGGAGCGTTGCAGTGGCCATGCTCTCAGGCGTGTCCTCATCTTTCGGCTTCGGTCAGCATTCACCAAGGGCAACTACCTACGGCAACAGTGGGCACGGCCAAGGAGGCGAACAAGACACTGCGGTTCTGCAAGCAGAACTCGGACGTCGGGCTCAAGATGAAGAAGATCGGCCAGGTATGCGACATTGTGTTCGTAGCAATGACGGACGCAGCCTTGGGGAGTTCGACAGGGCGGGCCAACTCATGGTGGCTGCGTCATCTTGGCATGCCACAAGAAGATATTCGACGGACGCGAGTCTGACTTTAGCGTGATCGACTGGAAGTCTTTCAAGCTACTACGCATGGGACGTTCCTCTCTGCATGCGGAGCCACAGGCAGCAGCAGCGGGCATGGATGGCTTGGAGTTCGCGAAGCGATTCTGGGCAGCCCTGATCTACGACGGCGTGGACATCACGAAGGATGAAAGCACCCACATGGCGGATGAGTCAGCATTAGTTGTGGACGCGAAGGCGCTCTACGACGCGGCCCAAAAGGAGAGCATCACTAGCTTCCAGGACAAGCGGACCGGCATCGAGGTGCTAGCGCTGCGTGAGAGGATGGAGGCTACAATGACACGCTGGAGGTGGGTATCTTCAGAGAGGCAACGCGCGGACGGGCTCACGAAGATCGCGGCGAGACAGCTTCTCGCCGACCGTCTGCGATATGGCAGGCTACAGCTCAAGCATGACCCGAACTACACGGCGGCGAAGAAGAAGACCAAGGAAGAGCGACAGGAGAGCATAGATCAGACCATGCCGGTGACGTCGGCGGCAACGTGGAAGGCAACGACACCGTTCATGCAATTGGCGGTGTTCGCAACTAGTTGTTGCAGATCGGCGGCTCACTCGGGCTACGACACGAAGAACGAGAACGACGGCTATGGTATTTTGATTTGGTTTGCCATGTTCTTCATATTTCTTGGAGTATGTGGAGCCTATCCCGTTGCATCCTACCTGATCAAGGTCAAGGAGGCCGGGTACAAGTGCAAGATTGAGTTGGCAGTTCTACGGGCGAAGACCGAAAAGGAGAGGATCGAGAAGGAGAGAGAACCAAAAGGACCATCAAGTGACGAACGCGGCGGCTCGTCGAACGACCAACACACGGCCAGGACGGTGGGAACGCAGAGCATGACGACATACAAGCTCAGCGGAGACGTATGGAGGCTTCAGCATCAGACCCAAGGTTTTCGCAGAGCAGGCGAGGTGATGACCGAGCCAGAGTTGACAGAAGGTTTTCGAGTTCACAAGTGAGGTTGGTATTCAATGCTTTTATTTCTTCGTTCTGCGGCTTGCATTGCTTGCCGCCCGAGAGTTTACGATGGTGGACTTCGTTTGGAAATCCATTTGTGATCGTGGATTTCGTTTGGAGATCCATGTATGAATGTGGATTTCGCTTTGGAGGTCCATTTACTTGCAGTGCGATCTATCGGCATTGTTTCTCTAGCGCGGAGTTAGTTACACTTTCTCACGCATTATAACTTTGTTTTTCATTTTGTTTATTGTTAATGCAATATTATGAATGTTTATCTGGATTTGTTATATTTCAGACTGAAGGATGGTTTCCCTCTGTTTCTTTGGTTTTTACTCTTTCACGGGTGTGAGATATACGCTGTACATCTTGTGTGTGTATGCTATGTTGCAGTGTGCAGACAGTGCAGAGCAAGGCTGTAGCATAGCGGCTGTACCATTGCACTTTGGCCCGAGCCTTTTTAGGGCCCTTGAGTCAGACCGAGTACGCTGTGAAAACGTCTCTGATGCTTCTCTGGTTTCTCATTCTTATTGCCATCAAAGACTTCGTGGGCTTTGATAAGTTCATAGGAGGAGGAGGAGGAGGAGGAGGAGGAGGAGGAGGAGGAGCAGGAGCAGGAGCAAGAGCAGGAGCAGGAGGACGAGGAGGAGGAGGAGGAGGAGGAGGAGGCGGGAGAGGGAGGAGGAGGAGGAGGGCGGAGGAGGAGGAGGAGGAGGAGGAAGAGGAGGAGGAGGAGGACTCCCTGCTGCTCCTCTGTCAGAGATGAAGCAGCCCAGGCCGGCGGCTCCCCGTGGCTCATGGTCATGGGCGACATGGACCTGCCTCCGCGTTCTCGCTTTTGCTCCCTCCCCATCTGCAGTCAAAAACCCTAATAAGGACGCGCGATTCTTCTCAGGGTACCCCTGCGTCCCTGCTCTTCCTTGCTCTGGCGCCCCTGAGGTTTTCGCCGTCCGCCGCCCCCACCAATCCCAACCTCGGTTTCCAAGGATCTTGCGTCCTTGCCGCGCGTCCTTATTAGGGTTTTTGACTTACTCTTCTCCCATGTCCCCATCCCTTCGTTTTCCCCTCCGTCTGTCTGTGTGTATGTGTGTCTGTCTGTCTGTCTGTCTGTCTGTCTGTCTGTCTGTCTGTCTGTCTGTCTGTCTGTCTGTCTGTCTGTCTGTCTTCTGTCTGTCTGTCTGTCTGTCTGTCTGTCGGTCTGTCTGTCTGTATCTCGCTATTTCTTTCTTTGTGTTGCTTTGCTTGTTGTTCTTCTCTTTATACACACACACATATATACATATATATATATATATATACTGATATAGACGTATTCTAGATGTTCCGCGTAACCCCACAAGCCCATCCAGAAACGATGCCCAGACGAGTTGCTCTGATCAGGGATGTGAACGAGAACGTAGTGGAACAAAGAGCTGGCAGACGTCGTGCCTCAAGAGGGGAAGGATTGAGAAGGAATCCGAGGAGGAGCAAGAGGAAGAGGAGGAGGAGGAGGAGGCGGAGGAGGAGGAGGAGGCAGAGGGGGGGAGGAGGGACGAGAAAGGATGAGGAACAGGCGGATGAGGAGGAGGAGGAGGAGGAGGAGGGCGAGCAGAAAGGTCAGAGGCCTCGTGGATGTCTCGGATTATCTTCGAAGTTCTTTCGAGAGCTTCTTGGAGTCCTCTTGCGGCGTCTTCAGGGTCTCTTGGAAGTCCCGGGGGCCTCTTGGGGCGTTTTGGATGCCTCTGGAGGGCCTCTTGGAGCCTCTTAGGGGGTCTCTTGGGAGCCTCGTGGGGGCATCTTGGGGGCCTCTTGGGGGCCTTTGGGGGGCCTCTTGGGGCCTCCTGGGCACCTCGTGGGTCCGTCCTGGGGAACCCTAGGAAGTCTCGGGGACCATCTTGGGGCCCTCTTGGAGGAGATCGATCAAATGAGGGGGGGCTCCTTACTCGGCCCCCCCTCAGGAGGCCAAACTTCGGCCAACACTTTAGTCCAGCCCGAGGCCATTTTGGACGCTGCACCGACACGCGGCCCGCCCCCGTCCAGGTCCAGGGGGAGGGGATATAGGGGAGGGGTCAAGGCACCCTCCCCGCCCGCAGGCCGTCTCGCTCACTCCCACCCGCCCTCCCAACACATGAGCAGCACCCGAGCCGCAGCGTGGTCAGCAGTAGTTTTGGGATGGGCAGCGAATGGGAACTAAAGCAGGCCCCATGTGCGCAACGCTGGGGCGAGGTGCGCCAGGCGTGCCAGGCCCGCCAGGTGCGCGAGGCACCCCTGTGGCCCAAGCGTGCCTGGCACGCCCAGTGCGCGAGATGCGCCACGTGATCCACGTGCGCCATGTGCGCCGCATGCTCCAGCCGCGCCAGGTGTGGGGCACGCGCAGAGTGTGCCAGCAGCGCCTGGGCACGTGCCAGTACATGTCCGCCACCACCACCCTTGCCGAAAACCAGTGCGCAATCGCGGCGGGGTGGCCGTCATAGCGCCTGGTGGGCTTGCACATAGCATGCAATATGCCAGCACCCCCGCCATCCCAGTCAAACACCACTACACAGTGATCGCGGGGTACCCGCACCTGATCCAGATTTTGTCTCGAAGGGTATGTTGCATCTTTCCCACATGCAACGTGGGTATCCTGTTGTCTCTGCACACCCCGCGCAGGAACCTCACCCACCGCCCCTCTCCTCCTCTTATAGCCATCCCGCCACCATCATCATCATCATCATCATCATCATCATCATCATCATCATCATCATCATCATCATCATCATAATCATCATAATCATCATCATCATCATCATCATCGTCATCCTCATCATCATCATCCTCATCCTCATCCTCATCCTCATCATCAGCATCAGCATCAGCATCAGCATCATCATCATCATCATCATCATTATCATCATCATTAGCATCATCAGCATCATCATCATTAGCATCATCAGCATCATCATCATAATCACCATCACCATCATCATCACCATCAGCAGCATCATCATCTTTGTCACCATCTTCACTACCCTCGTCATCTTCATCATCATCAGCATCAGCAGCATCGTCATCAGCATCATCATCGCCATCATCATCTCTATCAGTATCACCATCATCAGTTTCCTCATCATCAGTTTCCTCATCAACGGTTTCCTCCTCATCAGCATCAGTATCATCATCACCATCTTCATCATCATTATCATCGCCAGCATCATCATTGTTCTCACCATCAGCAGCGTCAGCATCGTCTTTACCGTCGTCGTCGGCGTCATCATCATCATCATCATCATCACGCACGCACGCACGCACTCACTGACTCATTCACTCACTCGCAACCACGCCATGGTCATCGCCAGCATGATCACCACCATCACCATCGTCATCTCACACGCACCCGCGCACTCACACACACACACACACACTCTCAAGCACACAATCGCACGCCCACCCATCATCACACTGGTGTAATCATTATCATCATCAGCATCAACATCATCATCATCACCACCATCACCACCACCACCATCATCATCATCATCGTCATAATCTTCCTCATCATGATCACCATCATCATCACCATCAGCATCATCACCATCCTCATCATCAGCATCAGCACCATCACCCATCACTCAGCATCGTCATTACACCATCATCACCATCATCATCATCATCGTCATCATCATCAACATCACCCCACCATGGTCACCGGTCATCATCACAGCACTCACACTCGCTCACATGCTCACACAGTCATCTTGAGGACCTCTCGATCGGTAGCCTCGTCTGTGAGTGAATTGCGAGGAAGTCTCAGGCAGGAGCCACCTCATGTTTGTAATCCCAGCGGGTCATCCTCAGACCTGCAACTGTCGTCATTGTTGTTGTCTTCAGGCCTGAAGATGGAGGAAGACTCAAGCGGGAGCGTCGTCTGTGAGGGAGTGTCGAGAAGTCTCAGGCGGGAGTCCCCTTCCTAGGGGGCCCGCACCTCATGTGTTTCATCCCAGCGGGTCATCCTTAAACTTGTAAATGTCGTCACTTTTGGGCTCCCCAGGCCTGAAGATGGTGGAAGCCTCAACCAGCGGGGGCCGCCTCCCTGTGGGGCCCGCACTTCATGTTTTGAATGCCGGCGGGTCATCCTTAAACATGTAGTTGTTGTTGTTTTAGCTCCTCAGGCCTGAAGATGGAGGAAGAGAGCCTCGTTTGTGAGTGAGTTACGAGGAAGTCTCAGGCGGGAGCCCCTTTCCGAAGGGGCCCGCACGTAATGTTTTTAATCCCAGGGGGTCATCATCAAACCGGTACTTTTGGGCTCCCCAGGCCTGTGTACGGAGGAAGTCTCAAGCGGGAGCCTCGTCTGTGAGCGAATTGGGAAGAAGTCTCAGGCGGGAGCCTTTGTCTTGCACGATGCATGAGGAGAACAGGCGGGATGGAGATGAGATGGAGAAGGAGGAGGAGGAGGCGGAGGAGGAGGAGGAGGTGGAGGAGGAGGAGGAGGAGAGGAGGAGGAGGAGGAGGGGAGGAGGGGGAGGCGAGAGGGGGAGGGGGAGGGAGGAGGAGAGGAGAGGAGGAGGAGGAGGAGGAGGAGAGGAGGAGAGGAGGAGGAGAGGAGGGGGAGGAGGGGGATGATGATGATGATGATGATGATGATGATGATGATGATGATGATGATGATGATGAGGAGGAGGAGGAGGAGGAGGAGGAGGAGGAGGAGGAGGAGGAGGAGGAGGAGGAGGAGGAGGAGGAGGGGGCGCGCATCAAGAAACCATGCGCTTTTCGTCAGGGTGTCCTGGGTTCCTTCGCTCCGCCCGCTGCGCGGTGACTTCCCGCAGCCGCGGAGGAAGCTGCTGCGTTCAGGGCGCTCCCGGAATCCCCTCGGGCGCCCTTCGCGCGCGGGTTTTCTGGGTTGGCTTTTTTGTGCGAGGGTTTCTTGCAGCCGCTCCCTCACTGTAAGGTCTTGTTGGCGGATGCCGGCCCTGCGCGCAGCAGGCAGTGCTGCGGGCACTCCCGCCGTCCCTGTCACAAAACAATGCAAAGTGCTCGCGGTCCCCCCGATCATGACCCGGGATTTTGTCCCAAAGTGGACGGTCGGTGCCCGCATTGGTCCTGGTTGGTTGCCGGTCGCCTGGGGGAGGGGGTGTTTATTCATAGTGAACAGTGATAACCCATCCCCGAAGGGGAAGATGGGGGGTTAGAAGAGGACATTCCTTAAGCTACTCACGTCCAAAGGGCTGGGGGGGATTCCAAACCATCCTGTGTTGAGCTGGGTCTTCGTTATGAATCAGCAGCGCCGCGCCGCCTCCTCCTCCTCGTCCTCCTCCCCCTCATCCCATCATCGTCATCGTAGTCATCATCGTCATCATCATATTCATCATCACCATCATCATCATCAGCATCAGCATCATCATCATCAACATCATCATCACCATCACCATCACCATCATCTTCACCCATCACCATCATCATACATCATCATCATACATCATCATCATCATCATCATCATCATCATCATCATCACCATCATCACCATCATCACCATCATCACCATCACCATCACCATCGCCATCACCATCATCACCATCATCAGCATCATCATCATCACCGTCACCATCAGCATCCCGTTCCTGTCTCAGCCTTGCCATGCCTCATTTGGGCACACCCCTCACACGCTTCGTGGCCCCATAGGAAGCCACAGCGGAGGCCCAACTGCCAGGGTCCGCATAGCTGCGGCGCCCCATTTGGGCACACCCCTCACGCGCATCGTGGCCCCAAAAGCGAGCTTCAGTAAAGGCCCACATGCCAGGGCCAGCATGGCGGCGGTGCTTCATGTCGGCGCACCCTCATACGTTTCGTGGCCCCATAGGAAGCCCCAGCTGAGGCTCAGGTGCCAGTGCCCGCATTGTGGCGGGGCCTCGTTTCCGCTCGCCCCTCACGCGTTTCGTAGCCCCATAAAGGGGCTACAGCTATGGCCATACTGCCAGGGTTCGCAGGAGGGCGTCACCATGGTTTCAGCACATCCCTCACACGTCTCGGGGTCCCATAGGGAGCTCCGGGTAAGGCCCACATGCCAGGGTCCTCATGGCGCCGGCGCCCCGTCTCGGCACACCCCTCACACGTTTCGTGCCCCCGTAGGGAGCCCCAGTTAGTGCTCAAATGCCAGGGTCCGCATGGCGTCGGTGCTTCATTCCGACACTCATCACAGGTTTCGTGGCCCCAGATGGGGGCTCTGACTAAGGCCCACATGCCAGGGTCCGCATGGCGTCTGTGTCTCGTGCACACCTCTCACGCGCCTCGTGACCCCATAGGGAGACCCAGCCAGTGCCCAACTGCCAGGGACCGCATGTCAGAGGTGTCGCATTTGGGCGCCCGTCGGATTCCCATAGGGTTCCCGTACGGTTCCCACAGGATTCCCATAGGATTCCCACAGGATTCCCACAGGATTCCCACAGGATTCCCATAGGTCTCTGGTGTAAAATTTGCGCGGCTGCAGCTGCACCTGTAGGTGCGGCTGCGGCTGCGGCTGCAACTGAGCTGCAACTCCGACTGACTCGCGCGCTGGCCCCACACGGAGCTCCAGCTGAGGCCCAACATGCCAGGGTCCGCTTGGCGGCGGTGCTTCATTTCGGGACCTCTTTCACCCGTTTCGCGGCCCCCTGCTGTGGAGCTGCAGCTACGGCCCACGTGCCAGGATCCGCACCGCGGCGGTGCCTCCTTCGAGCACACCCCTCACACGCTCGGTGGCCCCATAGGGAGCGTCAGCTAGGGCCCGGCTGCCAGGGTCCGCAGGTGGGCGCCACCACCGTTTCGGCACACCGCTCCTCCTCCTCCTCCTCCCCCTCCTCCCCCCCCTCCTCCTCCTCCTCCTCCTCCTCCTCCTCCTCCTCCTCCTCCTCCTCCTCCTCCTTTTCCTCCTCCTTTTCCTCCTCCTCCTCCTCCTCCACCTCCTTCTCCCCCTCCTCCTCCTCCCTCCTCCGCTCCCCCCTCCTCCTCCTCCGCCTCCTCCTCCTCCTCCTCCTCCTCCTCCTTCCTCCTCCTCCTCCTCCTCCCCTCCTCCATCGCTCACCTCCTCCTCCTCCTCCTCCTCCTCCTCCTCCTCCCTCTCCTCCTCCTCGAGCTAGTGCCCACATGTCAGGGTCTGCACGGCGTCGGCGCCTCAGTTCGGAGCACCCGTCACACCTCTCGTGGCCTCGTAGGCCACAGGGCGCTCCGGCAGCGGCGCCGGTGCCCCCGCCGGCAGGGCGGCACCTCCCAGCTTCGGCGCACGTCTCACATCAGCGGGCGAAGAATGGTATAAAACAACATTTTTCGCATTCGGGGACACCTGCCCCTGGGCGGCTGGAAAGTTTATACCCCTACGGTGCCACCGTAAGGGTATAAACTTTCCAGCCGCCCTGGGGCAGGCGCCCCCGACGGCGAAACAGTTTATTTTATGCCGTTCTTCGCCCGTTAATCACACCACGTCTGGCCCCGCGGGGGGGTCCCGTCGTCCCACCCGTCTTGCGGTGCGCACGCCTGCGTACGTGTGGGCCCGCCGCCAGTACATGTGTTCGTGCTCTCGATGTCCTTCTCGTGGGCTCCCTCTCTCCATCTCTCTCTCTCTCTCTCTCTTTCTCTCTTCCTCTGCACCTCCCTCTTTCTCTGTCAGTCTTGATGGCTTCTTGCCCTTTCTTGTGTCCGAGGGCGACGACACGTCATAGTCTCCAAGGGCAGGGCCTATTTGGTATAGATGAGTGCGCATGACAGCTTGCTCCGATGCACCACCGTTTTCCCACGCTGCGCCGGTGAAGGCAGTGTTAGGCGCTTTAGATCTCAGGAGGATCAGTGAGCACACGTAATGTGCTCAAGCTTGCTTGGTGTGAAGCATGGTCATAGTTTTCCACTGGGAAGTGGTACGTAGGTGACTTAAGTCAGCGACTCTTTCAAAGGGTACGTACCCTTGGTTCGAGGGCGGCCCCTGCCTTTCATATCATGATGCGTATTAGTTGATTGGAGTGCTCATTATCGAGTTAACCTCTGCGCTCAACTAAATTGGTACCACACATACATGCACATACACATATCAGCATCACTGCGAATCCAATGCCATTGAGTTCCGGAGTGAACCGTGTTCAGCGGTCCTCGTGTTCACCTTCGATTGAAGAAACACTTAGCTGTGCTTTCAGTTTGCTGAGCATTCCACGTGATGAACGATCTTCGCAAGTGAACCGTATGGGCGTGCTGTATTCGAGTGTGCGACGCGCGACACTTGACCAGGTACGTCTAGTCTTGACGCTTTGTGGATCCCCACTCTCCCATCCAGGAACGATGTCCAGAGAGCTGCCCTTATCGTGAGAGCGTGGCATAATTTGGAGAGCCCGGGGAGCACCTTGCCGGCCAGAGGCTTCCTGGATGCCCATCGGAGTTGTCTTATGTATTTAGGGGCACATCGTAAAGGCGTTTTGGGGCGTCTTTTTGTGGGGCCCCGTCTTTGGGGCATCTTCGTTGTCTTTGGGGCCTCTTCGCTGTCTTCGGGGCCCCTTCGCTGTCTTCGGGATGTTTTGGGAGGGGCCCCATTCGCTGCCTTTGAGTCCCCTTAGGGGGCCTCTTCGGCGCCTCTTCGGGGGTCCGTGTCTGTGTGGGCCCCTCCGCTGGTCCTTTGGGGCCTTTGGGGGGCCTCTGAGGGGGACGGTGGGGCATCGCGTCCTCTGGGCGACAGGCCAATCCCAAACGGAACGGTCTAGGCCTCCTCCTCCTCCTCCTCCCTCCCTCCTCCCCTCCGCCCCCTCCCTCCTCCCTCCTCCCTCCCTTCCCTCCTCCCTCCTCCCTCCCATCCGCCTCCTCCTCCTCCTCCCTCCTCCCTCCTCCCTCCTCCCTCCTCCCTCCTCCACCCTCCTCCTCCCTCCACCCTCCGCCTCCTCCTCCTCCTCCCTCCGCCCTCCTCCATCCTACCCTCCTCCCTCCTCCCTCCTCCTCCTCCTCCTCCCCCTCCTCCCAGATCCCAACAGACGAGGTCAGATCCCAACGGGTCGGAAGCGGGCGGGTGGCAAAGGGTGGTGACCCAAATCGGGGGGGGGGGAAGACGAGAGCCCTGAAGGGGCTCCTCCTCCCCCTCCTCCTCCCCCTTCGCTTCGCTTCGCTCGCGGCTCGATGTCTAATAGACGAAGCCGTTCGCGCGGCCGCGGCCGCGCGCGCGCGCCCGAGGCACGCAGTGGGGGCCACCCCCCCGACACGGGCCCCCGCCAGGAGGGCAAGGGTGTGAAGCCGCCTAGGCCTCGCAGGGGGAGGGGCGGGGGCCGAAAGGGGCCGAGAAAAAAAAGGGTGCCCAGGAGTTTCGGGGCAGAGGGAAGGAAGAGGGAGAGGCCACATGGGGGTGGCAAAGCGGGGCGGGGGGAGGGGGCTCATTAAAGGCCTGGGGAGGAAGGGAGTCCACCCCCATGAGGCCTTCACGCGGGCGGCGGCCCAGGTCACGCCTGGACCGTGTCCTCCCCCCCCTCTCCATTGAGGGGGCGTTCGTGATGGTGTCGGCGGCCGCCTTGATCCCTACGGTCATCTTGCCGCGGTAGGCGTCCGCCTCGAAGCTCTTGGGCCCTGTTACGGCCAGCTCGGGTCGTCGGATCTGCAGGCTGCAGTCCGACCTCCAGGGAGCAGGCTGCTCAAGACGGAGTCGACGAAATCGTCGAGTGGGCTGCTGTGCTCGTGGGAGGTGCCGTCGTAAATGGCGTAGAGGTTGCTGGTGGAGTCAATCCTGGTCGGTCTTCTCGTGGCAGTTCTCTCCGTAGCGTAGTGCATCTGCT
Source organism: Prorocentrum cordatum (assembly GCA_963575745.1). NCBI lineage: Eukaryota > Dinophyceae > Prorocentrales > Prorocentraceae > Prorocentrum > Prorocentrum cordatum. The sequence continues at coordinate 57,013 of CAUYUJ010001529.1, read as the reverse complement.
CGGTCGTCCACATCAGCGACGGACCTGCTGGGGCTGCGGATTGCGCTAGTAGTACAGGTACTTCTGCAATGTGGGCGGCATGGAAGATGTGGATGGCGAGGCGGGCATGGTGGTTCGCGATCAGTCGACGTTCTGCTGCCTTGCCTCCAAGGTTTACTCTTCCCCATGGGTCCGAGGTTGTTCTGGAGGATGCTGCCGTTCTGTCGTGGATGTCGCCATCACCTTGGTCGGTCCAAGTGTTGGGTGAGAGGTTGATCGTCACTCCTGCGAAGTCACCCTGTCGAATGTGCTGGTGGATCAAGTCAAGGGCGTCGTACTGGGATGGGTGTTCGGCGGAGTAGAGATCGTCGAAGGTCATAGTAGCCAGTTTCATCACCATTCCATTGTAGCATAGTCGTTGGTCCGTGATGTCGAGCAGATCGTTCGGGTGTCTATCGGTGTTGGTGAGGTAAAGCAGGGATCTGTTTCTGGTCGGTGTCCGAGGATAGTGGGCTGGTGGTGGTGGTGTAAGCTCTGCTACAGTCGGGAAAAAGGGCGGTGGTGAAGGTGATAGGTCAAGGGAGGGTAAGGGGGTGACGTCGGATGCGTGGGCAGGGATGGGATGGTATAGTTCGGGGCGGCCTCTGCGTTTGTTGTCTGCTATGCTGGCCGCGTAGATCGCCTGATTGGTGGCCACGTCCTCCTCAGTGAGGGCAGGTCCTTGTAAATACCACATATACCATGACCGTCGGCATCGGGCTACCGTGGTTAGATGCTTCACTAGCTTGGCGAAGGAGTGGAAGTTCTGGCGACATATTCTGCACGATGTACCCGATGCCCAGTTTCGCGGATGATCAGGTCGTCGGTGTTCCCGTCCGATATGTATTGCCATGCCCTGCTTTGTCTTGGTTACTATTCCGCACTCGTAGCAAATGAAGTTGCTGTCGCCGTTGTCACGTGATGGCGTGGTGCCCGCCCCGATGGGGCCGTCTGGTCTGAGCACCTTGGTCAGCTTGTCGGCGTGGGCACTGTCTTTAGAGGCGCGGATGTAGTTTGTGACAGCCAGGTTGACGGAGTTGCTCCTCCACCTCCGCCTCCTCCCCCCCTCATCCCCCTCCTCCCCCTCCTCCCCCTCCTCCTCCCCCTCCTCCTCCTCCCCTCCTCCCCCTCCTCCCCCTTTGGGCCAGCGTGTGCCCAAAGGGGCCCTCAAAGGGCCCCTGAGTGCAGTTTTTCTTCTTCACCCTCCCTACTTTGCCCCCCCCCCCCACTGCCTCCCGCCCGACAGAAAAGGGAAACGGTTCAGATCTCAACGGGCGAGAAACCATTGTGTTTAAAGTTGTTCTTGCATGATCATCTCCGCAGTTGAAACCGAACGGAATACCTTACGGGAACTAATTCGTTTGGTCGGCGCGTGCCCGAAGCCGCCACGCTGTCAGGCCGACCTCGTCGAGTCGCACGATGAAGTCGCGCTTGGCCGACCCGGGACGCGAGAACCGCGGGTCCCACTGCGCCTTGACGGGGGTGCCCACCGCCCCAGAGCCCTCGGGCGGCAGCACGATGAGGCTGTCGGGGTCCTCGAGGTACCTCTGGCACTCATCCCGCACCACGTCCACGGCATCCAGCGGTGCACCAGGAGCTTCGTGCGGTCGTAGTCCGCCTGAGCGGTGTTCGCGTCCAGGTCGCAGGTAGGCTTATGCTGGTCCAGCCCGGCCAGGGCGCCATCGGGGAACTCACCGGAAGCGACTGGCACGGGCACGAAGTACAGAGTTGCACGAGAGGCTGCACAGCGTCCGTGCTGCACGGGCAAGATGTCAGCACCAAAAAGGCGGCGGCGCTCCTCGGCGCGAAGAGCCCTTCCCGGTTCGCAGCGCGCCATGGCACTCAGAGACGCTACGGTCCCCTCGACCAGCGACTCCACTTTGGCGCGCCGGCGCTGCTGACGGGCAAGATGGCGAGCGCCACCTCGACTCTCCGCCGCCTGTCGAAGGCGAAGTGCTAGCAGAAGCTGCCCGCCCCTGACGACCATGACGACGCCGGCGGAGGAGGACACCGCGATGCCTTAACTGTGGAGGCTAGCCCTTGTCCTCGTTTTTGTTGTCCTCGTCCTTGTCCTTGTCCTTCTGGCCGCGCCGCTTGTCCTCCTCCTCTTCCTGGTCGAGTCGCTGCTGCTTCATCGTAAAGGCCGCCGACTTCTGCTCCTCGGCCGTCCAGCGAGCGAAGTCTCCTGCAAGCACACCATCTGAGGAGTCCCGCGTCGACGTGGTCATCAGCTCCGTCCCTCTGAAGTCCTGGTTTTCGGGGTCCTCTTCTTCCTCCTCTTCCTCCTCCTCCTCCTGCTCCGTCTCCTCCTCCTCCTGCTGCTCCTCCTCCTCCTCCTCCTCCTAATCCCCGTCCTCCCCCTCCTCCCCCTCCTCCCATTTTGTGGCCTGATGGATTTGCAAGATGGGGCGGCCCGCCCTCTCTGCCCCAGGCTGGGTTGGTCGACGCTCAGCATGTGGTGGAGGATCGCCACGAGGTCTCGATTTGGGTTTGTCCGGGGGTCAGAGAACGGGGTCGTCTGTAGGAATGGCCCCAGAAAGGGGCAGGGAAAGCGATTAAAACGGAAATCCGTTGTCGTTTTGGTGTGACGGTTTTTGGGGTCAATTTGTTGTTTTGAATTTTGTTTGGGTTAAGCTGTGGCTCCAGATTCGTAGCTGTTGGTGTGCACTTGAGACTCTCGATGCTTCACTGGTGAGTCTGGGTTGACCCCCAAGGCGCGCACCCAGTAGTCTTACGTCGGGCCTGTCCCTCTACAGGAGGGAGATCCAAAAATAGTCAAAAAGAGTAGTCTGGGGACGATGTTTTGACTACTTTTGGGCATTTTGGGGGTATTTTTGAGTCTTTCTTATATTTGCCAAGATCCCCCTGTAGGGAGCCAGGCCCGACTTAACAGTAGGCGTGGAACCCCACCAGCTCCTCCTTGGCCGCGCGGGCCGCCATCAGCACCTCGCGGACCGCATGGGGGAGCAGCAGGAGGGACGATCCAGCCGTCGGGCGTCTCGCCCGTCCCGAAAAAAACGTCACCGCGGCCACGCCCTCCCTCGTCGAGGGGTGCACTGCAAGTCCGACCTCCCGCTTCAGCAGCAGCACGCGGGGGTCCCGACCAGGCCCGGACCTCTCTTCCTTCGAGCCACTCGTCCAGAGGTCCTCGTCGCCGAGCTCCTCGGCGACGGCACAGGAAGGTCTCCCCGTCCTCCTCCACCTCGGCAAGCACGGACGCCCCGCGGGCAGGCAGCCTCGGCGGGCTCCGGGTGATGCCGGGCGGCGCCTTCTCCCCGAGCTTCTCGCACGCCGCGTCCCAGAAGCGCCACTCCGCAGCTGGAGCACCCACCCGAAGTTCGCATCCTGGTCGAAGCTGATGGCAACCCGCCGGGTTGCCGCCGCCGCCGCCGCTGCTCAAGGCCAGCTTCCGCGCCGACGCGATCTCCGGGCCGAGCCTTCCGCCGTGAGCCCCTCCCCCCAGCCAGGGGAGGCAGACGACCAGGGCGGGCGTGGCACACCCGCTGGCGAGGCGGCTGCCCAGATATCCGACGTCGTGTTTTTTTTCCATCCGGGGCCCCGGGAAGCCCCAACCCTTTCCGAATTGTAGAGGAGAGCTTCAGAGCTGGTACGCACACGTAATCGATTCAGAATCATCAGGCGCGTTCGTCTGAAGCATCTAGAGGTCTGAACTCGGTCTGCTACTCGAGCTGGGTCCGCACAACCATTCCCCAGGGCCGGTTTTGCATCCCGAGCCGATGTTCGACGGCCCCGAGGCCCGGCGAGGGCCTCTGGAGGCCGAACACGGCAAGAATGCCTCCGCCCTGCCTTTCTCGTCTGGGTCTCTGGGCGGCGGCGCCGCGGGCGCTTCTCCTCCAGCGCCGCCAGGCCGGGTGGAGGCCGGTTGCCGGGCCCCGCGTCCGAGCCGCCCCGGCGGCCTATCCTCGTCGTCCTCCTCCTCCTCTTCCCCCTCCTCCTCCTCCTCCTCCTCCCTCCTCCTCCTCCTCCTCCCTCCTCCTCCTCCTCCTCCTCCTCCTCCTGCTGCTCCCTCCGCCTGCTCATCCTTCTCCTCCTCCTCCTCCTCCTCCTCCTCCTCCTCCTCCTCCTCCTCCTCCGCCTGCTCCTCCTTCTCCTCCTTCTCCTCCTCCTCCTCCTCCTCCGCCTGCTCCTCCTGGGGTCTCAAGGAGGTCTCTTGGGTGCCTTGTGGGGGCGCAGAGCTCGACATGTCGGTTCGTATTCCCCCTCTGGGATCCCTCCTGGGGCGATCTTCGGGCCCTCGTTGAGCCGCCTCGGAGCCCTCTTGGGCCGTCTTGGGGGCCTCTTGGGTCGTCTCGACACCCTCTTGGGCTCTTGGGGGCCTCTTGCGCCTCTTTGGGGCGATTTGGCGGACCTTTTGAACAGTTTTGGAGCGTCGGGAACCCGAACATGCGGAAACGCCAACTTCTCCAGACACCAAAATCTCGCAACCGCGGAAACGCCCAAATGGTTCTTGCCTCTTGGGGCCCTCTCGGGGGCCTCTTGGGGCGTCTTGGAGGGCTCTTTGGGGCAGCCCTTGGGGCCCTCCTGGACGTCCGGGGGCGCTCTCGGGCTATCTCGGACGCCTCTCGGGCCCTCGTGGGCACTTCCAGGGGCCCCCTTGGCCCGTCAGAGGGGCCTTCGTCGCGCGGCCAGGCCCGGGAGCGCGCGGGACCAGATCCTGGGGCTCCCTGCCCCTGGATGAGGATACAGTGGTCGGGGGTGGACAGACCTCCCACCCTGACACGTCGATTCAGGAGTTGGCCGTTTTCGGTTCGCGAGGGGGCGTCGCGGCCGTCCTTTTTGCGGGTCCAGGTCCGTCGGTTTCGGTCCCGGGCCGTTCTCACTTAAGGGAGGTGTACTAGAGGGAGGGTTGTCCAAAGCCGAAGTGGGGGCCCATGCCAGGAAACACCCTGCTCGCCTCCAGGGTGCCTTGGGTTTCCTGGGTTTTGATGGTCCTGCTGTGGAAAGCGTGCCGTCTCCACACCAAGAATCAAGGGACGCCCCGGGGTATCAGTGTTGGGCTTCTTGTGGAAGGTTTCTTGTGGACTGGCCTCCACTGTTTACAAGATTGAATGCAGAATGCAGAGTACTTACTCTAGAGTCTAGAGGCCTGAGGAGTACCCCACTGTGTGCCTCGAGGCGCGGTGGCGGGGTAGCACTCCACTTCGTGCTTCGAGGCACGGCGGCGGATATAGACAGAAGGAGAGAGAGAGAGGAACACAAAAGAGAAAGAAGAAATACAGAGAGAGAGAGAAGCAACAGAAAGAGAGAGAGAGAGAGAGAGAAGCAAGAGAGAGAGAGAGAGAAAACAACAAAATGAGCAACGGAGGGGGGGGACGAGCGGGAAGGCCGAGAGGAGAGGCGGAGAGAGGAGGGGAGGCGGAGAGGGGCGTGCGCGTGACGGCCTCGACGGTCCTGTGGGGGTCGATGGCCGCTGCGGCCTGCCTCCAGGATGCGCCGCACGCCGCCACGCTCTTCTTCTCCTTGGTGAACGTCGTGTTCCTCGACGAGGGGGCGAGAAGGGGAGGAGGAGGAGGAGGAGGAGGAGGAGGAGGAGGGAGGTAGGGAGGAGGAGGAGGAGGAGGAGGAGTAAGAGAGGAGGAAGGAGAGGGGGGGGAGGAGGAGGCAGAAGGGGAGCGAGGCGGCCCCCCCCCCCAGGGCGCTCTGCAGCTCGCCGGCACCGTTTTTTTGTTTTTTTCTTCGCGCGTCAGCCACAGCACAGAAGACCGAGCCCCGCACGACGAAACAGGCCGGAAGCACCAGAGTTGTTGCCTGTCGTTTTGTATTTATATATCTATAGTTATATATATAGCTATATATATATATACATATGTATATGTATGTTGCTTTTCTGCTTTTGTTGAATGTCTGTTGTTTGATTTTGCTTCTGGAGTCGTCTGTGCTCCCGTGCGCGGTGCTGCCGGGCCCCGTGCGCGGGGGCCGCGCGGGCCGCCCTATGGGGCCACGTGGGAGGCCGCCGGCGAAGGCGCCGGCGGGGCCCTCGGCGAGCATCGCCCCCCCCGTGGAGCGCAGCGGGAGCGGGGTGCCTATCAGGAGGGAGCAACAAAAACACACAGACACAATTGATCGTCTCCTCGTCCTCCTCCTCCTCCTCCTCCTCCTCCTTCACCCCTCCTCCCCCCTCCTCTCCCCCTCCATCCCCCTCCTCCCCTCCTCCGCCTCCTCCTCCTCCTCCCTCCTCCTCCCTCCTCCTCCTCCTCCTCCTCCTCCTCCTCCTCCGTGGACCTTCTGCGGCCGCATGCTCTACTCCCGCTGCCTCCCAGAGGAGGGAACAAGAAAACACAGGAGAGTATGGGAAAGTATGGGGGGAGTGGGGGGGAAGACGAGAACCCAGAGAAGATGTGGGAAAATATCTGGGGAATCTTTTTCTTTGTGTGTATTTACTTGTGTGTCCTGGGGCCCCTTCAGCCTAGGGCGAACGAGGGAGGCGTGCCGCCTCGCGGAGGCCGCCTTCGACGCCCTGACCGCTCGCACCCCCCACACAGGGGGGGGAGGGCATTGGGGGGGGTTCAAGCACTTAGTGGGCCCTGGAAACGACAGGGCCGTCTCTTTACCGGTTCCGTTTGGCCGTTTTTGTTGCCGGTTCCGACGCCGTTTTTTGTACCGGTTCCGTCGCCGTTTGTTTAAAGGTTCCCGCTCCGGTTCCAACCTGGAACCGTTTTTGTTGCCGCTTCCGGTCTCCATTTTTTGCCGTTTCCGTTTTCAAGGGGCATTTTTCGGAAATGGTGACAGTTGTTGTTGTTGTTGTTGTTGTTGTTGCTGCTGCTGCTGCTGCTGCTGCTGCTGCTGCTGCTGTTGCTGCTGCTGCTGTTGAATATTATTACTTCTAAAGAATAATTATTGTTGGGCCCCCTGGTGCACGCCCCCCCTGCGCCGCCTAGGCCGCAGCTACATTTTCATCATTTTCGTGAGGAAGCCTCAGGAAAAACGATGTGATCCAGATCCGGTTGTTTTGTTGTAATCCGTTTCCCTTGCAAAAAACACTATAAAATGACATTTCTTGTTCTAATATAATCAAATTTCAAGAATCCCTTGCAAAAAATAAGGTAAAGTGGACATTCGCGCGCGCAAGACGAAATCCTTCCAAAAGCTTAGTGTTCGGAGCGATTTTAACATAAAAACATCAAAAAACCAATGGTTTTTCAACAAAAAAATGTCAAAATCTCATCCCGCGCGCTCTTGCGGATTCGTAGGAAAACCAACACTTTTTAAACATTTCTGTCAAACGGGCTTTTGCGAGCAACTTTTTCGAACTTCTGCGACAACGGTTGCGCACCTGCCACATCATCCCCTGTATCGGATAAACCAGGGACACATTCGTTTTTTTTCGCGCGCGCAGCCGAAATCTCCAAAACCATGGTATCATGTTATCATGTATCACTGTCAACAGAAACGTTCACTGGAAGGCTTAACAACTTCTGTGGGTTAACAAGGCTTAACAACTTCTGTGGGTGTACGAACGTAGGCTTAACAACTTCTGTGGGTGTGTACTCCACGCCAGTGTAGTAGCCACGGTCGTCCGCAGGCCACGAAGTGAAGTGTCCGAACGTCATAGGGCGGGAAGCTGGGTGTGGGTGGTGGCGAAGAGTCGTGTGGATATTTGGTAGAGCTTGCACTGCCCCCCCACAAAGTGGGGGTATTGGCTGGCGTCGCATGAAAACCCTGGCACTGGTGAGAACACTGAGCGTTCGGGTAAAGTGATTGTTGTTGTTGTTGTTGTTGTTGTTGTTGTTGTTGTTGTTGTTGGTTCCCCCGCGACCCTCCCACGACCCACCCCGCGACCCACCCGCGACCCACCCCGCGACCCACCCCGCGAACTACCCCGCGACCCACCCGCGACCCACCCCGCGACCCACCCACCCCGCGACCCACCCACCCCGCGACCCACCCCGCGACCCACCCCGCGACCCACCCGCGACCCACCCGGCGACCCATCCGCGACCCACCCCGCGACCCATCCGCGACCCACTTGCGACCCACCCCGCGACCCACCCACGACCCACCAGGGGGGGGAGGGTATGTGGGGGTTCAAGCAGTGGCGAAGCGTCCTGGTTCGCCTACGTGTAGGCCTGCCAAAGGATGCTCCAAGAGCCTCTCGTGGTCTGCAGGAACAATGTCCTCGGAACATGTCTGGCTGAGACTGTCGTGGTTTGTAACACGTCGGGCTGATGTTCCAAGAACACTGCTTTTTGAACATTTTTGCGGAATGCCAGGACGGTCGGTCTTTGCTCAAGAGTCGGGTATAGCCAGGACCCTGGGTAAGGGGACCCGGTGAGTGGTAGGGCCTTGGGGCCCCTCAATTGGCCAGATTCACTAAACCAGGTTTGCCGTATTTGGTGTTTTTCGGGTGACGGCAGTTCCAGTTAGTGGCAATGGGACGGGGGGGCGCCCCCGGTACAAATCACTAAACTAGGTTCCACTAAACCCAGTTCTGCCAACGCCCGAAAGAGGTGTGACCTCCTCTCCGAAGGGGACGGGGGAGCAGAGCGCTCGTTCGCACGCTCGCGCCGCCGTGCCTGCCCGACGGCGACGACGACGACGACGACGACGACGGCGAGGACGGCGACGACGACGACGACGACGGCAACGACGACGACGACGACGACGACGATGACGACGACGACGACGACGACGACGACGACGACGACGACGACGACGACGACGACGGCGGCGGCGGCGGCGGCGGCGGCGGCGGCGGCGGCGGCGGCGACGACGACGACATTCTGGGGATCGTCGAGGAGAGCAGCCGTGGCTGATTTCTCCGAAGGATGAAAGAGGAGGCGCCTTAAACCACCTCCTCCCAGAGGGCTGGTGGGATTTATGCAGGACGGTTCTGCCGATCTGACCTCCCCCCGAACAGGTTCCGTAGAACGCGCCATAACTTTCTGTGGTCACTGCGCCGCCTTCTCGGGTGCATTTCTGGGGCTTCAGAGCGGCCTCTTTGAGGCATGCTGTCGGTCTTGGGGCTGGCTTGATCGCGACGGTTTCATGGAGCAGAGTCTTGGTAGAACACCTCTATGGGGCCGTATTGCTTCTCTTCCTCCTCCTCGAGTCCTGGGGTTGATTTCGGGCCCTCCTGGGACCGACCGACCTTTCCCGAAGAGTGTCGGTGGAACCATCTCGGGGCAATCTTGAGTGGTCTTGAGGCCGTCTTGGGGCCACCTCGGCTTGGTCTGGGGCCGTTTTCGGGGGGGCGCATCGCGGGGTTCCGCCCCCGCCCGCCGCTTCGGCGGACCCCTGCAAAATCTTTGCCCGGAATGCGTCGGGGTCCTTGGTGGCGGATGTCTGTCTTCGGTCCAGCACCCCGTCGCGGACCGCCGCGCGCTCCAGGGGAAGGCGCCCGCATCGATTGGCCGTCTCATTTTTATTGGCCCACCCCAGGCCACAGGGGTTCTGGGACAGGTCGATGTGGATATTTGATTCGAAAGACGCCCTTGTTGACCAACTGTCCTAGGGAAGGGTCTTACTGAGTCTTACTGTGTGTTCCAAGAGGGTTGGTTCATACATTGACGTTTCCTCTGTGGCGCCCGTGCTTTGGGAACAGGGGCGGTTCCTGAAGGTTCTCTCCCGTCGTCCTCGTCGACTGCGTCGTTCCCAGTCTTGGCTTTCTATCGCAGGAGTTTGCGCGTTTGGACCCTCCTGGGGACCGTCTGGGGGATGATTATCTTGGGGCTTCCCTCGGCGTCCTCCTCGCTCCTCCTCGCTCCTCCTCGCTCCTCCTCCTCCTCCTCCTCCTCCTCCTCCCCCTCCTCCTTCTCCTCCCCCTCCTCCTCCCTCCCTCCTTCTCCTCCCTCCTCCTCCTCTCCTCCTCCTCCCCCCATCCTCCGCTCCTCCTCCTCCGCCTCCTCCTCCTCCTCCGCCCTCCTCCTCCTCCTCCTCCTCCTCCTCCTCCTCCTCCTCTCCTCTCTCCTCCTCCTCATCCTCCTCCCCTCCTCCTCCCCTCCTCCTCCTCCCCCCCTCCCCTCCCCCTCCTCCCCGCCTCCTCCCCCGCCCCCCCCCCTCCTCCTCTCCTTCACCTCCTCCTCCTCCTCCTCCTCCTTCCCTGGCTGGTCGTCCCATGCCCGGGGGGGCCGAGAGGTTTGGCTACGAGCCCGGCCGTGGCGCTCTGCCTTACGCAGGCGGGCCAGCCGCGCTGCGAGGGGGGGGAGGGGGCCCGGCGGGCCGGCCGCTGTGGTCGGGGGCAACGGCAGGGGGGGAGGAGAAGGAGGAGGAGAAGGAGGAGGAGGAGGAGGAGGAGGAGGAGGAGTTGGAGGAGTTGGAGGAGGAGGAGACCCAGAGGAGCAGGAAGCAGGAGGACCGTGCGTCCCATGGCACGTGCTGACTGCAGAGGAAGCGCACTGGGCGGGCTGGCCGCCCGCGTGCCCCGGGGACGTGGCCTGCGGCGCCGCACCTCCTCGGCCGACGCGGCTACACGTTCGAGCAGTGGCGAAGCGTCCTGGCGTGCCCATCCCGGACATGGTGGCGTCGTAAAAAAGTCAGGGCGGGAAGTGTTTCGCCATGTTCGGCCCTGGAGGCCCTCGCCGGGCCCCGCCGGGACCGTCAAAAAACGACTCAGGATGAAACACTGGTCCCGGGGAAAGGGTCTGGGCTTCCGTGGGCGCCGTCCTGAAAAAGTCAGGACGTCGCATGTCTGGGCAGAGACCTGTCCAGGAAGGTGCGGTTTCGCCATCGGGGGCCTATCGCCGGTCTGTGGGCGAAGTATCGTCGATTCCAGGTCGATGCCTCCCCCCCTATGCCAGTCCCCCCCTTATCGTTGTTCCTCAAGTGGGCTGCCTGAGGATGCATCGACACTCCAGCGCGCACTCATCGCCGACAGGAGCCCGATAGCCCACCTTGCCCAGGAACGTGCGGTTCTGCGACCGAGGACCATCGCAGATTTATCGACGACGTTGTTACATTGTTCGGGAGCGGAAAAGGGGGGGGTGATGACTAGGGGGGGTGGATATCATGGCGGGGGCCATGATATTTCCCCAGATTTCATGGCGCCTCTCCTTATTTCATTACGTCCCTGGCCCCCCCGCTGGCCGCGCACATGCCGCCGGTCATGATTTGCACCCCCCCTTCTTGGACACCCCCCTCTTGGCCGCTAGGTTGAACGCGAACGGCTTTCTGAAGATTTCGAAAGAGCGCGCGCATACCTTTGTGAAACGAAACATGTTGTGCAACCATGTGCGCCGCACGTGTTCGGGGCAATCGATCTCGAAATCCGTAGGGCACCTAGAGTTATCTGTAGGTTTCCGGCATGCGCGAGTGACGACGCGCGCGTGTACATTTCGTGAACGCGAGTGATGTTTGCACCTGAATGTTGTTTGATGAGCGAGTGTGCGCGCAGCGTGTGGTTTGACGATGATGGGGCGGGGGGGCCGTTACCGGCTTGGCTGGCATGATATGGATTCATATTGCGAAGGCCTTACGGCCGGTGCCGCCGACCCTGAGAACGACGAAGATGAAAACGGGGGTGGCAGGGGAATGAGCATGAGTGAGAGGTGGAGGAAGGGTGGAGGAGGTGGATGAGGGAGGAGGAGGGGGGAGAAGGATGTGGAGGAGAAGCAACAGGAGGAGAAGGAGGCAGAGGAGAGCAGGAGGAGGGGAGCAGAGGGGGAGGAGGAGGAGGAGGAGGAGGAGGAGAGGAGGAGGAGGAGAGGAGAGAGAGGAGGAGAGAGGAGAGGAGGGGAGGGGGATGGGGAGGGGGGGAGGGGGAGGGAGGGGGATGGGGGAGGGGGAAGAGAAGGCCAAAGGCTTTCTTGGGACAGCCTGGGGCTCTCTTGAGGCCGTCTTGGGCCATCCAGGGCTCCTCTTGCGCAGTCTCGAGGCATTCTTGGGGGCCTCCTGGGCAATTTGGAGCTTTCCTGGGCTGTCTTGGGGCAGTTTGGGGGGGCCCCTTGGGAGCCTCTTGGGGCCTCCTGGGGCTTCTTCGGGGCCTCTTGGGGGCCTTTTAGGGCTGAGAGCTCGAAATGTCCGTTCGGGTCCCCCGTCTGGCACTCTCCTGGAGCCGTCTTGGGGGCCTTTTGGGTCGTTTTGGAGGCGTCTTGGGCCGTCTTGGGGTCTCTTCGGCCGTTAGGGGACCCTCTTGGGGGCGTCTTGGGCCGTCTCGGGGCGATCTTAGGTGCCTCTTGGGCCGTCTTGGCGCGTCGGGAAGCGGAAGAGGCAAGAACGCCAACATCCTTCAAAAACGTATGGGGAATCCATGTCTTTTTGCCTCTTGGGGCTCTCGTGGGACAGTTCCTGGAGGCCTCTTGGGGCGCTTTGCAGGCATTTTGGGCCGTCTGAAGGCCGTCAAGGCGTCTTGGACAGATCGTTCGGCGATTCGGGGTTCTTTTGGACTGTCTTTGGGGCCTCTTGGGGCACTCTTGGCCCGTCTTGGGGCTTTTGTTGGGCTCCGGGACTCCCAGGGGGGGCGTCGTATCTGACCCCCCCCCGAACCCCCTTGGGAGACCCCCCCCGCGCCTCCTCGAAGTTCGGCCTGTAGGAGGACATGCCCTAAAATAAGCAAGACAGGTACACAGTCCTCAGAACCGGCACTGTTTGGGGATTGCCGCGCCCAAATGGTTGCGCCGCATAGGGTGCACACCACACAGGTGGGCACCACGAGAGTGCAAGAGCCGATCGTTTGGGGCTGACGATGGCAATCATTCAGGAGGGGAAAAAACACAGACACAATTAATCGTCGATTCCCAGGAAAATGTGGAAAAATATGGGAAGTGGGGGGGAAGACAGAAACCTAGAAAATATATGAAAATATGGGGAATCCTTTTATTTGTGTGTATTTATTTGTGTGTCCCAGGGCCTCTTCAATCATGTGTTCTAATACTGTGTTTCGGCCTTCGCGCTTGGGGCGCGTAAGGCTGTGGCTAGCAGTCGTACTTGTTGCATGGTAGTTCGTTCGTGACCCATGCGACGAGAGGCAGCAACAGGACGAGCATGATGAGCAGAACGATCGGGAGGACGGGGGGAGCAGGACAAGGAGGAGGAGGAGGAGGAGGAGAAGGAGGAAGAGGAGGAGGAGGAGAGGGAGCAGGAGCATGAGCAGGAGGAGGAGGAGGAGGAGGAGGAGGAGGAGCATAATATATGTGGAGAGCTTGCAGTCCGTCTGAGCCCTTTGAAGTGTACTGGAGCTCGCTGTGCCTCGGTGGTGAACCTGCCAGGCCACCTCAGCTCGCAGCAGAATGTGTCGATGGTGGAGAAGGCTGCGCAGGCGGCGACCGCTTTGCTTCGTCTCGTAGCTTCGCTTGGGGCAGGGTGTGAAGTGGAGAAGGAGGACTTGGAGAACGAGGAAAAGAAGCAGCGAGTGGAGACTGGGGTGCGGAGGGGGAGGCCAGGGAGGAGGAAACGGCGGGCGGGAAGCGAGGCGAGGAGGGCAATTGCTGGAGCTGGGAGGCAGGGGGGAGGGATGAGAGGAGGGGGCATAGGGAGGAGGGAGGCGGGGGGAGGGGGGGGGGATGTGGACGGCGGGGGAGGCAGGGGTTGTAGCAGAAGGGGACGCAGGGCGGGCCGCACCTGGCAGAGAGAGAGAGAGAGAGACGCCACACACCTATCGTTACGTCGGGCGTGTCCCACTACAGGGGGATTTTCGACGAAAAATAAAAAAATACACCAGAGATACCCCAAAGCGGTCAAACAATACTCCAAAAACAGTCCCCAGACTATTTTTGGAGCATTTTTGGATGATTTAGGAAGTACTTTTTAGTTTTCGTCGAAAATCCCCCTGTAGGGGGACAGGCCCGACTTAAACCTATCGGTAGCAGGCCACCCTGACACTGGAGTGGCGCTGGAAGACGGGCGAGCTCCTGGTCGAGCCCAGAGCCGCCGCTGAGGCCGAACTTGGCAGAGACGATGGCCAGTCCGTGTCGGAACGCTGCCGCTTGCATGGTTCCGCGCTTCTCCCGGGACCGCCCTGCGCCGGATGTGGTCTACCCTGCTTTATCGGGGGAGCGTAAGACCCGGGTTTGCCAGGACTCGGGTTCGCCATCGTTTTTTGACGACCGCGCCTCGGATTCTGACGAGGAGGAGTTTCGTGGGATGTCTGCAGCGGGAGGCCTCGTCAAAATGCAGGCTCGGCCTCGTTTGACGACCTCGTCGGGGATTTCCGAGTCCCCTGTACCCAGGTCTTATGTCCCCCTGATTTTAGACGTCACCCAGGGTTGGGTGCGCCGGAGGGAGGAGGGAAGGCGTAGATCTCCAGTGGTCGCTGCTCGTTCCCCGAGGGCGTGCGAGCAGTCTTGGATCACGTGGTGGAGGCGGGCGAGCGTTTGCCGGCGCGCGTCGAGCACGCCTGCCGCTTGACACCCCGTGTGAGCCTTTTGGTGGCCCCCGAAGATGGCGAGGAGCTTCTTGTCGCGATGCGACAGCGATTCAGAGCCCCGAATCATCAGGGGTAACTCGGGTCAGGGCTAACTCGGGTTCGTTTTTCAGGAATCCGAACCCGACTTACCCTGGACCCGAGTTACCCCGGAGAATTCGGGCGTCCAGAGCCCCACATCATCAGGGGTAACTCGGGTCAGGGCTAACTCGGGTTCCTTTTTCGGGAATCCGAACCCGAGTTACCCCGGACCCGAGTTACCCCGGATAACTCGGGCGCCCAAGCGATCTGTTCCACCGGGCCCAGACTGCAGTGCTGGAGGCATCCACGTCGACGCGATGCGTTCCAGGGGCATGCAGCCTTGTCCTGCGTACGCTTTCAGGGCATCGTGCTCGTGTCACTGCGCGCAGGATGCGCGTTACAGAATGTGAAGGAGTTCGAGAAGACACGTCGAGGCGGCAAATGCCGCGGGTGACTTGATACACTTGAGGAGAATCGCTGTGGTCCAATGGCGAACCTTTGAGGGCCCAGCTCGGGCTCGAATCCGCAAATGGTCGGCCTCAGCAGCTCAAAATGTTCGGCGACGGCGAGGTGCACCCGTGCACCATGATACGTCGACCCCTCCACCGTCCATCCACCACTCGGCGGCGAGCGAGGGGGGAAGTGAGAAGGGGCGGGCCCTCTCAGAAGGCCCGGAAGTCCCCCGGCCTTCTGGGAAGTTGTCTAAGCCTTCCCCGACGACAGAAACAACCTCTCAGACGGCGCGAGGGCGAGGAGGAGGAGGAGGAGGAGGAGGAGGAGGAGGAGGAGGAGGAGGAGGAGGAGGAGGGGGGGGAGGGGGGAGGGGGAGGAGGAGGAGGCCTTCTCCGTCTCATTTTCCCCGCTCGCTCGCCGCCGAAGGAGTGTTCGGAGCAGCTGCCCTGGCAGCCTGCGAGGGACGGGCGCCACCAGCGAAGCTGCCCGCCTCTGTGGTGGGCGTCTGCACGCGACTCTGAGCCGCTCGTGCGCGCTCACGGCCACTTTGTCCACCCTCCTCCTCCTCCTCCTCCTCCTCGGAGGAGGAGGAGGAGGAGGTGAAGGAGGAGGAGGAGGAGGAGGAGGAGGAGGAGGCGAGGCGTCGTACAGCCTGCTCGCTTTCAGCACCGACCGGCACCGTGGCCCTGAGATGACCCCAGAGCGAGACCACGAGGCCAAGATCCCCAGGAAGCTGCTGGCCTGCTTGCGCCGCCCCAGCTTGAGGAGGAGGAGGAGGAGGAGGAGGAGGAGGAGGAGAAGGATGAGGAGGAGGAAGCCCCTGGCTGCATCCGCCCAGCGGGGCCTCTCGACTCCTGGGCCGGCGCTGGTATCTCGGGGAGATTGCTCCTGAGGTGGCGATGGCCCGTGTGCGACCTTGTGACTTCATTCTGTGCCCAGGACGAGCCTGCGACTGCAGTTTGACCCTGACAGTCCGCAGCGACAACTGCACCTCGAAGGGGTCGTGCCGTCGTCCATCTGCTCTACGCGCCGTCTTACAATGGTTGATCGTTGCAGTCCTCGTCGTCATCGTCCAAGGCGCCGCAGCCCTCGTATCCGTCGATACCGACGCCACATCGGTCGTCCTCAGATGCGCTCCCGTCGCACTCGTCGTCGCCGCACCCTGGACACCCTGGGCCCCAAGGCCTCCCGGTCACCCAGCGCGTCCGGGACACCCCGGCGCCGGGCGCCCCGAGCACCCCGCATGCATCGGACACCCCAGACCGACGCGCCACCGAGGAGTGCCCTCTTCCTACAATCAACCCGCATAGTGTAGGTTTGCTCTGTGCTCATCAGTAGCCTGTTATCCCACTAAGTGGGATAGAAGATGCCGTACACTCTTGTGTAAGTTAGCTCTGTGCTCAGAAGCCTGTTATCCCACTGAGTGGAATAGAAGATGCAGTGCGCTGATCTTGTGGAGAAAGCAGAAGACAAGAAAAAGGATGGGAATCCTTCCCACGGGCACCCTTGCATCCTGGCCTCCTCGGTCCGTCCCGGTTTCGTTGGCCGCGCACCGCTCGACAAGCTTCGAAATCGGCGTCCAAGGCCCTTGCATCGGCGTCGCCCGAAAACATTCAGGAGGGGAAAAAACACACAGACACAATTAATTGTCGATTTCCCAGAAAATATGGGAAAATATGGGAAGTGGGGGGGGAAGACGAAAACCCAGAAAATATGGGGAATATGTTTATTTGTGTATATTTATTTGTGTGTCCCAGGGCCCCTTCAAACATACTTCTACACATGTGTGCGTCTCCCTTCTAGGGGCGACGCGCGCACCGAGAAATCTCACAGCATATGCGTCGTGGCGGGCGGTTTCTGGCCACACTTCTCGGGAAACGAGGCACTACAAGATGGGTGTGCTATATGTTCGGGCCGGACGCGCGCCTCCAGGGAGGACATATGTGCTATCAGTATGTCCTGTGCGTCCCAGTGCACCCTTATCGCGCATCCTTAGTATACGGGGCGTCTGTGCACGCCCCTGCCAATTTTCCTGCCGATGGGGGGGCGCCGCGCCGTTCGGCCAGGCGCTGATGGTGCTGCTCGACGAGCCGGCCTCCGCGGAGCAGCTGTCCGCCGAGAAGGAGATCCACGGGCAACGACAAGGGGGGGGAGGAGGAGGAGGAGGAGGAGGAGGAGGAGGAGGAGGAGGAGGAGGAGGGGAGGAGGAGAGGAGGAGGAGGAGGAGGAGGAGGAGGGAGGAGGGAGGAGGGATGAGGGAGGAGGGAGGAGGGGGAGGGAGGAAGGCGAAGGAGGGAGGAGGGAGGAGGGAGGAGGAGGAGGAGGAGGAGGAGGAGGAGGAGGAGGAGGAGGAGGAGGAGGAGGAGGAGGAGGAGGAGGGGGGGACGCATCGACCCCCAACCGCCCAGAGATCGCCGATGGGGGCCCGATAGCCCCAGCCTGCCCAGGAAGGCGCGGATTCGCTATGTGGGGCCTATCGCTGATCTGTCGGCGATGTATCGTCCATTCCAGGTCCGTGTTGCCCCCCTATGCCGATTCCCCCCTATCGTCGTCCCTCAGGAAGGGGGTCCGCGGGATCAGTGCGTGCAGGGTCGAGGTCGGAGGAAGTCGACGCCGAAGACGTCGACGTCTCCGTTTCGGAGATTTTGTTTTGTTTTGGGGGGTCTGGAGGTTCTCGCCGCCATGACTGGACGCGGCTCGGAAACTCAGCCAGGACAGACCTCGGGGTGAGTGTCCAGGGATTGACTTTGAGTGGATTGTGTTGGCTGGAGCTCCACGAGGGTCGAGGTTGGAGGATAACTGTCTTTGGACGTGCTCGGTATGTACTTGGCCTCTGTGCTCGTTGCAGATGCCCGTGCACGACTTTGCACCAAAGCCTGAAGACTCCGATCTGCTCGGGAGCGGGCCCCGCTTTACGGCCCGCGACTTCAGGTATACTTGTATTTTCACCTGCCAGGTGCAACATTCAATTTGTCGTGTTGCTCCGGGGAGCACTCCGCGATGTATTCCGTGACACCGACAAGTTGCGGACAAGGAGAAGTATTCAGACCTGGCGTGCCGAGTCCGTGACGCTGCCGCCTTGCTGCATCACCTCAAGCATGCAACGTTTGATGGCTTGCCGAGGATGGCTGGAGAGTTGCAGGGACCTCCAGGGGCTTCTGAAGACCTCGAGAGGCCTCTGACTCTGGCATCCGTTAAAATTCGAACGATACAGAGAAGATTAGCATGGCCCTCTGCGCAAGGATGACACGCACACATCGAGAAGTGTATATAATTTCTTCGCTGTCCTTCGCATCACCTTTGGAGGCCTGTGCAGGGTTCGCCAGGATGGTTCGTCGAGCTCGATTTCAGGGGCATGCTCAGTTCGCGTCCTCTTCCCCCTCCCCTCCGCCGCCCTGCTGCTCTTCCCAAGGAGCAGCCCAGATGCGAGCCTGGGCGTGGTGTCTACCTTGCGTTGAGGAGAGGTGGTGTGCCAGTTGCTTTTGAGACCCCGCGCAGCGTTGCACTTCGCTGACAGATTTTCGCCTGGATGGCCGTTTGCGATGCCGCGCGCCCGCCCGCCATCTACGCTAGGGGAAGCATCGCGAGGCGACGCCGCATCGCTGCAGACCTGTAGCGCTGCATGGTCGCTCTTTCTCTGTTGCTTGCGAGGGGCCCCCATTTGGGATTCTTCCCGGTGACCTGTATGCGGCTGCTCGGGGATGTCGGGGCCGTGGAGCCACGTGTTCGCGTGCATGCCGGCGACCAAGGCAGCTGCGTCAGCAGGAACACCGGCGGCGCGCAGAAGATTACCATGCGTCTGGGTAAATTCGGTCACCTGCTCCTGCACGGCCATGGGGAAGTCCGCACCGCTCAGCGCGCCACGGACACGATCAGGGTCGTCAGTCGGTCGAACCATCGCCAACTCGCGACAAATCGTGTCAAAGGCAGCGGTCAGGTCGACGAAGAGACGGACGAAGCATTGCTGACGGGAGCGGCACATGTCGGCGTGCAGCTCGGCAGTGAGCCCGGCGGCAGCGGCCCCGCGGCCTGCGACGGCACCGCGTTGCGTGTCGGCGACGGCGCGGGGGTAGTGAGGTTCTATTGCGGCCTTCAGCGTGGCCCCGTGCACCTTCCCCGCGTGGGTCTGGATGAGGAGACCGCGACTGTTCGCAGCGTCGGTGCGTTCGCCCTTGCGTTTCCACAGATCCTGCACGCGGCCGCCCTTCATGAGAGCGGGGGCCTTGCAGTGCGCGCGGGTGGAGTTGAGGACAGCCTGCATGATCAATGCGGCCGGCTCACCGCCTGCCTTCCATACAGCAGGCCCCACGCCATCAGGCCCAGTGGCCTTGCGCCCCTTGGAGACCCGAAGGAGGGACTCGACGTAGTCGAGCGACAACGGCGGTGCACGCAGAACGTCAGGTGCAACAGATTCGGCGGAGTCGGCAACCAACAACTCGGAGAACGGGAGGGTGCTGCCAGCGAGGTGCTGGCACCAGTGCTCAGTCCACCGCTGGTCGATGCCCAAGTCGTCGGTCAGAAGGTTGCCACTGGCGTCTTTGACCGCGCGATGAGGTCGGTCGTGGCCAGTGCGTAGGCGACGGGCGAGTGCATGCAGAGCTCCAGAATCATGAACAACAGCGGCCTGCTCGGCTTCGACGGCGATCGAAGCAGCCCAGAAGTCGAAATTCTGGGAGATAGATTGCTTGACCTGCTTGCGATGTGCACGAATAGCGGCTGTAGCAGCAGCTTCGGCACGGCGGAGGCGAGGAAAGGACTCGCAACCTCGATGATTATACGCAGGACCAGGGACAGGGGCAGGGAGGGCCCCGCATGGGTGAGAACACGTACAGCGTCTCCAAGAAGAAGGCCGCGGAACCCGTCGTGTAGCGCGGCACCACCACGCCCATAGACACGTGAGCGTTTGCTGCTGGAGCGCCCGGCGAGCGCGGTGAAGCGTCGTCCGCGACGGAGGTGTCGCACTGGCCAGCATCGCTGTAGTTGGAGACGTCCAAGGTCGCCGTGGTTCGTCGGGAGCGGCAGTGACGGAGAAGCAGGCGTCTTGGGCGTCGCGCATGAGGGCCACGACGCGGTCGCGGAGAGTTTCGGGATCCGCTGGGCCAGCGAGAACACGAGCAAGACGTTCCCAGAGGTACCGCTGGAAACGAAGCTGGCGCTCAGGGTCGGCTATCAAAGAACGGCTCAGCTGGGCTGAAGCCGGATGGTGGCACTGCTTTCCCCCCCTTGCAGGGCAGGGCACAAGGAATTCGGCGTAAGTGAGCAAGTGGTCGATCGAGTCCTTGCCGCTGAGATGCACGCTGTGGTCGACGCCCGCTTGGACGAAGTGGTTAGCAACTTCCATGGAAGCGGCCGCGTAGTCGTTACGACGGCCCTCGTGCTGCACGAGGCCTCCGGACCACGTTGGGAGGACCTCGGGTGTGGCCATTGAGGACAGGACCAACACGGCTTCCTCCATGGCTTCCCGCAAACAGTTGCCGTTGTTGTTCTCGGCCGTACCGTCTTGAAACGGGATGGCCGAAGACGGAATGGAGCCGAGCATGGCGTTACCGTCGATGGAGAGAAACACCATGCGTGTAGGTGGAATGGCATGCAAGGCGGCCTTGAGCGAGTCCCAGAAGGCCGACCTGTCGGTTTCAGAAGCTTGTTGAACAGGTGCGTGGGCAACCACATGTGCGAAAGAACGTTGTGAACTATCAAGCCTCACCACCAATAGTCGGGGAGAGATGGCCTGAGGCTGCACACGGGCACCCAGAGCGAGGGAGCGCGCCATCCAAGATTCAACTCCGAAGTGTCCATCTGGCGTGGCGCCCGAAGTGTAGGCGCCAGATGTATGTATGTATGTATGTACGTACGTACGTACGTACGTACGTACGTACGTATGCAGATCGAGCGCCAGTCGTCCCCGTTGCCTCCCTGGCAGCCCCGGCAGGACGGCGTCGTCGCCGAGGACAGGGGCGCCTTCTCCCCCGCCCGCCGCCGCGCGCCCTTTGCCGTGGGCCTCTTCCCCTCCTGCCCGCTCGGCCTGCCGGGCGGCATCCCCGGCCCGCGCCTCCCGCTCTCCGCCTGCAGGGGGGGGGGGGGGGCGGAAGGTCGGGGCGGCAAAAGGAGGAAAGAGGAGGAGGAGGAGGAGAGGAGGAGGAGGAGGAGGAGGAGGAGGAGGAGGAGGGAGGAGCATCGGGGCGGCAAAGAGGGGGTGATGACGAGGGGGGGGGGATATCATGGCGGGGGCCATGATATTTCCCCAGTTTCATGGCGCCTCTTCTTATTTTTCAATACGTCCCTGGCCCCCCCGCTGGGCCGCGCACGTGCCGCCGGTCATGATTTGCCCCCCCCCCCCCCCTCTTAGACACCCCCTCTTTGCCGCTCCCGAGAAGGGGGAAGAGGGGGAGAGGGTCGGGGGCGTCCAGGGAAGGGGGGCGGGGGCGGGGGTGGTGGGGAGGGGGGGGGGAAAGGGGGGGCGGGGGCGTGCAGGAAGGGGTGTGGGATTGTGTGTGTGTGTGGATATCATGGCCGGGGCCCTTCCAGGTAACTATCATGGCCCTCCTCTCGTCTTCTTCTTTCAAAACCCGCCCTGCCCCCCCCCTCCCGGCCCCTCGTCCGCGCACGTGCGTCGCGTCGTGATGTGCTGACCCCAACTCTTCCTTCCCCCCCTTCTTCGGCGCACCCAGCAAGGGGATGAAGGAAATGGGCAGCGCAGAGGGCGTCGGGAGAGGAAAGGGAGGGCTAGGGGAGGGGTGGGTGAGAAGGTTGTGGCGGGGATGCCAGAGGGGAGCTGCGCACCCTTCCGATGCGGCGTCTCTGCGAGGGCAATCGAGGCGTAGGGAGGAAAGATGGGGAAGAGGGGAACGAGCCAGAGGAGGGATGGGGGAGGGTGGATGACCAGGGTGCCGGCTGCGCAGCGCTGTTTAATCAAACGGAGAGAGGAGAGAGAGAGAGAGAGAGAGAGAGAGAGGAGAGAAAGAGAGAGAGCGAGCGCAGCGGTAATCATAGAGAGGCGGATGGGTGAGGGGGAGTGAAACACCAGCTCCTCCCATGCATGTGGCTTTGCTTGTTTGCTTGCTCGCTTGCTTGCTTAGTGTGTTGGTCGTTTACATGTGACGTTGCTTGCTTGCTTGCTTGCTTGCTTGCTTGCTTGCTTGCTTGCTTGCTTGCTTGCTTGCTTGCTTAGTTGGCACTTGCTCTGAATGTAGCTCGTCAGGTCTGCAAAGCAGTCTCGCAGGAAGCATCATCAATACCGGATACCGAGTGCATGGTGGGTGATAGCATCAAAGCACGCGCGCGCCACGGCCGTGTGTAGTGAGGTTGCTCGACAGCCGCCTAGAGCAACGTGTGTCGCAGCCTCCTACACCGAATTGACTTGGCCCGGAGCAGGAAAGTCAACAGTGGAGGGGATCCATGAGGCTTCCGAGCCACTGGTGGAGGACTCCTGGATGGGGTCGGAGTCGATGGGGTCGGAGGATCGCGCCGCATTGGCGATGAATTGGCGATACGTCGGCGATGCATTGGCGATGCCTCGGCGACATCGCCGATGCATCAGCGACGGCGGCGTGGAGAAAATTGGGCTCCATATCGAGCCGCAGCGGCGATGCATCGGCGATGCGGCGCGATCCTCCGACCCCATCGACTCCGACCCCACCCAGGAGGCCTAGAGCTGGGCACGTCTCGGCAGCGCCGCTCTGCTCCGCCGGCTCCGTCGGGCCTGTCCTTCTGCAGGAGGAAGATTCGAAAATAGTCAACAAATAGTCTGGGCACTACTTTTAGATATTTTTTGACCATTTGGGGGTATTGTTTTTGAGTGTTCTTCATTTTTTGCCCAAAACCCCCCTGTAGGGGGACAGGCCCGACCTGAGGCTTGCTGGAGTCTTCCGCAGTGGAGGTTGGCGGTGAGCGAAGGGGGGAAGTGCGAAGGAGAAGGCCGTCTCAGAAGGCGGCGGGACTTCTCGTGCGGCGCTTTTCGGCCCCCCCGCTGTTTCCTGAAAATCCGGCGCTGGACCCGAAGGCGCGAGCCCCCCTCGAATCTCACGCTGCGCCCGCGCTTCCGAGGCCGCGGTCCCCAGCGAATCGCGCTGAGCTCGCGCTCCCGGGGCCGAGATCCCTTGCACTGGGTTCGCGCTCCCATCCGAGGCCCGAAAAAACCATCACTTCACTAATTTTGGGCCCCAGGGCCCACTGAGGCCCCAGGGGCCCCAGATGAGTGAAGTTATGTTTTTTCCCATGTAGGGACCCCGAGATTCGTCACTTCACTGAACCGAGCCCAGGACGAAAGCCAGGGGCCGAATTGCTGCTGTGGTGCAACATCGGTCTCGTATCCCAGGGCCGCGCTCCTTCGCATCGGCGGCGAGCGAGGGGGGCACGTGCGAAGGAGAAGGCCCTCCCGGAAGGCGGCGGGACCTTCTCGTGTGGCCCTCGCGCCCTCCGAGGCGGTGCTCCGCGCCCTCGGGTGCGGCTCGGGGGACCTCTCGGCGGGCTGCGAAGGCCTCCGAGCGTTCTGAGCAGGCCCGCCGTCTCTCGCTGCCCCCCGGCGCCAGGAGGAGGAGGAGGAGGAGGAGGAGGAGGAGGAGGAGGAGGAGGAGGGGGAGGAGTAGGAGGAGGAAGAGGAGAAGGACGGAGGAGGAGGAAGAGAGGAGGAGAAGGAGGAAGGAAGGAGGAGGAGGAGGAAGGAGGAAGGAGGAAGGAGGAAGGAGGAAGGAAGGAGGAAGGAGGAAAGGAGGAAGGAGGAAGGAGGAAGGAGGAAGGAGGAAGGAGGAGAGGAAGGAGGAAGGAGGATGAAGGAGAAGGAGGAGGAGGAGAGGAGGAGGAGGCGGAGGAGGAGGAGGAGGAAGGAGGAGGAGAGGAGGAGGAGGAGGAAGGAGGAAGGAGGAGGTAAGGAGGAGGAGGAGGCGGAGGAGGGAAGGAGGAGGAGGAGGGAAAAGGAAGGAGAAGGAAGGAGAGGAAGGAGGAGGAGGAAGGAGGGAGAAGGAGGAGGGGAGGAGAAGGAGGAGAGAAGGAAGGGAGGGCTTCGCGACTCCTGGCGGCCGCGGCCTGCCCACCGGCAGCGGCGCCCCGCCGAGTGCCTCCGGGGGGCCCCGGGGGGGGGCGGCGCCCCCGAGGGCCCCGGGTTGCCGTGCCGCCTCCTCCTCCTCTCTCTCCTCCTCCTCCTCCTCCTCCTCTCCTCCTCCTCCTCCTCCTCCTCCTCCTCGTCCTCCTCCGAGAGACGAGGGCGCTCGCGCACGACCTTGTGCGCGGGGGCACCTCACGACGCGCCAACGTCGGCGCAGCCGGCCCCCGGGGCGGTGCTCCCGGGGCGCCAGGCAGGGCACGGAGCTCCTGAGCTGGCGCGCGCAGCAGCACAGCACCAGAAGTCGTCGTCGTCGTCGTCGTCGTCGTCGTCGTCGTCGTCGTCGTCGTCGTCGTCGTCGTCGTCGTCGTCGTCGTCGTCGTCTTCATTGTCGTCGTCGTCGTCGTCGACGAGCTTTTACGCCCGCTGACTGGCTGCATTGTTGAGTTTTCGCCGGGGCGGCCTCCTGGGCGGTCCGGCTGGGGTCCCACGGGCGCTCGCGCCTGTTTGCTTGGGTGTGCCCCCCCCCCCCCCTCTCGCTCCAGGCACAGCAAAGGACCACAACAACAACTATTGCGGGCAATGTCGATATCCACATCCAGTGCGTCTTGGAGTTTCGGGCTCTCTCCCCCCAAAACATCAGGCGCACGGGACATAGATTAAATTTTGGCTCCCAAAGGCTAGACTCTATCCATATCCAGTGTGCCTCGGCCTTGCGGTGCCCCTTCCAAGAAAGTCCAAGTCGCACTGGATATGGACATAAGTATTGCCCGCAACTAGGTGGATTTTTCGGGAGGGCCCCTCGGAGGAGAACCCACCGACCTCGGCGTCAGCACTCTGGTTGTGGCTGTGGTCGACTTGGCCGTCCTGGGACGTCGCACTGACCACAACCGGTGCGAAGCTGGTTCCGGTAAACGTTTGCATGCCGAAGATATCCCCCAGTGTTCGGGTGTTGCTAGATGTACCCCTGGCCCAAGGTACCCCCAGGATTCTCGGGGTGGCCCAGACGGCCTCCAGAGCACCCTTCACGAGGCCCAGAGGGCCCCAGGGGCTTCAAAATGGAACGAAAAGCTGGGGGCACCTCGGGCCAGGGGCACTTCTAGCATCACCCGGAGCCCCAGACCCTATCTTTCTGCGTCATTTTTCGAGCCGGATCGACTTGTGAGGGTCCCAAAACCCGAACAAAAGGCGAAAACGCCCGGCTCACGAGGAGGAGGAGGAGGAGGAGAAGGAGGAGGAGGAGGAGAAGGAGGAGGAGCAGGAGGAGGAGCAGGAGGAGGAGGCGGAGGAGGAGGAGGAGGCGGAGGAGAAGGAGGAGGAGGAGGAGGCGGAGGAGGAGAGGAGGCGGAGGAGGAGGAGGAGGGTGAGGAGGAGAGGAGGAGGAGGAGGCGAATGAGGAGGAGGATAGGATGGGAGGAGGAGGAGGAGATGAGGAGGAGGAGGAGGAGGGTGAGGAGGAGGAGGAGGAGGAGGAGGAGGAGGAGAGGAGGAGGAGGAGGAGGAGTCGAACAGATGGAGTCGCCAGGATCTCAGGGCGTGTCCTCGGTGTGGCGGTGGTCGACTTGGCCGTCCCCTCCGCCCGCGCGGCCCGGGGGTCGCGCGCGGAGGGGCGCGCTGTCTGCCGGCAGGGGAGCAGAGGGCATCAAACACACGCCGTCGTTGGGGGCCCGTCAGCGTGTTTGTTTGTTGTTGCTTGTTTTTTTTGGGTTGTGCTTTTCTTGTTGTTTGGTTTGTTGTTTTTGTTTGTTTTTGGTATGCTTTCCTTGCTGTTTTTTTTTGCTGTTGTCTCTCTCTCTCTCTATTGTACTTGTGTTTTGTTTCTTGATTTTTCTCTCTCTCTCTCTCTCTCGTTCCAAGACCACTCTCTCTCTCTCTCTCGTTCCAAGACCATGTGCGTGTTTTTTGTTTTGTTACTTCTCTCTCTCCCTGTCTTTCGTTTAAAGACCATGTGCTCGTCTTTTAGTTATTGATATCTCTCTCTGTCTCTCCCTCTCTCTCTCTCTCTCTCTCTTTCGTTCAAAGACCATGTGATTGTTTTTGTTTATTTGTTTTTTTCGTTCAACGACCATGTGATTGTCTTTTAGTTCTTGATATTTCTCTCTCTCTCTCATTCTCTCTTTCGTTCAAAGACCATGTGCTATTGTTTTGTTTGTTGATGTTTCTCTCTCTCTCTCTCTTCCTCTCTCTCTTTCGTCCAAAGACGATGTGCTTGTTTGTTTGTTTGTTGTTTGATTGTTTTTTATGTTCTCTCTCTCTCTCTCTCCTTCGTTCAAAGGCCATGTGTTTCTCTCTTAGTTGTTGATGTGTCTCTCTCTCTCTCTCTCTCTCTCTCTTTGTCGTTCAAAAGCCATGTGCTTGTTTTTTAGATATTGCTTTTTTGTTGAGTATCTCTCTCTCTCTCTCTCTCTCTTCTCTCTTTCGCTCAAAGACCAGGTGTCTGTTTTTTGTTGTTTGGGTTATCTCTCTCTTATTATTTCATTTTCTTCTCTCTTTCGTTCAGAAGACCATGTGCTTGTTTTTTATGTTTGATTTCTCTCTCTCGTTCAAAGACCATGTGCTTGCCTTTTAGTTCTTGTTCTCTCTCCCTCTCGCTCGCTTTCGTTCAAAGACCATGTGCTTGTTGTTTCGTTCTTGATTGTTCTCTGTCCCTCTCATTCTCTCTCTCTCTCTCTCTCTCTCTCTTTCGTTCAAAGACCACGTGTTTGGTTTGTTTCTTTCTCTCTCTCTCTCATTCGTTCAAAGACCATGTGATTTTTTTATTTGTTTTTTGATGTCTCTCTTTCTCTTTCTCTCTCTCGTTTTCTCTCTTTGACTCCCTGTCTTTCGTTCAAAGACGATGTGCTTGTTTTGTTTGTTTTTGATTTCTCTCGCTCTCTCTCTTCGGAGGTTGATAGACCTCCTACCCTGACACGTCGATTCGCGAATGGGCCGTTTTCTGTTCGCGAGAGGGCGTCACGGCCGTCATTTTTGCGGGTCCAGGTCCGTCGGTTTCGGTCCGAGGCCGTTTTCCCGTTAAAGGGAGCTTTACTACAGGGAGGTCTGCCCACCGCCGATCTTTTGCGCCGATCTTTTGCGCTCAAAGACCATGTGCTTCTTCAGCAGTTGTCAGGAGGGAACAAATCACACAGACACAATTAACCGTCAATCCCCCAGGCAATATAGGAAAATATGGGAAGTGGGGGCAAGATAAAAACCCAGAAAATATAAGAAAATATGGGGAATCATGTTATTTGTGTGTATTTGACCACTTTCAAGTTGCTTTCAACAGTTAACGCACGGACGCGTTTCTCATGGCGGCGTGTCGTTGATGCAGCTCTCGCTTGCCCGTCTTGCACAGGCGGACTCTTACGCGCAGCCGAGCCCCTGCCCAGAGGGAACTGTCCTCCCAGGGCCCAAGGCAGGCAACACGTCATACTGCAGGAGGGAAAAAAACACAGACACAATAAATCGTCGATTCCCCAGGGAATATGGGAGAACATGGGAAGTGGGGGGGAAGATAAAAACCCAGAAGATATGGGAAAATATGGGGATTCCTGTTATTTGTGTGTATTTATTTGTGTGTCCCAGGGCCCCTTCAACATTGCCGGCTCCCCCTTGGG
This sequence comes from Prorocentrum cordatum, assembly GCA_963575745.1. NCBI lineage: Eukaryota > Dinophyceae > Prorocentrales > Prorocentraceae > Prorocentrum > Prorocentrum cordatum. The sequence goes on along the minus strand of CAUYUJ010001529.1, from coordinate 29,568 downwards.
ACCTAAGGGTATCCGTACCCGCTGCCTCCTGGGTTTAAGTCGGACATGTCCCTCTACAGGGGGAACATGCACAAATAGTTCAAACAATAGTCTGGGGACGATTTGGGGGTATCTTTGGCTATCTGTGAGGCATGTTTTCCAGTATTTTTCACGTCCAAAACGCCTGTAGGGGGACGTGCCCGACCCGAGCCTGGGGCCCTTGGACGCTGGTTCCCCAGGCGGTGGATGAGCAGACATCCCCCGGGGGGACTCGCCCAGTGGCTTGCCCCGCCCTCGGGGCTCCGACACCCACGCTTCCGCTCCTTCGTGTCTGTCTGTCCCATTGGAAATCCCCCTCCTCCTCCTCCTTCTCCTCCTCCTCCTCACCCTCCTCCCCCTCCTCCTCCTCCTCCTCCTCCTCCTCCTCCTCCTCCTCCTCCTCCTCCTCCTCCTCCTCATCGTCCTCCTCCTCCTCCTCCTCCTCCTCCTCCTCCAAGGGGGCGTGGATTAGCGACGGGTCCCGTTTCCATGGGAAATCGCGGATTTCGGCCGCCGAACGAGGCGGCACCGGCCGCATTTTGGGGAGGGCACCTCCCCCGATCCATGGATTCGGCGACCGCGCGCCTCACCCACGGATGGCTGATCCATGATTGCGCGCCCCCGACACAGGCGGCTCCAGGTGTGGCATCAGGATTGTGGCAAGGGCGGCGTCCATCGCCCGGCGAGGCGGAGGCAAAGGGAGAGGGGGTAGAATGTAACGGAATGGGATGGAATGCCCAAGGGGGAAGTGCACAGCACTAAAAACTAAGAAAACAAAGGTGGGCAAGGGTCGCTGTGGAGTTGGGCCGAAAAAGGGGGAGAGGGGGGTGGGGGGCGTGGGGGGGGCAGGGGGGGGGCAGGGGGGGGGGACAGGGGGGGAAAGAGGAGGAGGGATTGGGGCAAGGGGGCAGGAGGGGAGACATGGACTCAACTTGTCACAATGTCCGTTCATCATGTGCTGAGGCGCCGGTGATCATTGTGGAACGTGTTTTGATCGAAACGCGAGCGTTCCAGATGCATACTGCCCTCCCCTCCCCTGATTCTCCTCTCCGTCTCCCCTCCCTGCCCTTCCTGTCCCTCCCTTTCCTCCCGACCTCCCTGCCTCCGTGGGTCCCTCCCAACCTCCCTGCTCCCCTCCCTCATCCCTCCGTTTCACTCCTCCGCCCGCTTCCTTTCCCACCTTCCCCTCCTCCTCCTCCTCCTCCTCCTCCTCCTCCTCCTCCTCCTCCTCCTCCTCCTCCTCCTCTCATTGTTTCTTTGCCTTTACCTCCTCCTTCTCCTCCTCCTCCTCCTGCGGCACGTCCACCTCGCAAGCCTCCAACGGTTATCTCCCTCTGTCTACCCTTGAACCAGCTGCTTCTGTTGTTGCTCATCGTCGTGCTCGTCCGTATCCTCATCCCCACCCTGATCCTCGTCCTGATCCTCGCCTCTAATCCTCATCCCCCCCCTCGTCGGCGACGACGACGACGACGACGACGACGACGACGACGACGACGACGACGACGACGACGGCGGCGGCGGCGGCGGCGGCGGCGGCGACGACGGCGGCGGCGGCGACGACGACGACTCGCTCGCCACGCCGGCCGCGCGCTCGGCCCCGCAGACCGCCCGTCCCCGTCCCGGCAGGAGGCGGAGAGGCCTGGCGTCTACCGGCGAGTCTTGTCGTGGCTGTCCGATCCTAAGGACGGGGGGGAGGAGGAGGAGGAGGAGATGGAGGAGGAGGAGGAGGAGGAGGAGGAGGAGGAGGAGGAGGAGGAGGAGGAGGGGGAGGAGGAAGAGGAAGAGGGTGCCGAGGAGGAGGTTAAGGAGGAGGAGATGGAGGAGGAGGAATAGGGTGCGGAGGAGGAGGAGGCGGATGAGGAGGATGAGACGGAGGGAGGAGGAGCAGGAGGAGAGGAGAGGAGGAGGAGGAGAGGAGGAAAAGGGTGCGGAGGAAGGAGGAGGAGGATGAGGAGGAGAAGAGGTGGAAGAGAGGAGGAGGAGGAGGGAAGATGGAGGAGGAGGAGGAGGAGGTGGAGGAGGAGTCGGAGGAGGAGGAGGAGGAGAGGAGGAGGAGGCGAGGAGGAGGAGGAGGCGGAGGAGGAAGAGATGGAGGAGGAAGATGAGGAGGAGGCGGAGGGCGGAGGAGGAGGAGGAGCGGAGGAGGAGGAGGAGGAGGAGAAGGAGGAGGAGGTGGAGGAGGAGGAGGAGAAGTTGGAGGAGGAGGCGGAGGAGGAGGAGGCGAAGGCGGAGGAGGAGGAGGAGGAGGAGGAGGAGGAGGAAGAGAAGGAGAAGGATATGGAGGAGGAGGAGGAGGAGGAGGAGCAGGAGGAGCAGGAGGAGGAGGAGGAGGAGGAAGAGAAGGAGGAGCAGGAGAGGGAGGAGGAGGACGAGGACGATGGTGATGATGATGAGGATGCTGATGCTGATGCTGATGATTATGATGATGCTGATGATGATGGTGGCGGTGGTGGTGATGAGGAGAAGGAGACGCAGGACGAGGAGGGAAGGTGGAGGATTACGAGGATGAGGATGAGGATGAGGAGGATGAGGATTAGGATGAAGATAAGGATGATGATGATGATGATGATGATGATGATGATGATGATGATGACGACGAGCACGACGACTACGATGACGATGACGATGACGATGACGACGATGACGATGACGATGATGATGACGATGACGATGACGATAGCTTTGACGATGATGAGGACGAGGACGAGGACGATACTTAATCATGATGTTGTTGATGATGCTGCTGATGATGCTGGTTATGCTGATGGTGATGATGATGTTGAGGATGATGCTGCTGGTGCTGCTGATGATGATGATGATGATGGTGATGATGATGATGATGATGATGATGGTGGTGATGATGGTGGTGGTGATGATGTGAATGATGGCTGTTGATGGTGATGCTGCTGCTGATGATGATGATTACGGCTGATGATGATGATGCTGATGATGATCATGATGTTGGTGATGGTCATGGTCATGGTCATGATGATGAGGACTGTTGTGTTTGGTGATGCTGTTCTTGTGGTTGTTGTTGATGATGATGGTGGTGATTGTGATGATGATGATGCTGATGATGCTGATGATGACGACGACGACGATGATGATGCTGATGACGATGATGATGATGATGATGATGATGATGATGATGATGATGATGCTGATGCTGATGCTGATGCTGATGCTGATGATGATGACTACTGTGGTGGTGGTGGTGATCATGAGGAGGCGGAGGAGGAGGAGGAGGAGCAAGAGGGTGCGCAGGAGCAGGAGGGGAAGGAGAAGGAGAATGAGGAGGAGGAGGAGCAGATGGAGGAGGAGGAGGCGGAGGAGGAGGAGATTGAGAAAGAGGAGGAGGAGGAGGAGGAGGAGGAGCAGGAGGAGCAGGAGGAGCAGGAGGAGGAGGATAACGACGACGACGACGACGACGACGACGACGACGACGACGACGACGACGATGATGATGATGATGATGATGATGATGATGATGATGATGATGGTGATGTTGCTGACGAGGATGTGGATGATGCTGATGCTGATTGTGATGCTGCTTCTGATGATGGTCATAGTGGTGGTGGTGGTGATGGGGAGGAGGATCAGGATGAGGAGGGGAGGCGGAGGATGAGGAGGATGCGGATAAGGATGAGAACGAGGACGAGGATGCGGATGAGGAAGAGGAGGATGAGGAAGATGGGGATCAGGATGTGGACGAGGCCGATGACGATGACGAGGACGACGTTGACGATGACGATGAAGATGACGACGACGATGGCGATGACGATGACGATGATGATGACGATGACGAGGGCGAGGTTGATATTTTTAACGATGAGGAGGACAAGGACGAGGACGATACTGAATGATGATGTTGATGATGCTGATGCTGCTGATGATGCTGATTATACTGATGCGGGTGATGATGATGCTGATGATGCTGGCAATGATGTGGATGACGGCTGTTGATGATGATGATGTTGATGATGCTTATGATGATAATGATGATGCAGATGATGGCTGCTGTTGATGAGTTTGTTCCCAGTGTTGATGATGATAATGCTGATGATGCTGATGATAGTGGTGGTGGTGGTGGTTGGAGATCATGCTGGTGATGATGATGATGCTGATAATGCTGATGCTGCTGCAGCTGATGATGATGATGATGCATGATGGTGATGATGATGATGATGATGATGATGATGATGATGATGATAATGATAATGATAATGGTAATGATGATGATGGCTGTTGTTGATTAATTTGTTCTTGGTGCTGATGGTGATATTGCTGATGATGCTGATGATGCTGATCATGATGATGATGATGCTGATGATGCTGATGCTGCTGCTGATGCTGATGATAATGATGGTGCAGATGATGTCTGTTGTTGATGAGTCTGTTCTGGGTGCTGATGATAATAGTGCTGCTGATTATGATGCTGATGATAGTGGTGGTTTTGATTGGTCATCATGCTGATGATGATGCTGATGAGGCTGATGCTGCTGCTGATGATGATGATGATGCAGATGATGGCTGCTGTTCATGAGTTTGTTCTTGATGTTGGTGATGGTAATGCTGATGATGCTGATGATGCTGCTGATGATAGTGGTGGTGGTGGTGGTTGGTGATCATGCAGGTGATGCTGATGATGCTGATTATGTTGCTGCTGATGATGGTGATAATGACGATGCAGATGCTGGCTCTTGTTGATGAGTTTGTTCTTGGTGTTGATGGTGATAATGCTGATGATGTTGATGCTGATGCTGATGATAGTGGTGATGGTTGGTGATCATGATGATGCTGATGATGCTGCTGCTGATGATCATGCTGCTGATGATGATGATGATAATGCTGATGTGGATGATGGCTGGTTTTGATGAGTTTGTTCTTGGTGTTGATGGTGATAATGCTGATGATGAGGATGCTGATGATAGTGGTGGTGGTTGGTGAGCATGCTGATGATGGTGGTGGTGATGATGCTGATGCTGCTGCTGATGATGATAATGATGCTGCAGATGATGGCTGTTGTCGATGAGTTTGTTCTTGGTGTTGATGGTGATACTGGGGATGCTGCTGATGATCATGCTGATGATAGTGGTGTTGGTTGGTGATCATGCTGATGATGGTGGTGCTGAAGATGCTGCTGCTGCTGCTGATACGATGGTGATGATGCTAATGATGCTGCAGATGATGGCTGGTGTTGATGAGTTTGTTCCCAGTGTTGATGATGATAATGCTGATGTGGATGCTGATGATAGTGGTGATGGTGGTTGGTGATCGTGCTGATGCTGATGATGCTGCTGCTGATGATGATAATGATGATGCGGATACTGCAGACGATGGCTGTTGTTGATGAGGTTGTTCTTGGCGTTGATGATGGTCTGCTGATGCTGATGATGATAGTGGTGGTGGTGGTTGGTGATCATAATGATGATGGTGATGCTGATGTTGCTGCTGCTGATGATGATGATGATGATCGTAATGATGCAGATGATGGCTGTTGTCGATGAGTTTGTTTTTGGCGTTGATGATGATAATGCGGATGATGCTGATGATGATGCTGATGCTTGTGGTGGTAGTGGTTGGTGATCATGCTGATGATGATGCTGATGATGTTGATGCTGATGCTGCTGCTGCTGATGATGATGATGATAATGATGATGCTGATGATGTCTGCTGGTGATGCGTATGTTCTTGGTGTTGATGATGGTAATGCTGATGATGATGCTGATGGTAGTGGTGGTGGTGGTGCTTGGTGATCATGCTGATGATGATGCTGATGCTGCTGATGCTGCTGATGATGATGATGCAGATAATGGCTGTTGTTGATGAGTTTGTTGTTCTTGGTACTGCTAATGAAAATGTTGATGATGCTGATGATGATGATGACGATAGTCGTGGTGGTGGTTGGTGATCATGCTGATGGTGACGATTATGATGATGCTGATGCTGCTGCTGCTGCTGATGATGATGATGATGATAATGATGATGCAGATGATGGCTGTTGTCGATGAGTTTGTTCTTGGTGTTGATGATGATACTGCGGATGATGCTGATGATGATGTTGATGATAGTGGTGGTGGTGGTTGGTCATCATGCTGATGATGATGACGCTGATGATGCTGATGCTGCTGCTGCTGATGATGATGACGAGGATTATGATTATAATGATGATGCAGATGATGGCTGCTGTTGATGAGTGTGTTCTTCGTGTTGGTGATGGTAATGCTGATGATGCTGATGATAGTGGTGGTGGTTGGTGATTATGCTGATGATGCTGATGATGCTGCTGCTGATGATCATGATGGCGATAATGATGATGCAGATGATGGCTGCTGTTGATGAGTTTGTTCTTGTTGTTGATGATGGTCATGCTGATGATGCTCATGATGATGATGATGATGATGATGATAATAATGATGATGGTAGTGGTGGTGGTGGCTGGTGATCACGCTGATGCTGAGGCTGCTGATGCTGCTGCTACTGCTGATGATGATACTGATGATGCAGATGATGGCCGTTGTTGATGAGCTTGTTCTTGGTGTTGATGATGATAATGCTCATGATGCTGATGATAGTGGTGGTGGGGGTGGTTGGTGATCATGCTGATGATGCTGCTGATGCTGCTGCTGCTGATGATGATGATGATGATGATGCAGATGATGGCTGTTTTTGATGAGTTTGTTCTTTGTGTTGATGGTGATCATGCTGATGATGCTGATGCGGATGCTAATGGTAGTGGTGGTTGTGGTTGGTGAGCATGCTGATACTGATGATGCTGATGCTGGTGCTGCTGCTGCTGATGATGATACTGATGATGCAGATGATGGCTGTTGTTGATGAGTGTGTTCTTGGTGTTGATGATGCTAATGCGGATGATGTGGATGATGCTGCTGATGGTAGTGGTCGTGGTGGTCGGTCATCATGCTGATGATGATGATGCTGATGATGCTGATGCTGCTGCTGTTGATGATGATGAGAATGATGATGCAGATGATGGCTGGTGTTGATGAGTTTGTTCTTGGTGTTCATGGTGATAATGCTGATGATACTGATGATAGTGGTGGTGGTGGTGGTTAGTGGTCATGCTGATGGTGATGCTGCTGATGATGCTGATGCTGATGCTGGTGCTGCTGATGATGATAATGGTGCTGATGCTGGTGCTGCTGTTGTTGATGAGTTTGTTCTTGGTGTTGATGATGATAATGCTGATGATGCTGATGATAGTGGTGGTGGTGGTGGTGGCGGTTGGTGATCATGCTGATGCTGATGATGCCGATGCTGCTCTGATGCTGATGATAATGCTGATATTGATGATGCGGATGGCGGCTGTTGTTGACGAGTTTGTTTTTTGGTGTTGATGATGATGATGCTGATGATGCTGATGCTGATGATAGTGGTGGTGGTGGTGATGGTTGGTGATCATGCTGATGATGATGCTGATGATGCTGATGCTGCTGCTGATGATGACAATAATGATGCAGATGATGGCTGTTGGTTGATGAGTTTGTTCTTGGTACTGCTGATGAAAATGCTGATGATGATGATGATAGTGGTGGTGGTGGTTGGTGATCCTGATGATGCTGATGCTGATGCTGCTGCTGCTGCTGAGGATGCTTCTGCTGATGATGCTGATGATGGTGATGATGATGCTGATGATGCAGATGATGGCTGTTGTTGATGAGTTTGTTCTTGGTGCTGATGGTAATAATGCTGTTGGACATGCTGATGATAGTGGTGGTGGTGGTTGGTGATCATGAAGATGATGATGTTGATGAGGATGCTGCTGCTGAAGATGATGATGCTGATGATGATGAGAATGATGATGCAGATGATGGCTGGTGTTGATGAGTTTGTTCTTGGTGTTGATGATGATAATGCTGATGATGCTGATGATGATGCTGATGATAGTGGTGGTGGTGGTTGGTGATCATGCTGATGATGTTGATGCTGCTGCTGCTGCTGATGATGATGATGATGATGCAGATGATGGCTGTTGTTGATGAGTTTGTTCGTGGTGTTGATGATGGTAATGCTGATGAACATGCTGATAATAGTGGTGGTGGTGGTTGGTGATCATGCTGATGATGATGCTGATGTTGCTCATGATGCTGCTATTAATGATGCTGATGAAGGTGATGATGCAGATGATGGCTGGTGTTGGTGAGTTTGTCCTTGGTGTTGATGGTGACAATGCTGATGATGCTGATGGTGATGCTGATAGTGGTGGCGGTGGTTGGTGATCATGCTGATGGTGCTGATGATGTTGATGCTGATGCTGCTGCTGATGCTGCTGATGGTGACGATGCTGATGATGATGAAGCAGATGATGGCTGTTGTTGAGGAGTTTGTTCTTGGTGCTGATGATGCTAATGCTGACGATGCTGATGATGATGCTGATGATAGTGGTGGTGGTGTTTGGTGATCTTGCTGATGCTGATGATGCTGATGATGGTGATCTGGATGATGCTGCTGCTGATGATGATAATGATGATGCAGATGATGGCTGTTGTTGATGGGTTTGTTCTTGGCGTTGATGATGATACTGCTGATGATGCTGATGATGCTGATGGTAGTGGTGGTGGTGGTTGGTGATCATGCTGTCGATGATGCTGATGATGCTGACGCTGCTGCTGATGATGATACTGGTGATGCAGATGATGGCTGGTATTGATGAGTTCGTTCTTGGTGTTGATGATGATAATGCTGATGATGATGCTGATGGTAGTGGTGGTGGTGGTTGCTGCTGATGATGATGCTGATGCTGCTGATAATGATGATACTGATGATGTAGATGATGGCTGTTGCTGATGAGCTTGTTCTTGGTGTTGATGATGATAATGCTGATGAACATGCTGATGATGATGCTGATGCTGCTTCTGCTGAAGATGATGACGATGATGCTGATGATGCCGATGATGATGATGATACAGATGATGGCTGTTGTTGATGAGTTTGTTCCTGGTGTTGGTGGTGATCATGCTGATGACGCTGATGATGGTGCTGCTGATAGTGGTGGTGGTGGTGGTTGGTGATGCTGCTGATGCTGATGATGCTGATGATGCTGATGCTGATGCTGCTGATGATGATAATATTAATGATGATGCAGATGATGGCTCTTGTTGATGAGTCTGTTCTTGGTGTTGATGATGATGATGCTGATGATGATGCTGATGATAGTGGTGGTGGTGGTTGGTGATCATGCTGATGATGATGCTGATGATGCGGATGCTGTTGCTGCTGATGATAATGATGATAATGATGATGCAGATGGTGGCTGGTATTGATGAGTTTGTTCTTGGTGTTGATGATGATAATGCTGACGATGCTGATGATGATGCTGATGATAGTGTTGGTGGTGATTGGTGATCTTGCTGATGATGATGCTTATGCTCATGATGCTGATGCTGATGCTGCTGATGATGCTGATGCTGATGATGACGATGATGCAGATGATGGCTGTTGTTGATGAGTTTGTTCTTCGTGTTGATGATGATGATGATGATACTGATGCTGCTGATGATAGTGGTGGTGGTGGCTGGTGATCATGCTGATGATGATGATGCTGATGATGCTGATGATGCTGCTGATGATGATGCTGATGATAATGATGATGCAGATGATGGCTGTTATTGATGAGTTTTTTCCTGGTGTTGATGATGATAATGCTGATGATGCTGATGATGATTCTGATAGTGGTTGTGGTGGTGGTTGGCGATCATGCTGATGATGATGCTGATGATGTTGATGCTGCTGCTGATGATGATGATAATCATGATGCAGATGATGGGTGTTGTGATGAGTTTGTTCTTGGTGTTGATGATGATAATGCTGATGATGGTGCTGCTGCTGATGATAGTGATGGTGGTGGTTGGTGATCATGCTGATGATGCTGCTGCTGCTGCTGCTGATGATGATGATGATGATGATGATGATGATTACTGTTGTGATGATGTTGAGAAGGAGGAGGAGGAGGAGGAAGATGTGCGGGGGGGGGAAGGAGGGAGATGACGGAGCCCTAGGAGGAGGACAGGGGGGGATGACGATTGAGGAGGAGGAGGAGGAGTAGGAGGAGGAGGAGCAAGAGAAGAGGAACGAGTTGGACGAGGAGGATCAGGAAGCGGCAGAATAGGATCAGGAGAAGGAGGAGGAGATCCAAAGATGAGTGGTTGGATGAGGTTGAACAGTTGAAGGAGCACCGGGATAGGGTGCGTGGGGGTTCGCCTGTTGCTCTTCACCTGCCAAACTACTCCCTACAGGGAGTGACGCGGGGGAACTCATCAAAAGGAGGAGGAGGAGACGTCGGACGGAAGAGGGGACACTCCTTACAATGTTCGCCGTGTTGCTGCGTTGCATCATTGTTGCTACCTGTGACTCGCCCATGAATCCTGTCATTGGCCAGTAATTGCAGCATGGTGATTTGATGTCCTCTTGAGATGTGCTAGTATCCGGTGCACGAGCAAGTTGTGAGCCGCTCGTTTTCCGTAGCATATTTCATATTCCAAGCGGATTGCCAATAGTGTATGTGAGGTTTGCGATGTCATGCCGATCCACGCATACTTCGCAGAGAAGGAACAAACATAATACCAGGGATTGGCGATATCTCATCGCACTTTCAATATACATGCGTTTCATAGATTATTAATTGTAACGGCTGATCGTGGATGTTCGTTGAACTTCTACGTTGATACTAGGGCACCACGATCCGGATCACATGGGATCGTTGCCTCGGGATGCGTGTGCAATTCTTCGCTCCATGTTCTTCACCAGCTGTAGCAGTTCTTTTGCACTTCCAGTCTCCAGGACTTCGATTTCATCTATCATGGATTTGCGAGACTGCTGAACAATTTGGTGGATTCCGCGAACACCATGCTGCCTTCGTGTGGCTCCCGGCGTCCAGGGAGTTCTGGGGGATTCTGCGACAGTCCAGCGACGGGAGTGTGAGGCGAATCACGTGGATCTGCTGGCGAGGGTCAGCAGGAGGGGAGGGGGGGGGAGGGAGCAGGCGAGGGGGGAGGGCGAGGGGGTGAGCGGAGAGAGGGATGGAGAGGAGAGCCTGGAGCGGGTACGGTGAGGCCCCACCCCTGGCTTTGGGGCGCGCTCTCGATTGCCGGGCAGGCGTTCTCAGGCTGAGTCCCCTCCCTCCCCCTCCCATACTGTGCCCCCTATCCCTGCCTCCCCCCTCCCTCCTCGGCAGTTGCCTCCCTGCCTCCCTCCCTCCTCCCCCCTCCTATCTCTGCCTTCCTCCTCCCTCCCCCCTGTCCCTGCCTCCCTCCCTCCCTGCCTGTCCCTGCCTCCCTCCCCCCCCCCCGGTAGTCCACTTCGCCCGCCCTCCTCCGCCGTTCTGTCCAGCTCCGCGCCTCTCCCTCGCCCGTCCCGCCAGAGTGTGGAGCCATGGGAGATGACGACGACGACGACGACGACGACGACGACGACGACGACGACGACGACGACGACGACGACGAGGAGGAGGAGGAGGAGGAGGAGGAGGAGGAGGAGGGGGAGGGGGCGGAGAAAAGGAGGAGGAGGAGGTGGAGGAGGAAGAGGAGGAGGACGAGGAGGAGGAGGAGAAGGAGGAGGAGGAGGAGGATGTAGACGGGCGCTACTCTTAAGTGTCGAGGATGTGCTGGGAGGAGGAGCTCCTGGAAGCTGCCCTCGGCCGCCGGCCGCCCGGAGGGCCGGTGGAAGACTCGGCTCAAGCCCTCCCCCCTGGGTGGCTCGGGGCAGTGGGCCCACGAGGCACGGCACGATCTCGCAGGAGATCGGAAATGATCTGGAGGAGGAGGAGGAGGAGGAGGAGGAGGAGGAGGAGGAGGAGGAGGAGGGGGAGGGGGAGGAGGAGGGGGAGGAGAAGGAGGAGGAGGAGGAGGAGGAGGAGGAGGGCTTCGCACGGAGGAACGACATGCGAGGGCTGCGGCCCTCTTGCGGGTCGGCCCCTTCGGACGGACGCCTCGCCTCGCCTCGCCTGGTTCGGCCCCCTTCCTGTGCGATTTGTCCGTGTCATCACCGTACCCATCGGTCGTTGGAAGTAGGTACCTTGGGATTCCCAGACTCCAATCTACTTCAAGCGACTTCCTGCTTCAATGATAGGGTGGCTTCGCCTTTTCCGTCCTCCTTCGGGGGCGGACGGAACCCAATCTATTTTCAACGCCTTCCTACTTCATGCTACTATCTCTTTCTTTCGACCGTTGGGTAATCCTTCTGCTGCTAGTGCCGCTGCTGCCTGCTGCTGCTCTTCGTCCTCCTCCCTTTCTGTTCTGCGCCCTCTGTGTGGAGCGATGCCCCCCCAGGAGATCAGCTGCCAAGGACAGACAATTTGGACATTTGGACACCAGCAAATCGGATGAAGAGACATTGGATGGTACTTTGCTTGCGCTAGACTGAATCAGCCACGGAGTGTAACAACACTTCGCTTTCAATTTCGCCGCATAATGACATGCTCTCGGGATCCCACCGCTAATCTTCGAGTGAATACTGCTGGGGAGACGCCACGCTTTTTGCAGCGATGCCGTCATTACCGATGCCTTCGCCGCGTGGGCCACAGCGTGTACGCAAATATTGTTCAATCGCACCATATGCTCCTCAAGACAGTGCAGTCGCACGCGTTTCTGGTGGTGTGCGGAGCCGTTCTTCCTCACACAGTCTGTCTGTGAGGGTTCGCGAAAGCAGAAACGGGCATGTGTATCATGAACAGCTCGTCTGTGAGGGTCCCGTATGCTTCTTCCAATCGCGGGTGAGGCATGCCCCGCCCCCGAAGCGGGGGGAGCCCCCCTGCCCCCCCACTGCTGCGTTCCACGGTGGCCGGGCCTCCGCTGCCACCCCTCGTTGCCCCCTATCGTTGTCCCCGCCGTGGCCTGCATACTGCAGATTTGCATGCGTAGGATAGGGTCCAAGGATCGCGCCGCATCGCCAATGCATCGGTGATGCGACCCGATGTGGAGCCCGACCTTTTGTTTTCCACTCCAACGGCACCCGTACGTCGCCGATGTCGCGGATGCATCGGCGATGCATTGCCGATGCATTGCCGATGTATCGGCGATGTGGCGCGATCCTACGACCCCATCTGCTCGGACCTCATCTGGGAGGTCTCTAGTCTTCTGCCGCAAGGATGTCTTGTTTCCCATTGCTCTTCAGTTTTGACGGCCAGCGGCTGCTGCAGATGTCGCAGTGGGCACCACGCGCTTCGTCACCCACTGTTTCAGAATGTACTTCAGCTGCCGCGTCGAGCGCGCTGCCCTCCGAAGTGCAGAGATGCGCCAGTGATGCCACGAGGGCTCGACCTGCCCTGGCGGATCCGTGGGCTGGCGCCGCGCGATGTTGGAGCAGACCCTGACTCGTTCTGGCCAACCCTCTCCTTCTGTTGCATCTTCGGGGGACCTCGCCTGTCCCCAAAATTGGTGTCTTTTGGGGGGCCCGACGCGGGCTCGATGCGGACTCGACGCGGATTAGGCATGGATTCGACGCGGATTCGACACGGATTCGACACGGATCCGACGCGTCCGACATGGATTCGACACGGATTCGACGCGGACAGGACCGCGACAGGACAGACAAGGTCCCCCGAGGATGCAACATAACTCTCCGACCTTCGCGTGCTCGCAGCGCACCGCTGCAGCCCTCAGCCGCTGCTCGGCCGAGCGCGTCGTGTGCGCCGCACGCCCCCGTGTGCGGCGGCCTGCGCTGCTGCTGCGTGCGGCGTCTTCTCGTGGCCGGAAGGGGGCAACGTGCACTCTGGGACTCTGAATACAGTCGGGGCCCTGAAGAAGGAACCCTTTTGGTTGGGGAGGGGCTCCGCGTTCCTTACGTGTTTCACAGCTTGCCTCAGGTTTTCTTTATGTTTCCGATAGGAAATCGAAGTTTAACTTATGGAAAAAAGGGGCCTCGTTCCTTATTTGGGGTTCCTTAGGTCAAGGCCCCGACTGTAGGGGTTGGGCGGGGGGCCCCCCGACGGGGGTCAAGCTCGCCTCGCCGTCGCGCCGCGACGGGGGTCGGAGCGCCTTCGGCGCGCGGCGGCTGCCCGCGGCGGGGGTCGACGTGGGGCTGCTGGCGGGGGTGACGCCCCCCCGACGCTCACTGAGGAACCCGGAGTAGGGTCAAGTCGGGCCTGTACCTCTGCAGGAGAGATAGTCAAAAACAGTCACGCAACAGTCTGGGGACGATGCTCTGACTATTTTGGACCACGTGGGGGCCTTCTCTTAGTACTTCTACTTTTCCTGGCATTTTCTTGGCATTTGTCCTATATTTCTTAGCATGCTCTTAGTATTTTTACTTTCTCGCCCCCTGTCGAAGTCTTCCCCTGAGATCCGACGTAGCGAAAAATTGCAACCTCGTGAAAATCCGCGCCCGGAGCCCTGGACCCCATCTTTCTGCGCCATTTTTCGAGCCGGATCGATCTGCGAGGGTCCCAGGAGCCGAAACAGGGCGAAAACGCCCGGCTCGAAAAAATTGAGTCTCTTAGCATTCTTACCCTTCCTGGCATGTTCTTGGCCTTTTTCCCATATGTCCTAGCATGTTCTTCGTATTTTTACTTTCTCGCCCCCCGTCGAAGTCTTCCGCCCCGACCTCGGCGCCGCGGGCCGGGCGCCCATGGCGCCCCGGCGGGGGTCCGCCGAGGTCGGTGCCCAGGATCGCCTTTTACCAGGAGATCCTGGTGCTGCTGTGGAAGTTCCTGGAGGAGCCTGCTCCTCCTCCATCTCCTCCCTCCTCCCTCCTCCCTCCTCCTCCTCCTCCTCCTCCACCTCATCCTCCTCCTCCTTCCCCTCCACCTCTACCTCCAGCTCTTCCTCCTTCTCCTCCTCCTCCACCTCCTCCTCCATCTGCTCGGCGGAGTGGGCCGGCGTAGTGGGCTTACGGGGCGTGAAAATGACCACAGCCATTGCTTTTCTTTTGTTGCCGCCTTCCAGCCCGCAGCAACAAAGCAGTGGTTGTGGTCATTTTCGTTGAGCCTGGCACCCGGGAAATGACCACAACCACTGCTTGTTTTTCGGCCGGCTGGAAGGCGGCGCAAACAAGAAGCAGTGGCTGTGGTCATTTTCCCGTCCCGCAGGGCTCTCCCGCCCTTCCTCTAAGTCGGGCGTGTCCCCCTACAGGGGGAGCTTCGACGAAAAATAAGAGATACCCCCAACAATAATCCAAAAATAGTCAGGGGATTATTGTTTGAGCATTGTTTGACCTTCTTGGTGTATTTTTGGGGTATTTTTCATTTTTCGTCGAAAATCCCCCTGTAGGGGGACACGCCCGACTTTACCCTTCCTCCTCCCTCCTCCTGCATGCCGGCCCATTCGCTCCGCAGTGCCCCTGCATCGCTGCCGCGCTGGAGCGGAGGCTCCCGCCTCGCCGCCGCCGGGAAGGGAAGAGTCTGGCGGAGCGGGCCTCACAGGAGCGACGCCGAAGAGCGGGGTCGACTGCGCTGACATTCGTGCGTCAGCTGCCCGCGTGAGGTCGCGCGTCAGCGCCCTCGTTTCCACGCGGTTTGTGCCTCGCTGTCTGCCCGCGAGAGCCATCGCGTAGGGTCGACGAGCTGGCGTGCGTCGCTCGCACGGCTCGATCGTCGTGCGTGAGTGGTCGCATCACCGACGAGGGGGTGCTCCTCACAGCGGCATGGTGGACAGGGAAGTTCGAGAGACAGGCCGCATTGGCACATAATGCTGTACTGACTTGGAGCATGGCTTGGCATACGTATTTCATAGAACGGTGGGTGTTTGGTTCAAAGGCTTCATGTTCAACCTCCGCCACCATCAACAATATCAGCAACATCGATTTGGGGAGGGACTTCGATTCTCGATGTGGGCCATGTGTGGTGCAACAGATGCTCGGTGCATCCTGGGGCACTACACGTAGAGCGCCGATGCAGTAACGAGGCAACGCAACACCTAACCATCACACGCCACCAGCCATGAGGCGCCACCTACACTGAACCAGGGCAAGAAAGAGATGCCGCAACAAGCAGTGCATCATTGGCCACCTGTCGTATAATAGCAGCATTGCCCATGGGGCGGGCGCAACGATTCGCAACAGATGCAACATCATAGCCATGCATATAAACCGTAGGGCACAAGCAATTTGGCATTGAGACAAGCGCGACAGTTCGCAAAACTTGAAACATCATCGCACGTACACCGTACTGCCGAATCCATCAAGCAACGGCGACGGCGAAATGTCGCAACATTCAGTCCGTCATGTAGCACCAGCCACGGGAGCACCGCACAATGGGCATATACGCAAACATGAGGGCACCATACAGCAGCACCAGGCATGTAACCATTCAAGCATCATAGGACGGCAGCCAGGGAGTACCACCCAGAGGGCACGGAAACTATGATACGCCGTAACCACTCGCGCGCCACATTGCACCAGCATGTGGCAAAGCCCGTGCATGAAGGAGAGATCGCAGCCCGCCAAGCGTCACCCGGCATTGGGTACCACCCATGGGGCGCCAGGGCAAGGCAGCGACATGGGAGCACCTCAAACATGACAGGGCACGGGCCAGGAAGCAGCAGCCAGGGGGCAGAAAGGCGGGCGCCAGGCATAGAGCAACACCCAACAGACACCAAGGCAAAAACGAGACATCGTAGCCACTGGGTCGTCACAGGACGCCAGCCTTAGAGAACCATCCGCATGGCAGTTGCACACGAGCGATACATCGCAACAAGTGAAGCAACATAGGGCACCAGCCGTAGAGCAACACCCTTGGGCTACCATGGCCAGAGCGAAAACTCGCAACAAAGCAGACATCATAGGGCACCAGTCATGGAGCACCAACCGCGGCACACCAATGCAAAAGCAAAACGCTGCAACCATGAAGCCGTAGAGGGCACCTGCCAGAGAGCACCACCCAGGAGCCTCGAGGCAAGAGCGAGCCATCGCAACCAGTCAGGCGCAGTGTCCACCATCGTCGATTCTCCTTGTTGCAGCGAACCCATAGGTCGAGGTCTCGGCAATCTCGCGGTAACTGCGACATGGGCGTTCAAGCCCCGCTCGCCGGTCCGACTGTCCATAGTTGGCAGCGGCTTCAAGCGTGGATATTCAGCGCGCCCCGCGTTTCTTGCGCAGCCCGAAGATTCCCTGCAGGGCCTGCGCCTGGGCCCCCCCCGCGTGGGGCATGGAGAAGAGCCTTGCCGAGAGCGTTCGCGAGGCGGCCAGCGGGGCGCCCGCGTCGCGCGCGCGGGTTCTGCCGTCGGCGGCGCGGAGTGGATTCTCAACGCCGCTGCGAGACATCCGGGGGAGCGCTCGGGAAACCGTCTTCTGAGCCCCAGGCCCTTCGGGCGACGTCTCGAAGCGCTGCGGGTTGAAGCCTGTCGAGCCAGAGAGTGCGCCGGCGCGCAAGCGGTCGCCAAAGGCTGGATGCGGCGGAGAACGCGGTGGGCCAAATTATAGTTCTTCCCGCGCTGCCGACTCTGAACGCATTCAGTTCGTGCCTGCGCGCGAGATATGAAGTTTTCTAGCCGCCGATCCCCGGGCGTCGGGCCCAGCGCCCGCTTGTGGCGACGCGTCGGCCCAGCCGTGCAATTAGTCAAGCAGACAAGATATACGTAGCAGCTGTTGAGCATGTTACATGATGCCGAGTATAACCTACGTTACGCAGTCAGAGGATAATCGGAGAAACAAGCGATTCCTGGCAGGACTTGTGCGAGGCGGCGAACGCTGCGAGCGTTTCGGAATGTCGCGAGGTCAGCGCGCATAGGCAAGTACGTGCAGCCACAATTGTGCAAGGTACCACAGCACTGACTGCATCGCCCCCTACCAGAAGCGCTGCAAAGGCTCCTCTGAGGCCCCCTGGGCGCGGGCCCCCGACGCGTCCTATCTCGAGCGCGCCCCGGTGGATTCCACAAGGGCTGCGGGGCGAAGTTTTTGCTTGGAGCACCTCCTGCAGTCGTGATCATTCCCCTTCCTAGGTTTGCGCCGGCCTTGGAGGTTAAAGGAGTGGAGCTTTCAAGTGCACGGCTGCGCGCGCGCGGCACTTGGCATCTTGCCGCGTCAGCCGCTGCGGTTTGCCCGGCCAGCGCCGCCCGCGGCAGGCGGAGGGCACCGTCTCATAGTTTTGTTTGTGGGGGCAGAGGCTCGGGAGAGTCGCCGGGTCGACCGCAGGTGCTGGGGGGCAGTCGAAAGGTGGGCCAGCTGTGGCCCGCGGTTGGATCCAGGCAGCCATGGGGCGAGGGAGTCGCCAGCGCCTCCAGGTTCAGTGCTTTGCTCGCTGCCGATGTTTTCAAGTGTTGCGAAGTCACGCGCCTCCAGGAGTCGAGGGATAGTTGCTGATTTCCTGGGGCGCCCGTTGGTTTCATGACGCTTGTTTGCAATGTTTGGGGGGCGATCGGGGTCTTGAGACTGGTGCAGCACGACGCCCCATGTGTTTTTTACTTCAATCTAGGCCTCCCAGCAGGAAGCTATTTCAATGGTGGTTCGGTCAAAGTCCATGCGGTTACCAGCTTTGACGCCATCATGCTTCGGCAGCCGCTCGTGCATGTCCTGAGTTGTTTTGAGGGTGCTGCTTTCAGCGTGTCCAGCACAGGTCGGGACATCGCCAGCGGCATGGCCATCGGCGCAGGTGAAGGCGTTAAGAAGTGCGTCAGAATTTGAAAGACCAAGTTCGATGACAATGCCGCGGTGATCTCAACTAGGGTCGATCTTGCGCGAGAAGCCCGTCGAGCCTTCGGCCTGCCCGGAGACGCGGCAGCCACGATGTCAGCCAATGTGGGAGTGCACCAGGGATTTGCAGCGAGCGCGCCAAAGTTGGAGCCAGATATCAGCAGAGGATCGATTTTTGCTCGATGCGTCTTGGGGCTCAGAAAGCACGGGCGCCTCGCCATAATTACGCGTGGATGTGCCGAGCGTTCTTTTCACAGCGCAGTGAAAACAGGGGTCGCTACGTGCGCGGCTGTCGGCATTGAGATCCAAGGCCTCAGCGATGATGAATGCTTTCGTTTCAGACGCTTGCAGTCGAGGGTTAATTCACCCAGCTTGCAGGGGCTGCTTGCAGTCGAGGTGTTTTCGTTTCACGAGGGCCCAGTTTTAGCACCAGCGCCTGTCGCTTCCCAACCCCGAACGCCCACTGTGACCCCGCCAGTTTTGCGTCGCACGCAGGGCGAAGCGAGAGGAAGCGAGGCGCCCGATTGGCACGAGAGCAAATGGGGCCCTTGGAAGAGCGAGGCTTGTGGCGCTCCGAGCCGGCTGGGCAGCGCCGCGCCCTCTGTTGTGGAGAGATTGCAGTGGAACCGAGGTCGGCGTAGGACAGCTCAGGCCTGCCTCGCTTTTGGATTTGGTGGGGGCCAGGCTGCAGCGTGGGCATGATTTCGCCTGGGCGCGCCAGCTCAGATTCCAGCGGGATGCTGCGCCCCTCTTGATTTGATTCCAGATGCTGGTTGCGCTAAGGGCAGCAAGAAGTGTTCAAGGCATCCAGGATTCCTTGTGATGTGCGCTGCCCGCGACGGCCTCTGGACAGCAGGGCGCACTCGCTCGGCGAGCCTCGCCGCAGCTGGGCGCCGCGAGCGCGGCCGGGTGGGCGCGCTGCCCACCGCGGACTGCGCGCGCGCTTCCAGAAGGAATGCCGCGAGAGCCGGGGGGCGAGAGTGCTCGTGACATCCTGGGGGCAGCCAGAGCCAGCGATGAGTTAGTTTGAACCAGGAGGCCCTCGCCTACGACGCCACTGAGGCCCCCCCCCCCGCGCCGCGAGCAGCTGTTGCGTTTCGGGGGGCGTGCGGGGGTGGGGGGTGGGGGCGGCGAAGAGGAGAGATGCCCCGTGTCCCCGAGGATGCAGGACGCTCATTCGAGGGCCATGCTCCAATGGAGGTATATGCGATTGGGTTCTGTACCAAGCGAGCCTTGCGAGTTTCGCTATGTGGCTTCTTGGGCACTGGCCAGTCTGGCACCTGGAAGCGAGCATTCGATCGCGATCTTGAGAGGTCCTGTCAGCGGAGCCATGCCCCTGGTCCCCAGCTTTCGCTGGGCACTCTGGGCATGCCTTAGCTGGACAAAGTGCTGACAGGGAGGTCCACGCAGGACTCGACTGCCTGGCTGTAGTTTCGCATGCTCCTGAAAAGATCATAAGGGCAAGTCTGATCAAGCAATGGGCATGCAGCTGCCAGACTTTGAAATTTCGTTGCCAGACCCCTTCAGGACCCAACTAACCAGGCATTTCGAGGCCCATCACAGTGACCGCGCAATCGACAGCTAGAGAAGGGGATGCGTTTCGCGTTGCAGGGGCGAATCGCGCTGCAGACGCGCATGCGCAGATCTCCTTAGAAACGTGCGCCCGCCCAAGTCATCAATTTCTAGAAGGGCTTGAGGTGTGCCAGGCCCGTTGCCCCGCTTTCCTCAAGCTTGCTGCGGCTGCCCATGGGCCCGACCCAGGGGCATCGCGTCGAGGACCAGGCGCGATGTCTCGCATTGCTTGCCGGCCAGGTGCGATTTGGGCCTCCAGTGTAAGCAGCGCCTGATGATAGCAAATGCTCGAGAGCCCCCTCCTCTCAAGGAATTTCCTTGGGCCCGCCGCCTTCCCCCAAAGGGCTCCCAAGGGACCCCCTGGAGGGACATCGCGCCGTGGCGGCCACGGGCTCGGTCCGCGTTCCTGGGCGTGCCGAGATCCCTGGGGTCCTCCTCCTCTTCCTCCCCCCCCTCCTACTCCTCCTCCTCCCTCCCCTCCTCCTCCTCTCCGCCTCCTCCCCTCCTCTTCCCCTTCCCTCCTCCTCCTCCGCCTCCTCCTCCCTTTCCTCCTCCTCCTCTCCCTCCTCCTCCTTCGTCCTCCTCCTCCCTCCTCCATCCTCCCTCCTCCCTCCTCGTTCCTCCCTCCCCCTCCTCCCTCTCCTTCCTCCCCTCTCCCTCCTCCTTCCTCCCTCCCCCTCCTCCTCCTCCCTCCTCCCGCCCCCCTCCTCCCTCCTCCCTTCCTCCCCCCCATCCTTCCTCTTCCCTCCTCCTCCTCCTCCTCCTCCTCTCCCCGCCTCCTTCCTCATCCCTCCTCCTCTCCTCTCCTCTTCCTGCCCTCCTCCTCCTCCTCTCCCTCATCCTCCCTCCTCCTCCTCCTCCTTTCTCCTCCTCCCTCCTCCTCCTCCTCCGCCTCCTCCTCTCTCCTCCTCCTCCTCCCTCTTTCCTCCTATCTCCTCCTCGTCCTCATCCCCCTCCTCTCCCCCTCCTCCCTCCCCCTCCTCCCTCCTCCGTCCTCCCTCCCTCATCCTCCCTCCTCCTCCTCCTTCCTCCCTCCTCCCTCCTCCCTCCTCCCTCCTCCCTAGACCCACCTCCTCCATCCTCCCCCTCCGTCCTCCCTCCTCCTCCTTCCTCTTCTCCTTCCTCCTCCCTCCTCCTCCTCCGCCTCCGCCTCCTCCTCCTCCTCTTCCTCCTCCTCCTCCCCCTCCCTCCTAGGTGGCTCCCCAGCGTGGCCCCGGCCCGCCCCCGCGCGGCATTTTGCCCCGGCGGCGGCGCGCGGCGGCGGCCCGCGCCACGCGGGGGCCCCCAGGCCCCACGGAGGGCCGCCGAGGCCGAGATCGGCCTCCATCGCCCACGCGGCACCGCAGGGAGCGGCGCCAGCGCGCTGCATCGCGGCGCCGCCTGCGGACGACCGCAGACCTGCACAGGCTACTTAGACACCGCGGGAGCTGCCCGCCGAGCATCAACGTCGGCGTGATGACGCGCCGTGGAGGTGCACCGTACTCGGTGTGCCGCAGCTGCAGCAAGTGGACCTACGACAGCACATTGGCCAAGAACGGATGGAAATGCTGGCGCTGCAACAAGCTGTACAAAAAAGCCGAACTACGTCAAAGAGCAGGAGCGCCAGCAGAGCGGCGGCGCCCGCAGCAGCAGCAGCCAGCACCATACCCTGGAGATGACCAAGTTGATTTCAACGCTGGGTCAGCAGCTCCAAGAGATGGGTTTGGGTGCCAACACAGCGGTGACAGCGCTGGGGGCACAGCTGACGACGCCCGCCCAAACGTTGCAACCACTTCGGCCTCAACAACTTGCAGAGCTTCGATGCGCAGCAGCGGCGAAGGCGCAGGAGGTGGCCTACAATGAGTACCACAAGGCCTGCGACGAGCACAGCAGACTGCAAGGACTCGCCGCGAAGGCGCGCGAGGACATGATCGAGAAGGGCAATTTGCTCGAGCAGGCGAAGGCCAACCTGAACGAGATCATGATGGAGAACAAGCCGAAGAGCCTCATGGAGCAGCTCCTGAACTCCTCCGAGCACGAGCTGCAGCAGAACGGGGTCATCGACCTGGAGTTGGAGGACGTGCTGCAGGGCGACGAGGACGAGGAGCTGAAGACGGAGATCTTGGCGGCCAAGCAAGCAGCCATCAGAGACCTACAGGCGGGAGCGCAGACCTACGCGGGCCAGATCAAGGCGCGCATTGACGAGGCCAAGGCGAAGGCCATGGCCGATGCGACGAGGCTCAGGGAGGCCAAGAAGCGCAAGACCACGGACCAGCTGCAGCAGCAGCAACAGCAGCAGACAGCCGCATCTCCAGCAGCGTCGGCAAGCGCACCATCGAGTACGGCAGCACCGACGCCAGCTGAAGGGACCCCTACAACGCCAGAGCAGCGTGACGAGCTCCTCCGCCAGATCCGCGAGGGGAAGTTGCCTGCTGCAGTGCCCAACTAGAAACGACTGCGGAGTGTCCTGACAGCCAACCGCTCGGCCACCCCTGAGCAGCGCGCAATATTTGTTGGCAATATTATTACATGGGGACCAAAAGTAACTAAGTGGCTACGGGATGGTCTACAGGCGCACCGACCCAGCGGACGGGCTCTGTACGGCGGCTACTTGTTGCAGGAAACGCACCTCAAGCACCACGAGCTCCAGCACACCGAGGCACCTCTCGCAACTCTGGGACTCAGGGTTTGTTTTTCAGCTTCGCGGCAGTCGAGGACGTCGGAGAAGGGCTCCAATGGCGGGGTGACTGCAATGGTGAAGAACAATTTCAGAACCAAGTTTTTCCGCGAGATGGCGGTGAAGGGCAGCGCGTCGCCCCCGGTGGCAGGCGCATCACCTTTCGCCAGAGCCGAGTTCTTCAATTTCACGGACTGGGCCCCGATGGTCTGGCACATGAAGGGCTACTCCATTGTCGTCATCAGCGTATACTTGGAGACCAAGCAGCCCCTCATGTCAGGCACCAACGCGGACAGGTTGAAGGAGATCGGACAGTTACTGCGTATACTGAATCTTCCTTGGATATTGGCAGGCGACTTCAACGTCTCGCCATCCACATTCAACGCCTCAGGATGGCCAGAAGCGCTAGGAGGCAAAATCATCTCCATCGGCGATCAGGCGGCCACGTGCTTCAAGAAGGATACGACGCCATCGCTCATAGACTACCTTGTGATCAGCCCATCGGCTAGACAACATATTCATTCATCGAGACCAGTCAGCGACGTCCCATGGGGGCCACGCATCGGCTAGGTCATCACGCTGAAGGGCGAGGCCATGATGAACCTCACTCGGCAGCTGGCCATGCCACATCCATTCCGGCACCCGCGTTTACCACGGCAACCGCCAGACCCCCAAAGCAAGAGACACAGGCAGCGAGCAGAACATGTAAAGAAGCCGCACACCAACTCGCAAGACGACAGCAACGGTTGCGAGACCAACACCACTCAAGGTGACAATCTTGACGACGACGACTTCATGAACCAAATCTGGGAGGCGCTGTCACCGATTGGTTGGACAAGATATCCAAGCACACCAGCAGCGACAGCAGCAGGCTCGAGACCCAGAACCACAATGGACGAGGACTTCGACCCCATGGACTTCGACAAAGAAAACGCCGACCTCATGGGCGACGAAGGCCCACCACAAGATCAGGAGAGAGCCGTAGACTCACCCATCGAGGCAGGGAATGACAACGACAGCGAGCTCGATAACATCTTCAAGAGCACGAATGACGAGCCGAAGCAGCTACCAGCACAAGCGCCCGACGCCGACACCAGGACCATGCATGAGCTCTGGTGCGAGACAGGGTACGACCACGGCACCTCTACCGCTTCGGCAGCACCAGCTTACATCACGGACAGCGCAGCATACCATGCAATCCAAGAAGATCACCACGAAGCCAGCCACATCTTCCACTCGCTCACACAGCACATGGAGAACTTCTATTGCAGGGCGCACAAGATTCACGAGAGCGAGCTGCAGCGCTACAGAGGAAGAGGACAGCCTTACCAGCTCAAATCATGCATACAAGAAGAACGTGGGATACGACGACCAAGGTATGCCACATACACGGCCAACTGGTGGGCTCGCGCTGAAACCTCCCTCACGGCGCTATTCCGTCTAGGACAGCGAGGAGTCGGACACGAAGAAGTGCGCGCCCTGGAAGCTTGCTGTCGACACCTGGCACGCGACGGAGTACCATCAGCAGGAGCCAAAGCGACACACTCAGCCAGATTGCACCGAGCACTTTGGAAAGACCGGCTCACCAACATCCAGGACGTACCTACCGACGTTATCGAGGGCATGGCTGCGAGGGCAGCGCAGGAAGCAATCCAAGCGATCCGGCGTGACTTGAGATGCAGCCGAGGCTACGCGACATGGCTAGCCAACAGCTGCGACAACGGCACCATGCACAGGATGACGAAACCTAGCACGCGGCATGAGGACGAAATGATTGACGGCGCCGCGACAGCGACCTCCACTATCGAGCGCACAGACCTCAAGCGCACGACGTTCAGCAACATCTGGAGCGACGCCCACGACGACCACATCACCCACGCCCAGCTGCTCAAGGATCTACGGGAACAAGCCCTGACGACCCCAACCACTACATGGAGCAGAGAGCAATTCGACGAGGACATCGCTGGCATACCCGACAAGGGACGGGGCACGGACCGACCAGGCAGAGACGAGTTAACCCAGCTACTCAACACCATCGACCGCGACGTGACATGGCCGTGGCAAGCACTCCAGGCCATATTCATGATCCAGCCCAAGCCAGCCACCGCCAAAGGAGCAAGCGCACTCGCCGACGGCGGCGACCGCGCCTTGGCGCTTCTACCTTGGATCTGCCGAACCTGGGAGCTCATGCATCGAGACAGAGTACGACGGTGGGCCAAGGATATAGAGGAACCATGGGACGCCGCGGTCGCGGGCAACAGCTGCCTGCGAGAAGCCATGCTGCGAGCCCTAGGTGACGAGATCGCGGACACCTACAGCATTCGGGCAGCAACGACGCTTCTCGACATCAAGAGGTTCTACGGCTCGCCCAATTTCTGCAAGATGCTATGGGCGCGAGCCAACTCGGATTCCCCAGCAGGATCCTCGCACTCTCCATGCAGATTACCTCTCAGTGCGATTCCTGCGCCTCAATGGATGCTATAGCGCGCCGATATACGCAAGCCGCTCCAGTTTAGCAGGGGCCAGACGCTCGAACAACCTCGTTCGAGCACTGATATACGTCGTCCTGCGACAGTGCAGCAGCAAACTTACGAAGATTGAGCCTAGAACATGGTTCGGCGACATCGGTGTCCAGCTGTACGGTTCCGAGGATACCCTGGTGCAAGGCGCCGTCGACCCGACTCAGACGCTACACGAGGCATTACAGCAACAAGGACTAGAGGTTGCGGCAAAGTCGGTCATCATCACGACACACATGAAGGACGCCAAAGAGACCATCAAACGGCTAGCTGACCACAACATTCACATCGACGGCAGCACCGAAGGGCGCGACCTCGACATCGACAGGGGCAGCCGCACATGCACACTACGACGGACACACCATGCACGCAAAAAGAAAGCTTGGGCAACAATGAACCTGGTACGCACCCGCTTCAGAAGAGCCAGACGGCACAGAGTGAGAGGAGTGCTAGCCCAGGGGGCCATGGGATCCCTGCTGTACGGGGCCAAGGCGCACGGAGCATCGCCCAACGAGAGACTACAGACACGATGACGCCACGCACGAGCACTACGACGAGCGTGGCCAGGCAGATACCTGACAACCCTCATTGCAGTTGAAGGAACAGATCCTCCGGTATCTATCAGTAAAGCACAATTTACATGGTTTGATATGTGGACGGCATCCCACGAAGTACGACAGCGTATTCGACGAGCGTGGCCGAATACCAAGTCCAGACTACAGCAGCAACAACATGGACTTTGATGGCAACGCAAGCGCGGCATTATTGCCGCGCTCATCACCACGTTGGGTGACCTGGGCTGGGACCCTCAGCGTGCCGACTACTGGATCGACCCCCAGGGCGACGGGTGGCTGCTCAGGGAGGGGGGCGCGCACGGAGACCCAACCAACGTCATCGACGCGCTGGCCAGCCAGGTCGAGCTTCAGCAATGGAGACAAGCCAGCAAGCACCACAACGGCAGCGGCCTCGAGAAGGGCGCCGACGTGCAGGACCTCATCAGCCACCTCCAGCACCTCGACCGACGGGGCAAGCATCAACGACATGGGGCACTCTTGGCAGCTGCATGCGCTGGGACTTGGCCACGGCAGCGCATCGCAGACGCCTGCGGCACGCCCAACCTATGCGAATGTGGAGCGGCTGACGGCGACTACCACCGCATCTGGGGAGACTGCCCACAAAGACGACAACGCATCATATACGAACGAACTGAGCACCTCAAAGAGCGAGCAAAAGAAGGCATCGAGACGAACGCTGCCTTCTGGCTCAGAGGCATTACTCCACGACCCATGACCTGCCCACCACCATGCACTACGGAACCTTCGCACGCCTGCAGCGGCGACGTCCAGCACGGCCAACTGATCGCAGACGGCACTCCACTACACTTCTGCGGTGACGGCAGCGGAGGGGCCATGCCAGCAGACCGACGGCACCGTCGGTGCGGATGGGGATGGGCTTGCATGAACCACACGACTGTGCGAGCAACTACGCGGGGTCCATTACCAGGACCAAGACAGACGAACAACCAAGCGGAGATGTGGGCAGTACTCAGCGTGTTGCAGGACTCGCAGGGTCCCATCATCTATTGGACGGACTCAGAAGTACGTATGAGAATCTGGAGGCGCAAAAGACACATAACCAACACGTACCACTTCGGCAATGGCGACATATGGATGCGGATCATGGACGCCATCGACCATCGGGGGGAAGGTGACGAGCACATCCAGATAAGACATATGCAAAGCCACCTCGAATGGGAAGACGCTCGACGAAGAGATATACCAGAATGGGCGTGGCTCGGCAACAGAGCAGCAGACGAACAAGCCGACACCGCAGCACAAGAACACGCCATACCTGAAGCACAACTTGGATGCTACGAGTGGGTACGAGCGATAGGCAACCTGGTCAGACAACGTATTACACAAGCCACACTGGACTGCATGGAACGACGACCACCAATGAGTTGGGAAGATCGAACGAAACTAAGGAGAGAAGCCAAATCGCGAAGACCACCAGCACCAACCCTTGACGAGCTGGCAACACTGAGCTTGCACCAGGTACAACAGACTCCGACAGGATGGCGCTGTGGGGCATGTGCACAGTCAGTCCTCCGACGACGCAGCACTACAGCAAGGTGGTGGCTACTCTCCACATGCAGTATCACAGCGACAGCAAAGAAGCCACCTCTAACCTTCAAAGGACGCCAAACACACTACTCCCACCAGATCGAATGGCACAAGCGGGACCAAGGGTACTACTGCTACAAATGCGGCAGCGTGGCGAAGCACTACATATCGGAGAAGCTCGAGCAGGAGTGTGCCCCACCTCCACCCAAGTCGCGAGCTGATTATGTGGTAAGGGCTAGAAGAAAGCACGCCAACGAACAACCGACTAGCACAACTTCGACTCCAGCAGCATCAAGAAGTGCAAAGGCCGCGACGGCACCGAACACTGATTGACACTACTCAGCACAGACTGACACAACCAGCACTGACGCAGCTCTGCACTGAGTACTCGACGACAGCACTGACTGACGTAGCATATTGAGAAGTTCGACAACTAATACAAGCACGACGGCATCGAGCCCTCGCGCATGGACAGCTGGGAGACCTGCGGCTCCATGGAGGTCTGCGGCGAGGCCTGAGAGGCCGCGAGGAGGCCCGCGGCCGCCGCCGCCGCCTGCAGGACCGCAGGCAGGAAGGGAGGGGACGTCGTCCTGGGGGGAAATCTCAGAAATCTACTCCTCCCTCCTCCCTCCTTCCTCCTCCCTCCTCCTCCCTCCCTCCTCTCTCCTCCCTCCTCCCTCCTACCTCCTCCCTCCTCCCTCCTCCCTCCTCCCTCCCTCCTCTCTCCTCCCTCTCTCCTCCTCCTCTTCCTCCTCCTCCTCCTCCTCTTCCTCCTTTTGCTCCTCCTCCTCCTCTTCTTCCTCCTCCTCTTCCTACCTCCTCCTCCTCCTCTTCTTCCTCCTCCTCCTCGAGCACCAGAGAAGCACCGAACTTTGAGGGCTCGACACTCTTTCGACACTTTTCCGGGTGCTCGGATTTCTTCCTGGGATGTGGTCCTCAAGCACGATGGGAACAATCTAACCCTGGGGTCCCTTCAAGGAAGTCCGATCCGCATGTGTTTGCGTTCGGTGCGGCGGGTTGCACTCAGGGTCGCAGGGCCGATTTGAGTTGTGCACGTTTGCCTCGTACAGCCAAGACGGTGAAATAAGGACCAGGTTGGGTTCGGAAGGGGCCCGGTGTTCCTCAGGTTCCTCCAGTGCTGTTCCTCTTGCCCTCCTGGGGCACGGAGGCGCTTGCAGGGCCAAGAAGGGGTTTCGTTCCTTATTTGACGTTCCTTTTTTCAGCGGCCCGACTGTACCCTCGAAGGTGAAGAGGTACCGCAGGCTTTTCGGAAAGGGCGTCGGGCCCAGTCCTGGGCTGCGCGCAACTGTTGGTCGCGCGGCCCCTTTTTCAGTCAGGTTGGAGTTTGCGCCGTTTCGGCCCCTGCCAACCGCCACGCCGGTATAGCCAGGGTCCAGGCCAGGGCGGCCTCCCGCGCCCAGGAGGTACCGTAGTTGTTGTTTCTTTCGGTGTGGTCAGGTGACCTGTCGTCGTTCCTGGGGCGCCATCTTGTTGTGTCTGATCACACCACGTACCCAATCATGTTGCGGTTATCTTGGGGTGCCAGATTGGTTCGGGTTCCTCTGTTCTGGGCCCCTTCTCCTCTCCCAGGGACCCTGCCGCTTCGCGAACAGGAGAGCGAGGCGTTTATGGAGCACGTGCTGAGGAAGTGCGACTCCACGCAGCTCGTGGGGCCGCTGTGCTACCTGATGCACAGCGTGCGCGGCTGTACCAGGGCTACTCCTCACCCAAGTGTTTCTCCCCCTCGTCCCTGCTCCGCCTCCCTCTCCTTCCATCGCCCCCTCGCCGAGTGCGGTGTGAGGTCTGGCAGGGGGGTGCACATGGGTGGTCCAGCGAATCCTTCCGGTCTTTTTGTTCTACGCCTGCCCCCCTTCCCAATCCTGATGAGCCTGCTGCTCGGCGCAGCAGTTGCACTCCGGACCAGACGGCGAACCACAAATCCTTCGTGCGCCGCCAGTGCAGCACAGGCGAGTTTCCGCGCGTGCTTCGCCTGGGCCGCTGCCTCACGCCTGGCCCCGAGCACGGGCCTCCGCCTCGGAGGAGGAGGAGGAAGAGGGGGAGGAGGAGGAGGGGGAGGAGGAGGAGGAGGAGGAGGAGG
>CAUYUJ010001528.1:49944-100184 GCA_963575745.1 Prorocentrum cordatum | reverse complement strand
TCATCCTCCTCCCCCTCCTCCTGCTCCTCCTCCTCCTCATCCGCCTCCTCCTTCCCCCCCTTGTTGATCCCCATAATCGTATCATACCCCTTATTATTCTTCTTATTCTTATTATTAGTATTCTTAGTATTCCTCTTAGTATTATCATTCGTATCATGATTGTTGTCGTTAGTCTAAGCATTATTCTTGAAATTATTACTAGTACTATTAGTGTTATTATTATTAGTATTATTTTTATTATTACTATTATTAGTAGTATTAGTATTGTTATTAGTGTTATTATTAGTATTAGTATTAGTAGTATTACTATTATTATTATTATTATTACTAGTATTACTATTATTATTATTAATACTAGTATTACTATTATTACTATTATTACTATTATTATATTATTATTAATATTATTGTTATTAGTAGTAGTGGTAGTAGTAGTAGTAGTAGTGTTAGTATTCTCCTTCGTCATATTATTTGTATTATGATTCGTATGCGTATTCTTCTTATTCGTCATACTATTCGTATTATTATTGTTAATAGTATTCATCGTCGTCTTCTTATTATTAGTAATATTTTTCGTATGATTATCCTTATTATTCTTCTTATAATTCTTATTATTATGCTGCGTATTCATATGATGCGTCTTAGTATTATTATACTTCTTCTTATTGTCACTCGCATTATTATTCTTAGCATTCGTCGTCTTATTAGTATTCTTTTTCCTCATCATCATCACCACCACCAGCATCGTCATCATCATCAGCAGCAGCAGCATCATCCTCATCATCAGCATCATCATCATCAGCAGCAGCAGCATCATCCTCATCATCATCAGCAGCATCATCATAATCATCATCATCATCATCATCTGCATCACCATCATCAACGACAACAACAGCAACAACTACAACGACAACATCATCATCATCAGCATCATCATCATCCTCATCCGAGTCCTCATCCGAGTCATCATCATTGTCATCATCAGCATCATTAGCCGTATCGAAATCCTAGTCATCATCATCAACAACAGCATCATCATCACCATCATCATCGTCCTCATCACCATCATCACCATCATCATCATCATATCATCATCATCATCATCATCAGCATCATCATCTTCATCCTCATTATCATCCTCATCCTCGTCCTCCTCATCATCATCACCCTCATCACCATCATCACCACCGCCAGCATCATCATCGTCATCCTCATCCTCATCCTCATCCTCATCATCATCATCACCATCACCGTCATCACCGTCACCATCACAACCATGATGATCACCACCATCATCATCATCACCACCACCACCACCGTCTTCAGCCTCATCATCATCATCATCCACATCCGCATCGTCATCCTCATCCTCATCCTCATCCTTGTCATCATCAGCATCATTAGCAGCAGCATCATCAGCCTCATCAGCAGCATCATCAGCATCATCACTATTATCAAAATCAGCATCATCATCACCATCAGCACCATCATCACCACCACCACCACCATCATCATCAGATTCATCATCAGCAGCAGCATCATCATAATCAACAGCATCATCAGCAGCAGCATCGTCATCAGTAACAGCATCATCATCAACATCATCCTCAACATCATCGGCATCAGCATCACCATCATCACCACCACCACCACCATCATTATCACCAGCACCATCAGCATCATCCTCATCACCACTGTCAGCATCATCAGCATCATCGGTACCATCATCATCACCACCATCACCTTCACCACCTCACCATCACCACCACCATCACCGTCAGCATCAATATCATCATTAC
The DNA here is from genome assembly GCA_963575745.1 of Prorocentrum cordatum. Classification (NCBI taxonomy): domain Eukaryota; class Dinophyceae; order Prorocentrales; family Prorocentraceae; genus Prorocentrum; species Prorocentrum cordatum. The sequence goes on along the minus strand of CAUYUJ010001528.1, from coordinate 98,385 downwards.
CATTACCATCGCCATCACCATAACCATCGCCGTCATAATCGTTACCATCACCATCATCATCTGCATCATAATCCTCATTAACAGCATAAGCACCACCACCAGCATCACCATCATCACCATCTTCATCACTGTCACCACAAACATCATCACCATTCCAATGATCACCATAATCGTCACCACTACCAAACCCATCATCATATTCGGCATCGTTATCATCGACATCATCGCCGCCAAATAAGCACCACCATCAGCATCGTCATCATCATAATCATCATCAACATCATCAGCATCATCAGCAGCATCATCATAATCTTCGTCATCATCCCCGTGATCATCATGCTCGCCATCATCATCAACAGCATCACCATCATCATCACCATCACCATCGTCAGCATCATCACATCACAACACCAACACCAACAACAACAACAACAATAACAACAATAACCACCAACAGCATCATGCCCAAGTGGCTCGAAAGTGTCTCCGCACGGTTCCGAAGCAAGCGAAGGCCCAAAAGAACCAAGAACGTTCGAAACACCTCGATCTTCTCGTCTCCACCACACGTTCCTCCCCGTCCTCCTTCTCCTTCTACTCCTCATCCTCCTCCTCCTCCTCCTCCTCCTCCCTTCTACTCCTCTCCCTCCTCCTCCTCCTCCTCTCTCCTGTCCATCCTCCTCCTTCCTCCTCCTCCTCCTCCTCCTCCTCCCCCCCTCCCCCGTCCTCCTCCTCCTCCTCCTCCTCCTCCTCTCCATCATCATCATCATCATCATCATCATCATCATCATCATCATCAGCAGCAGCAGCAGCATCATCATCATCATCATCATCATCATCATCAACAACATCATCATCATCATCATCATCATCATCATCATCATCATCATCATCATCATCATCATCATCATCATCATCGCCCTCCTCCTCCTCCATCTGCTCCTCATCATCCTCCTCCACCTCCTCCTCCTCCTTAGTATTAGTAGTCTTATTATGATCATTAGTATTAGTAGTATTATTATTACTAAAAGTAGTACGCTTAGTATTATTAGTATTAGCACTCACAGTATTATTACTGTTGCTGAATTATTGTTGGTATTCGTAGTATGATGCTTATTGTTATTCGTAGTACTACTATTCGCCTTCTCAGTCTTATTCGTACTAGTCGTATCATTCGTGATAGTGTTAGTTTCCTTAGTTTTGCCAGTAGTCCTCCTCTTATCCCTCCTCCTCCTCCTCCTCCGCCTCCTTCTCCTTATCCTCTTCCTCCTCCTCCTCCTCCTGCTCCTCCTCATCCTCCTCCTGCTCCTCTGCCTCCGCGTCCTCCGCATCCTCCTCCTCCTCCTCGGCTTCCTCGTCTCGTCGCTGTGAAGGCTCCGAGTTGCACAGCTGCTACCTCGAACCCTTACGTGGGAAAGCCTCCTTGGAAAGGTTTGGGATGGCTTCGGAAGGTTTGCGAAGTCTTCTGGAGTTTAGGATGGGGCTCATGGGTTGTCAGGGCGGTTCAAAAGTCAGAAGGCTTCGGAGCTTGGAAGGCTTCGGAGGGTTTTCAGAGGGGGGGGAGGGGGGCACGGCAGCTTTCGGCAGTCTTGGGAGGGGTTCGGAGATTCCGATGGGACCTTGGGGGAGGGCGGGGAGGAGGAGGGGGGGAGAATGAGGGGAGGAGCGAGCAGCGAGGGTGGAGCAGGGAACAGGCAAGTGGGGACGAGGGGGGAAGGGGGGGGCGAGGAACGGGGGGCCTGGGGCGAGCAACGAGGGACGAGGCAGGAGGAGGGAGGAGGGAGCAGGCAGGAGGGAGCAGGCAGGAAGGCCTGGGAGAGGGAGGAGAGGGAGCACGGGGAGGATCGGATCTGACCAGCCCCGCCCGGCGGGCATCGTCCAGGAACCAAATCGCCGCCGAGGAGAGAGCGGAGGGCCAGAATACAGACTGGAGTGGCGCGGACGGGCGGCGCGCAGCGGGGGGCAGGGTTTCGAGGCAGCTGCGGCAAGTGCACAGCACGAGAAGCGCCGCAGGTGCCACGAGACGAGGTAAGGCTGCGCCAGCGCTCCTCGCAGGCGGCGCGGCACGCTGCTGGCAGCGCGCAGCGGGGGGTGGCAGGGGGGGAGGCTTCTTAGAAGTAGGTTTTTTATGTGTGGTCGAAGTATTGTTTATGTTTTATGGTTTAAATTGTTTACTTCTCATTGTTCTGAGTATTGCTTGTTTTCTTGTTTGCTTGGGCTTTCTTCTAATTGTTCAAATGTCCAAACGGAGCAATTATTATGGTTTTAGATGTTGTGTACTTTTATGGTATTGGGCATTTTCGATCGCGGCGATGAACAGGTGGTGGGAGTCAGCGTGCGAGAGAAAGCAGCACGCGCCCCATGTGGTCTTGAGACGGATGGTAGAAACACCAAAGAACCGACGCAGAAAGCGGCTGCCAGGAGGCAGGAGGTGACGGACTCCACAGCACAATCCTGCGTAAGCGATGTTAGTGGACCTTCTAGAGAATGCTGGCATTTGACGGCGAGCTGCGTAGCCGTCCGTGATGCGTTCCTCTACCTCTACCCCTGAGGGGAGGATGCTGCATGTAAAGGAGTACGCATGCCACACATTGACTGCAGGACCAGAATTCAGAAGCTCCTCTGCGACATGTCTGCTGCCGTCGATTCCGACAGGCCGTGCTCCAAACCCAAGGGCAGGCCACCCTGTCCCGGGAGGCGCGAAAGAAGGCAGGAATTCCCGCGGCGCTGGCGAGCTCCACTTTCCCCGCATCACTGAGCGGCACGTACACACTGCCGGCCACACCTCCTGTGACTGGGATCGGTGCAGCAGCTGCTCTGCCCACGGCGAGAGAAAGGTTGCCGTTCGCGATGCCTGCTGCAAGAGTCGCGGTCGTAGCGTCGTGCCCTTTGCCCCTTGCGCCGAGGTTCAGCCGATTGCCGGAAAGCAATCCGAATCCCATGGCTGGGGCGCCGGCTGCGGCAGCGTGCGCACGGTTCAGCTGATCGAAGAATCCCAAACACGAGGCTGCCACCTCCGCTGCCGTTGGCGCGCGAAGGTTGGTCTCGTCGAAGATCACCGCGGCGCCAAGTGCAACTGCGTAGCCAGCGTGCCCCACCGTGGCCAAGGGGCCCTGCGCCAGGAACGCGCTGCTGCGGACCACGTTGGGGCTGCAGGCGCACCCGGAGTATCACAGCCGGGGGAGCAGATCCCTGGGACTGCTGGACGCGCGCGCGGTGTCGACAGTGTTCCGCGTCCATGCCTCGTCGAAGGGCCCACCGTTCGCCCCTTCGGCGAACGTGATGGCAGCAGGACCGAGCCCAGGACCAGGAGTGGGAGGAGGAGGAGGAGGAGGAGGAGGAGGAGGAGGAGGAGGAGCAGGACCGAGCCCAGGACCAGGAGTGTGCGCGCCGCGGGCCCCCACGGCGCGTCGCTCGCTGCCACTGCTGACGAGGTCTCCAGGGTCCTGCTCCTTCTTCCCTTGAAGTAGGTGACGGCGAGAACCTGGTTCAGCGGCTCCCCGTCGCTCGCATGCCACTTGGCTCCCGTCAGTGCCGGAGAGGTTGACCCATCCTCAACGAGCCGAAGAGGGCGAGCGTCATGAAACGAAGCCGGAAACATGGTTGCGGAACTGTGCGGACGCCGCCCGACCAGGCAGCACATGCTTCGCTGACCAATTGAGGTCATTCTCGATCGCGGCTGACTCACGCCTGGAGTTCGTCTTGGTGGCATGGCAGGCCGCCCATATGCATGTCGCCGACTGTGAAACAGAGAGCTCGCTGGAGACCCACTTGGCCCGGATGATTGCACCTGCCGACGACTGCCAGCACAGCCAGTCTGTAAGAGGCTGCGCCGCAGCGTCATTTGCTCCTGCGACCGTGAACACACCGGACCGTATGCTGTGCCCGATCAACGATGTGGTGATGCACATCGCATCGGGGACGTCCGTTACGAATGCCAACATGCTGAGACTTGCTAAAAATCCAGCAGAAACAGCGCGGGGATTGATGATCACGATACCGAAATTCGACGAATTGAGCAGGCTCGACATGGCCAGCTCATCCTTGGCCGGGTCGGGTGGTGAGGCCGGGCTTGCTTCCAGGACTGCATTATCGTCGAGAAGCTTCCGAAAACGTTGCTAGCAAAAAGAAGGAAAATATGCATCAAGGGGGCACTGATCATAGTCAGGCGCTGCACGCAGGTCAACGCACGCGACGTGTTGGCCCGCGCGGATCGGAGCACAAGCCCCCGAAGACCAGACAGCCCTGCAAAGTGCACGAGAAGACCCAGTCCAGCCACAAGAGCTCCCACAAGGCGATTGTCGACGCCTCGTCCCTGGAGGCCTCGGACCGAAAGCAGAGCGCAGAGGCCTGGAAGGTGACGCACGCCCACGGGCCCACGGGACGTACACCCTGCGAAATGCTTAAGAAATCATGGGTTAAGAAATTCATAGTCTCAGAACTTGAATAAAAACCCAACATTTTCATTAAAATCTTAGGATTTGCATTGAAACGTTAAGAATAATCGAGACTCTGGCCGAAAACTTGGGTTTTCTTAAGCATCGCCTAAGGTGTATACAGACGCCATGATGACCACGCGCGAGCGCGCGTGCGCGCCGGTCAGCTGCGTCACGCTGTTGACGGCCGTGTTCGTCATGAACGGGAGGGGCGCGCCAAGACTTTACGAGAAAACATGAGCACCATCGCTGTCGCCCCTGCCGTCGAAAGTGACTGGACGAGGGAGAGGCCGGCGGCTCTGATCAGGGCGGAGACCGTGCCCGAGAGAAGAGCAGCACACGCACACACACACACACACACACAGACACACAGACACACACGCATTGGCAACGGTGAGAATCACACCTGCAACACCATCCACGAAAGTCTGCACAGCAGTGCTGATCGTGGACGCCCTGAACACGTGGGCTAAATCGGGTTTCACGCTGTGGAGCATGGAAGGCATCACGCCTAATTCTAGATATAGTCGTCGATGTTATGTGATGCTGCTCCAGATCTTTGTTGTGCGAGTGGACTGAGTGCGAGTATATGTGGTTTAATTGTTTCTTTTGTTTCTTGCTTACATTCGGAGGCTGCTTCCTAGGAGGCCGCTTCTCAAAGGGCGCCAGCCTTACAGCTACAGAGAGGGCCCGCGCCGTCCAAGAAGCAGCCCCCTTCTAAGAAGCCTCTCCCCCCTCCCCCTGCCCCCCCGCTGCGCGCGGCCGAGTGGAGCGCGGTGCTCGGGTGAGCCCTCGCCGCGAGCCTCTGCAAGGAAGTGTTCGCCTGCGCAGGCCCGGTGGAGAGGAGGCGTGGGATAATCCGAAATCTCCCAGGTGTGGTGCTCGCACACGTGCCAGCATCGTGCGGGCCGCTGTACGTGGTACTGCGCATGGAATGTCGCGTGCTGCAGCAGCGTACCCGCACTGCAGCACAGTGAGTGTATGGACGGTGTCTCGTATGGGCAAGTCTGGTGTTGGCACTGCCAGTAAGGCTGTACTGAACTGGACGCCGCCAAAAAAGCAGGAATGTAGTGCGAAACACTCCGTATCGCACCAACTGGGGCAGACCTCGCCCCAGAGGTCCTGCCTCGGCTAAGGGTACTCTTCTGGTGCAGCCCCGCTCTGCAGGCAGACGTGCGAAAAGCTGTCATATCCGAGCCAAGTGGGCCAACAAACAAAAAGCGCGAGATTCTCCAATAAGAAACAGTTCGCGGCCGCGCAATGCGATTCGATGACGATTACCTGATGCAACTGAAAGCGATGCCCCGATAATCCAGGTGGTGGCGCCCATGCCCAAAGACATGGCGGCGCACGCTTGGATGTGGGCAGGAGCACGCTTGGCGCGCGCGCCAGGCTGGGCTGCGAGACTGGCGGTGGCGTCCACAGCTGCGCACAGGGACGCCTGCCTGGACGCGGGCACGAACACCGCCGGCGAGAGCCTCAGGCTGGGGCGCGAGACTGGACGCCGGGCCGGGCGCGAAGCCGGCAGCGAGGCTGGGAAGCCTAGCTTCGCGCTTCGCGCTGCGCGAAGCTAGGCTGCGCGAAGCACTTCGCGCTCTCGCGCCGCCCCCGAGTGCAGAAGAGGAGTGGCGCGCTGCACTGGAAGCGAGGGCGCTCGCGCGCGACCTGCGCGGGCGGCTCGCGCGCGAAGGTCGGCGCGGCCGACGCCGCCTTTCTTCCGCCGCTCGCGAGGCAGGCCCAGACCTCTGCACCAGCCTGCTGCGGCTTTTTCGCTGGGCATCTTTTCTTGTCACCCGGGGAGCGTCGCCGCTGGCGCGGCGCCTCGCCAGGACCGGCAGCGACCGCAGGTCGTCCCAGCGCGTCCGCCCGTGCCGCCGCGCGCAGGAGGCCAGCATCTGCATGTCCGCGTCCGCCTGCCAGCGAGGGGACGCGAAGCTCGAGGAGCACAAGAAACGGCATGGCCATAAGCCTCTCGTAGGAGAACGGCGCCCATGCACCGTACCATGCTGAGACTCCCTCCAGGCCCTGCTCCAACGCGGTGCGGTGCATAGTTTCTCGGTTCCGAGAGACGAGCAAGTATGCACCGTACCCGTCCTGGGTCGGGGGTTAGGTCGGGCACGTCCTCCTACAGGCGGATCTTGGAGGGAAACTAGAGGATACTCCAGAAATGCTCCCAAATAGGTTTTGAAGAAAATAGTCCAAAAATCGTCCACCGACTACGACTACTTTTGAAACTGTGTCTGAAGACTCCTCCTGTAGATGACTACCGACCAGACCACCCCAACCCAACCCGAAGACCCGAATTTGACCCGAATTTCGGGTTGGGGGGGGTACGGATACCATGTGTTTTTTCAACGTTCCCGGACCCCCCCCCACTGGAAATGGAAGGCAGATTGAGGGCTTCGGGTTGGGTTGGGGTGGTTTGGTGGGTGGTGAGTAGAGGGGCATGCCCGACGTAAGTCGAGGGTCGACGGCGCCTCGGGGCACGCCAGCAGGGCACGGTGCGCAGGAGTCGCCCGCAGACCTCGGAGCTCCGCGCGGACTCTGCGGATCCGCGCTGGCCCCCCCCCTGAAGGGGCCCACAAACACACAAATAAATACACACAAATAAAAGGATTCCCCATATTTTCCCATATTTTCTGGGTTTTGTCTTCCGCCCCAGTCCCAATATTTTCTCATATTTTCTTCCTGGGGATCGACGATTAATTGTGTCTGTGTGTTTCTTCCCCTCCTGACCCCCGCCCCCTGTCGCGCGGGGGGCGCGCCAGGATCGGCGCCGGAGGCGCCGCCAGGGGAGCCCAGCGCAGATTTAGGTCGGGCATGTCCTCCTGCAGGCGGATGTTGGGGGCGAAGAATGAAGAATAGTCAAAACATACTCCACCAAATATCAAAAGCACGATTCATAAAAAGATGATAAGAATCGTCCCCAGACGATGTTTTGCCTATTTTTGAACACTCCGCCTGCAGAGGGTCACGCCCGACTTAAAGCGCAGATCCGATAACCCCGCGCGGAGCTCCGCAGGGGGATGCCAATGCCGCTGCTTCGGCCCCTCGAGAAGCGGAGCGCCAGGGCGTTTTGCGCGACGGCCGCGGCGACGACCCCGCGGTCGTCGCGCAGGGCCTCGACAGGATGACCCCAAGATCGATCGAAAAATCGAGTCGGCAATCGAGATGCGTCGAACCGCAGAAATCGGCAGGCGGGTCGGCGGGCATCGAGATCGGCGCCCAGCGGCCCAAGCCGAGGCCTGCACGAGGCAACACCCCCGCAGAAGCCGAAAGCCAGAGTCGACGTCAGACCGGCAGATCGAAATCCTCAAAACCGAATCGGTCCGAACCGACAGGGTCGACATTTGGAGGCGGCCCAGGGGTCTGAACTGGTTGGGGTACCAGAGTATCTATCGGTCAGGACGGAGGGATGAAGCCACATCCGCTCGAAGTCGTTCCCCAGATCCCTCCCGGGATCCATCTGGCGCAACTTTCCTCCCCGGATCCGACTCTGAAGGTCCGGGGCGCCCGGCGCCAGCCCCCGAAGCGGTGAGAGAAGAAGAAGAAGAAGAAAAAAAAAACCAAACAAAAACAAAGAAAAACAACAACAAAAAAACAAACAAAAAAAAAAAAAAAAAAAAAAAAAAAAAAAAAAAAAAAAAACGCCTCGAGCCGGCCCCCCCCCCCCCCTGCTCGCCAGAACCAGTGCTGGGCCACCTCAGACGATCGGGGGCGCGCAAACGTGGATTACTCGATCCATGGAGTTGGCGCACGGTCGCCATCATCCATGGATCGGGGAGGCGCCATCCCCGAAATGCGGCCCGTGCCGCCTCCTTTGGCGGTGGAAGTCCGCGATTGCCCATGGAAACGGCACCCGTCGCTAATCCACGCCCCCCTGATCCTTGTTTGCGAGGCGAAGCGAAGCAGCCATACGCAAAGCGCGCGTGGGCAAGACAATTGGCGAGCGTGCGAGCTACGCCAAACGCGTTCGCTGGCGGACAGGAGGCGCCAAACGCGCGACAAGACAGACAGCCAGCCGGCTCCAAAACGGCTCCCGCCTTGGAGGCGTGACGCAGCGCGCAGCCGTTCGCCGCCACGGCCTCGAGCACGAAGGAGCGCTCGGCGAGCAGCGCCCCCGAGGCAAACTGCAGCGCGAGGACGTCCTGCGCCGAGGCCGCGAGCACCACGCCCGGGTCGGTCCTCAGCGGCTCCGCCGCGTACTCCAGGGCGCGGCCTCGTCATCGTCGTCGTCGTCGTCCTCGTCCTCGTCCTCGTCGTCGTCGTCGTCGTCGTCGTCGTCGTCGTCGTCGTCGTCGTCGTCGTCGTCGTCGTCGTCGTCCGTTTCCTCCTCCTCTTCCTCCTCCTCCTCCTCCTCCTCCTCCTCCTCCCCCTCCTCCTCCTCCAGAGGGTTCTTGGCTGGAGTACAGCAGGAACTCGACCACAAGGAATCTTCCACAAGAAACCCAACCCTGAGACCCTAAAACGTCAATCGATCTGTGGTGTGGGAACGTCACGCTTTCCATAGCAAAACCATCGAAACCCAAGAGACCAAGGGCACCGTGGAGGCAAGCCATGGATGTCCTTTGTATGTGGGACCTGCTTTAAAATAGGAACATACCGTAGACGGATCTGCTCTTCCTCCGACCCTGCACTGCGACGAGCGCACCGGCCGAGTTGTCTTTATCAAAAACAACAAAGCCGGGTAATACCTAAACCGGGTAACAAGCCAACCATCAGATCCGGTCAAAGAAACAGCAACGACCAGAGCAAAAAAACTGCACGGATTTTTCTTCGACGCGAAAAAACTGCACTGCATTGTTTCTGCAACTGGTCGCGGAAAAACTGCAAACAAGCCCCACAGACCCGGTAACAAATGGTCCAAACCCAAAAAAATGCAACAGGCGGAAACTTTCAAGACAGACAACGTGCGGCGGGTGCTGCATTGAACGCGGAAGCCTGAAAAACTGCATTGCAACAAAGTGCGCGTTTGTGGCCTCGAACTGGTCATTTCCTGTTACCCCGTCTGCTGTTACCCCGTCACCGCTTCCCTGAGTATAGACGCATCCACCCCGAATGCGTCTATAGACGTAGCGGCACCCAATGTGTCCGAGACGCTTGTGACTAGAACGTGAGAACGGTATTTGGCCCAGGTCCGAGATTTGGGTGTTCTAAAAGAAAATAGACTGGGCCCTCCAAATTCTTGGAAACGACAGGGCCGTTGTTGTGTCCGTTTTCGTTTTGCCGTTGTTGTCCAGTATTGGCGCCGCTATTGCTCCCAACTCCGTCGCCGTTGGTGCTTTCGGTTCCGGCTCCAGCTTCAATCCCGAAGCCGTTTTCGCCCGCTTCGGCGAGCCATTTTTCATTTTCCATTCTCAAGAAAAGAATCCTAAGAGACAGAAAAAATGCCTGGCGAAGGACCCAACCCTATGCACCAGCACATGTACTTGTGGGCATCGAGGTTATACGCACCACGTTTTTTCAGCTGTGACCAGGCTCGCGCAGCACGAGCTCAGGTTCTAGCAGCCGCACAGCGGCGGCCGCGGCTGGTGGCAGGCGCAAGCCTAGGGGAGCCGAGCGGCAAAGGGACGAGCGAGCCAAAAGGGCCGACTCGCCGCCGCCAGCGAAGCCCCCAAACATCACCGAGCCTGCGCCTTCGGCTGCACCTCCTTGGGCGGCAGCCCGAGCTTGATCCTTTCGACCTTCTCGAGGCGATGTTGCAAACCACGAGCGCTCTCTGGTAGCCTGCATTCTGCGGACAAGCCTCTGTGCTTGCCTCCAAAAACTCTCGCATAGCAATGACAGCACGTGCAAATACGACATCCAGAGATGGTCGCGAGAACATGCTCGCCGCTCGCCACGCCTGGAACCCCAGTGCCATCACCAGCGGACGACGACGCAGCGAGGGGGCCAGAGGGGCACTCGAGGGCCACCGACCGAGACCGATCGGGCGGGCTCGAGCGGCGAGAAGAAACAACACAACCTTGCGAGGCAACCAGACTACTGGCCGCTCCGCGAACACTGGACAAATCGGCGGGCGCACTCTCGCCGCCGCGGGCTCCCCCCAGGGCTTCTGCAGCGGGGCTTGGAGGAGACCTGAGGAGCTCCTAAGGGAGAAGCGAGGCAGGCCCATCCTCAAAACTCGCGCCACCAGCACAACCCAGGCCACACGGGGTTTCTGCAGCGGGGCCCACGGGAGCGCGCGCGCCAGGTCCGACTGGGGCTTCTGCAGCAGGGCCCACAGGAGCCCCACTAGCACTTGCAGCATCTTTTTCAGCCGATGCCGAGCGCACAGAACCGCTCGAGCTCGCTCCAGAAGCTGCCGACAACAGGTAGTCGATCTTCTGCTGGGCTGTCTTGAGAACCTTGGCCTTCGGTAACTCGGTGCTGCCGTCGCCCGCGGCCTCAGCAGCTGTCGCCTCTTGCTCGGCCTGCGCCAACGCGGCGAAGGCCGCCGCCGCCGCCGCGGCCGCCGTCGCCCCGGCAGCTCGGCCAGGTCGCTTCTTCGAAGTACTGCCAGAGTGCGACGGGGCATACGGCTTGGGCACGCAAGCCTTGGCCCAGGAGCGCGCTTTGATGTCGCTGCTGCACGCGGCCTTGGGGCAGCGCAAACAGTGAATACTACCATTCGGGGTCTCGATGACCTCGCGAGCCGTGAGAAACAACTGAATATTGCTGGCCTGCTTCGTGACCTTCTCGCCCGAGATGCCAGCTCTGCTATCGGCAGCCATGCCGCCAGCAATCGAAACCCAGAAGAACGCGGCGTCGAACATGGTCTGCCTCGCCTGGGCGATCTGCCGATAGGCGTCGGGGGCGCCGACTTGAGCAGCAATAAACTTGGCACGCCGATCAGCTTCGATGTTGCCTCTGCGGGCTCTCGCCGTGACCAGGCCCTCTTGCACGTGCCGAGCAGAAGCGCGCGCTTTGACCTTGACAACTGCGAGGCCGTCTACGCCGAGCCCCCCGAAGTCCTGCACTGCATGCCAGACGCGAACCCACAGCTCCGCCCAGGCTGCCCTGCTGCTCGCAGTGGCCTTGGGACCACGAATACTGATGCCATTCACCACAAACTCAGTGTCAAAATGAGCTCCCACTGGTGGAATGGCGCTCTTGAGAAGCAGGAGAAGCGCCAACAGCTCGCCGCCGCCAATGGACGGCAAGGCGCCAGCCAAAGGGGAGGCTAACGCACGCGTGAAAGACCTTGGCCCTGGGTCGATGTGATCGCCGCCGCTAGGCAAAACAATAACGGCACATCCTGCACAGGCAATCTTGGTTCCACCGTCGATGTAGGCTCCATCTGCGAACAAGTCGGGCTCTGCAAACGGCAGGCCCTCGCCGTAGCCCTTGATCCACTGCACGCGCGCCAGGAAGTCGTCGCCCGGCGGCCCCCGCTCCGTGAGCGGTTCTGGCAGCCACAACCTCTCGAGCAGAGTCCTGATCGTGATGGAGTCGCCCTTGTCCTTGAACACCCCCACTCCTCTGGAAGGGTCAAAGACGGCCAAGCGCCGCGACGCCCCATGTGCCCGCGCCAAGGTGCCCCATCCTGCAGGGACACAGCGAGCAGACCGAGCAAGAGCTGAGGCCTCCCGCACAGCGCCGCTCGTGGAGCCACTGACCGTCGACCAGGCACGATATGGCGCACCCAGCGTGACTGGGCGCCAACGTCCTCCCAGCCTCAGCGACCTTGGTGAAGCATCGACCCGACGCTACCCACCGCATGACCTGTGGTAGGAAGACTCCGCCAGCACCGTAGATGTCGTAGTGCGCGCTCTTGGCCAGCTGAGACAACTGCCACCGCTCGACGCCTCGCGCGGCAATCTGCTTGACCGCCCAGGGAGAGTGCACCGCCAAGTTGACCTTCTCACCCGCGCTGGTGACCCAATCAGTGGAGGAGCTGAGCGTGAACCCGATCCTCTGCAAAGTCGTCAATGCTGCTCCGAGCGGACCACGCACGTCGCCCCAGTGCTTGGTGACCCTCACGCCCCACCCGAAAGTAGACTGCAAAATGGACGTCGGAACCCACTCCCCCCATACAGCCTTGGCCAGCATCATGACAGGCCCCAGCGCGGCACTGAAGGTGGGGTCCAATGTCTCGGCCCCGAGAGCATCAGCACTGCGGTGGCATTATTGCCTGCTGGCCGCGGCCCCACGGCTCTAACCGTGATGGGGCGCATCCTGGACAACTCGCTGGGGTTGAGGCCAGTGCAGCTGGCGCCGTACATCGCCGCAGGATGGAGGCCTGTGAACGCAACCTTGGCCGCGGCAGCGCGCCCAAACCTCAGGCCCAAAAAGCTCTGCACCCTGCCGAGGCGAAGCTCGACGTTGGCGAGGCGTTGCTGCCGCAGGGCCCGAGCTGCACGTCGCCCCTCTGCATGATCGATGCCCAGGTTGCGTGCGCGACGAGCCCCTTGGACTCCAGCATTCTTGAGCAGGCGCCTCGGCACGTTGCTGCGCAAGCCTGGCGAGCTGCCAATGACCTTAGATTTCTCGACCGCGATATTGGGCTCAACGTTCTTCAGCTGCTGCATCAGTACACTAGTAGCGCCCACAAGATCGCCATGCACTCGCTCGGCGCCGCCCGAGCGCTGGGGCACCAGGTCGTCGACCACGACGGCTGGCGCGACGGCCCCGAGTCGCGCGACCATCTCGTTGAGCGGCTGCAGCAACATGAGCTTCATGAAGCCCGTGGCGAACGCGTCTCCAGCGAGCACCGTCTGGGAGACCTGCAACTCCTGCGAAAAGCACCCGTCGAGGTGAAGCACCCTCGGCTCACGGTACAGAGACATCTGCAGCTTGGCCAGCCAGAGCGGAAAACCGTACTTGATGGCTGCCTGCACGAGGCACCGATGCGAGACCTGCTCGAATGCCTTCCGAAGGTCCAGCAGGATGCTGGCAGAGGCGCAGTCTTGATCGGGATGTAGCCCGGCCATCATCGCAATCCACTCTGATCTCGTCTGCTGCTGCCACACCGCTCTGTCACATGAGCGCCCTGAGCACGCCCACCAGTAGGGCCTGTCACTGGCCTTCTCCCACTGCTGCACGATGGGTCTGCGAAGCCTGCCGTGAACTCTGACCACCGCTGCCGCTGCCAACAACGCGATGGGCCGAAGGCCTCCACCTGCCTTGGGGATGAAGGCCACCTTGGTGATGAAGCTGGGCCAAATCTGCTTGCTGCCCGATAGCCATCAGCAAGTCAATGACGGCCTCGGCGCCTAGGTCATCCATCAGATTGAATTCACATGGACGAATGCTGTCAAAATTGGACCCAGGCCGAGGCTTGAAAGACGAGATCACTTTCCGCAGCTCAGCCACAGAAGGCATGTCGGGGCGCTCTCCGAGGTCCTCAGGCCAGTGCAGACGATGCCTCTCGGGCTCGAGCTCCCTCGAGGCACTCGCAGCTGCGTCCGGACGCGTAGCCTCGCTCAACAGCGGGGGGCTGTGGCTGCGTCGGGGAAGGTCACCCTTTCCGCCTCCAACTGTTGGTTCAGCCTCATGCGCACCACCACGTGCTGCCTGGACTGGCAGGGCCTGGGGGGCGACGATGCCCCAGTAAATGGACCACCCGTCGACCAGCGCCTGCAAGCTCTGCTGAATGGTGAGCGGCGCCAGACCAACTGCGTTGGCTGGCATCGCATTCCAAGACTGAGCCGTTTTCGCGACAGCATGGATGGCGCCTGAGCCCGTAGCGACAGAGTGCAGCACCCAGTCGTTGCAGTCCGTGGAGGCTTGATCAAGATCCGTCTTGACAATTGCCTCAGACTAGCTGAAGCTGAAGCACGCCGCACTGAGCGCATCAAGCTGACTCAGGGAGAAATCCTGCGCTCCGCTGGCGACGATGCTGACCACGCCCTGCAGCTCCGCGAGGTCGGACGGCGGCCTGCTCGCCAGCCTGCCCAAGGCGCGCAGAGCTCCGAACCTGGTGAGCGGCCGCTCGATCTGCGCTGCGTCTCGGAGACAGATAGCAGCCGACCTGCACCAGGTCGAGGCTCGAGTGACGCGCGGCAGCCTAGGCGGCGACGGCGCCGTGGCTGGGGTGGCTGAAAGCCTGGGCCGTTCCGCGCGGCCTGAGTACCTGTCGAGGTCGTGGATTAGCCCGCACGCGTCAATCATGTTGACCTCCACCTGCCTGACGACGAAAGCCTGCCACATGCTGTCTAGGTATGTCATGCGCTCGAGCTGGTCGCGAACGGCACGCCAAGCTGGGCCATGAATCTTGCGCAGAGCAGGCCAGCGGCCTGGGCAGAGGCAGCCGCTTGGCCGCACGCATGACGGCGACCTTCTGGCGCCTGCTCGGGCCGAGCAGCTCGAGCGCAACTGCGTAGCGCAGGCTGAGGTCCAGCCCGTGGGCAATGCTGGCTTTGGCCCCGCGGCGGAGCCTCGAGACCACAGAGTAATCGATAGCCCTGCCTGCAGGTCTGCACGTGGCCTCCGCGGGCGCGCGCCGCCTCTAGCCAGCCAGACTCTCCCAAGACCGACGGCTCCATGATGAAGTCCCCGCACACGATGAAGGGCCTGTTGGCCGCCTGCAGGGCCTTGCGCACCGCGCAGAGAGCGTCGGCATTGCTCTGGTCGAGCCCGGCGCTGGCCTCCAGATACACGTTGGCCCACGTGACGTCGCCTCTACAGACGCCATTGAGGTGGGAAATGATGGCGCGACCAGGCCCCAGCACAGTTTGCTCGCCGAGCAGATCGAAAGGCCAGAGCCCGAGGTGCTGGGGCGCCATCGGCACACGGCCTCCAATTCCCTGGGAGCCAAAACCAGCGTTGATCGCTGGCGCAGCTTCCGAGACCCATCCGAGCCGTCGAAGCTGTCCTTAGACGTCCTGAGTGCGCCGCGAATCCAAGTGCGTCGCCTGAGCGGCAACGAAGTCGCAGCACCTGACAGTGGCCGCGCCAAGCAGGTTGGCGAACCTCGACCAAGCATGGCAGTTGACCGCGAGGCCAACCCACCAACGCCGTTGCTTGTCCGCCGTCCCGGGCATGAGAGAGGAAAGATTGCCACCTATGACCTCACTGAGGCCGCTACCCCAAGGTCTTGGAGTGCTTGGCGGCCCTGAGCGTGTCCAGTGCCTCCTGGAGCCTCTTCCTCCCGCTCTCGTCCGCAGCGCTGCCGAGAGGTCGTCCAGGATCCTCGCCCTCCATGAACTTGTCGGAATCGTCGCTGCCTGGATCGCCTGCCATGGGAGCATCAGCCTCGTCTGCGCCACCACCTGCGCCTGCACCAGGAGCGCCTGGACCTGCACCTGCGGCTGGCACAGCGCGGGCAAGCTCCGCCTCGGGATGCGGTGGGGCCGCGGCTGCAGCCATCTCGCCCAGAATCGTGACGAGGCTAGCCAGGACCTCAGCACCCGACTTGCCCTCCGTGTCGATGGGGGCGACCTGGTCCTTGACGGAGCGGAGCGTGTCCTCAGCCGTGGTGGAAGAATAGAGCTTCGCCGCCTGCTTCTTGGCCTGCTCGAGCTCCGCCTTGCGCTCGGCGAGGGCCCGATCCGCGTCTGCCAACGCCTCCAGAGCCTTGCGAGAGTTCTCCAAGAGGCGCTCACGCTTGGCTGTGGCGTCGGCGACGGCCAACAATGCTTGATCGACTGCCAGAGGGAGCTTCCGCGCCTCCGAGCCCAGGACGCCAACGGCTGCCGTTCGACGTGCCAGCTCGACCTTGTCTCGACTGCTGCGTGAAAGTCCGTCCTTGACGACCTCATGCGACTCCATGGCCATGGCTGCGTAGGCTGCAATCTTCTTTGGCGAGAACGCGAGGGTTGCGGGAGCAGCAGGCCCTCTGCCGTTAGGTCCGAGCCATTTGCCACCACGCCCTTTGCCGCCGCCGCCTTTGGGTCCCTGCTTGGCCCAGGGAGCTCCGAGATTGCCGCCGCCGACTGCCCACTTACCCCAAGGCTTGTGGTTGTCGTTCGCTGCTGGCACATTGCGGTCCGTCCACTTGCCCTTACAGCCAACCTTGATACAGAGTGAAAAATGTTATGGCGTGTAGTAACCGCACCGCACGCACTGCGAGCACTTCGCCATGAGAGCCAGAGGTTCCAAGCGAACAGACATTGGAACAGGACTGCGCACCCTCGGGCTGATGGGGGCAGGTGATGACCAGGGGCGGACCTGGCACCACAAGAAGATGAATCGCAAGCTCGGGAAACAGAGCTATCCCGCTTTCGCCTGGAGGCTTGCAGCCTCCCAAGCATGGAGTCTTGAGCCAAAGTGGCCACGGTTATATGCACCACATTCGGTGGAGCTCCCTATGGGGCCACGAAGCGTGTGAGGGGTGTGCCGCAATGGGCGCGGTGGGCGCATGCGAGCGCTGGAATTTGGGCCTTCGGTGGAGCTCCTTTTGGGGCCACGACATGAATCAGGGATGTGCCGACATGGGTGCAGTGGGGCATGCGAGCGCTGGCATCTGGGCCTCCGGTGGAGCTCCCTATGGGGCCACGAAGCGTGTCAGGGGTGTGCCAAGATAGGTGCGGCGGCCGCATGCGAGCGCTGGCATCTGGGCCTTCGGCGGAGCTCCCTATGGGGCCACGAAACGTGTGAGGGGTGTGCCAAAGTGAGGGGGGGGACAGGAAGAGGAGACGCAGGAGGAGGCGCAGGAGGAGCAGGATGGCCAGGAGCGGAGAGGAGGGACGCGGAGACCGTCTCCTCAGAGCGAGGACCCAACACCACAGGACGGCTGGGAAAAAACTGCCGCCTCCCAGACCCACTGGGGGCGCGGCAAGTCTGGCCCACGGCGGCGAGCACGACCTCCCGGTCGGCCCGGAGGTGCTCGGCGGCGTACTGCAACGCGTGGCCGTTGCCCCTCACCGCCGCCAGCACCACGCACCTATGCGCGTCCGGCCATTGGGCGTGGCTTAATGGGGGGGTCACAAATGGGGGGGTCAGAAAAGGTCCCCTTTCGTGCCCCTTTCGGGCCCCTCCAGAGCCCCAGGGGGCTCGTTTAGGTACCGTTTGGGTACCTTTTCGGCCCACCCTCGCCACCCCCCCATTTATGACCCCCCCATTACGCAGCGCCCAAGGCCATCGGCCTCGACCAGCCGCCGGCGGCCTTCTGACTGCCTCCTGCCGGCCTCTGGAAGCCCCCTCGGACGGCTCTCGGCGGTCCCTGGCGGTCTGCCGTGTCGCTCTTGGGCGGCCGTCGCTGGTCTCTCCGGCGGTCTGCGGCGCGGCCGCTGAGCAGCTGCGTTCAACAGAGGCCCACTGCCGAACTGGGGAAGAAGCAAAAAGGTACACCCTGCGAAATGCTTAAGAAATCATGGGTTAAGAAATTCATCGTCTCAGAACTTGAATTAAAACCCAACATTTCTATTAAAATCTTAGGATTTACATTGAAACATTAAGAATAATCGAGCCTCTGGCCGAAAACTTAAGTTTTCTTAAGCATCGCCTAAGGTGTAGCGACACCGCCACTCCCAAAACCCCTCCCGGGCTGCGGCCCGACCCGCACCTCGAGGCGCATCCGGCCGTGGCAACCGAGGGCCTCCCGGGAGGCCCAGGCAGGCGAAGGCGGGGCAAGGGCAGGGGCCTCGGTACCTTTTACCCCCACCCCTGGGCCGCGCGCCTGTCGCCTCGCAGGGCCTCCGAGGCGTAGCCGAGCACGAGGGCGTTCTGGGCCACCGCGCAGAGCACGACCTCGCGGTCGCCCGCGAAGCCCGCCGCGGCGCCCAGCAGCTGCATGCCGTCGCGGCGCACGGCGGCCAGCGCGCGCCGCGCGTCGTCGTCCTCGCGCCGCCCGGGCAGGAAGGCCCAGACCAGCCTCTTCCGGGGGAGCGGTGGCAGCGGTCGCGTGCTAGAGTCCAAGGGGGGAGCTGTCTTCGCGCCTCTCGCGCTCCCGCGAGGCGCGGGAGCGCGATCACCTTCGCGCTCTCGCGCCGCGGGGCCCCCCCCCCCCCCCCGGAACAGGAGGAGGGACTCGCGCCTCGCTCTGAAATCGCCGAGACCGCGAAGCGCGAAGCGCGAAGCGCGACTAACTTCGCACCCTCGGGGTGTGGCCCCGGCCAAAGAATCGGCCCCTGACGAAAAAGTGATCCTGGCGAAGGACCCAACCACATGCAGCTGTGAGTAACGCAATTGTTGGTATCGTCTTCGGTGGAGCTCCCTATGGGGCCACGAAACGTGTGAGGGGTGTGCCGACATGGGCGTGGTGGTGCCATGCGAGTGCAGCCACTGGGGCCTTCGGTGGAGCTCCCTATGGGGCCACGAAACGTGTGAGGGGTGTGCCGACATGGGTGCGGTGGTGCCATGCGAGCACAGCCACTGCGGCCTTCGGTGGAGCTCCCTTTGGGACCACGACATGAATCAGGGATGTGCCGACATGGGTGCAGTGGGCGCATGCGAACGCAGCCACTATGGCCTACGGTGGAGCTCCCTGTGGGGCCACGAAACGTTTGAAGGGTCTGCCGAAATGGGCGCAGTGGTGTCATGCGAGCGCAGCCACTGGGGCCTTCGGTGGAGCTCCTTGTGGGGCCACGCAACGTGTGAGGGGAGTGCCGAAATGGGTGCAGTGAGCGCATGCGAGCGCAGCCAGTGGCGCCTTCGGTGGAGCTCCCTTTGGGACCATGGGATGGGCGCGGTGGTGTCATGCGAGCGCAGCCACTGGGGCCTTCGGCCCGAAGCTTGTGAGGGGTGTGCCGAAACAGAAACATGCGGAGGGCAGAGACAAAGAGGGGGAGGAGGGAGGAGGGCGGGAGGAGGTGACGCGGGGCGCTGTCTCTTCAGAACGAGGACCCCACACCTCAGGACGGTTGGGAAAAACAAACCTGGCGGTGAGCCTTCGTGGGAGTCTCTGTGGACCTCCGCGGCCCTATCATGAACTTGATTTCGAAAGGATTCCGTCCAGATTCAGACCACCCCTCCTCACCCTTTCGTCCAGATTTCGTCCAGATATCTTCCAAATTTCGACCAAATATCGACCAAATGTCGACAAAATCCGACGAAACCCAGACGAGATCCCCAAAACAGCAAGGAATTCTGGGACCCTCTGAGGAGCCCATGAAGGACCACAAAAGGACTGTCAATGTTGTTAATGATGGGCCACGCCTGCATCGCAGAGCGGGGAGGGCTGGGGAGGAGCATGCCACTCCTTGACAAAAAAAATTGCCCCGATTTCTGGCTTCCGCGATCGCCGCGGCGATCTCCAAAACCGACCTGGAGGATTGGTTCGGGGTCGGATATGCAGCACAGAGATAAGGAGGATGGCATCGGGGTCGGATATACAGCAACAGCGCTATGCATCGGCGATGCGGCGCGATCCTCTGACCCCATCTACTCCGACCCCATCTGGAAGGCCCAGATGACCCCACCACCCACCCCTGCCGCTGCCACCCCGGGGGGCAGCCTCTTCACCTCGTCGGAGGCGCCCCCGAGGGAGTCGAAGAAGCGCGAGACGGCCACCGCCCGCAGCACGCTCCGGGCCACGGGCATCTCGGGGCGGGCCTCCGGCGGACCGGACTCCTGCAGCCCGGGGGCCCCGAGGCCTTGCTCGACGCGACGGCTCCTCGGGGCGCGCGTCCGCGCTGCAGCGTGCGCGCGTCCCCCGAAGCAGCGCAGGCACCACAAGAAGGGACGGCACGGTGCCGCGCGGCGTCGGCGGAGCCGGGAAACAGATACGCTCCGGTGCTGACGCGCGTCCGGAGGAGCATCGATGGGCCCCGTCCCCGAGGGCAGTTTCTCGCCGGGGGTTCGAGAGAGCGGCCTCTATACAGGCCGAGGCAAGGCGAAAGAGCCCCAGCTGCCAAAAACACGGTGCTGGCCAGCGCGATCCCCCAGCAGTGCATTTCTGAGGATCTACGTTGTGCCATACATATACATACATACATACATACATACATACATACATACAGACAGACAGACAGACAGACAGACAGACAGACAGACAGACAGACAGACAGACAGACAGACAGACAGACACAGACAGACAGACAGACAGACATGCATGCATGCATGCATGCATGCATGCATGACACACACACACACATGCATGCATGCATGCATGCATGCATGCATACATACATACATACATACATACATACATACATACATACATACATACATACATACATACATACATACATACATACATACATATAGGTCCCAGCACGCACCATGCCAAGAAAAAAGGGGGCGGAAGGCGCGCGCTGCAACCGTAAAGGAAGAAGTGTGGCAGAAAGCTTGGTTGTGTGATGGAGAAGACAGGTGTGGAGTATCGGGTGGAGTGATGGGGACGGAGGGTGTGGAGTACCGGATGGTGTAGGAGATGGAGGGAGTGGAGTACAAGGTTATTTTAAAGTTCAGCTTGGGGAGGGAGCCTGTGGAGTATCGGGTGGTATGTTGATGACGGAGGGTGTTGAGTACTGGATGGTGTGTTGGAGACGGAGGGAGTTCAGTAGAAGGTTATTTTCAAGTTCAGCTTGGGGAGGGAGCCTGTGGAGTATCGGGTGGTATGTTGGAGACGGAGGGTGTTGAGTACTGGATGGTGTGTTGGAGACGGAGAGAGTTGAGTAGAAGCTTATTTTCAAGTTCAGCTTGGGGAGGGAGCCTGTGGAGTATCGGGTGGTGTGTTGGAAACGGAGGGTGTTGAGTACTGGATGGTGTGTTGGAGACGGAGGGAGTTGAGTAGAAGGTTATTTTCAAGTTCAGCTTGGGGAGGCAGCCCAGGGAGACTGTTGAGTACCGGGTGGTGTGTTGGAGACGGAGGGTGTTGAGTACTGGATGGTGTGTAGGAGACGGAGGGAGTGGAGTACAAGGATATTTTCAAGTTCAGCTTGGGAGGGAGCCTGTTGAGTATCGGGTGGTGTGTTGGAGACGGAGGGTGGTGACTACTGGATGGTGTGTTGGAGACGGAGGGAGTTCAGTAGAAGGTGATTTTCAAGTTCAGCTTGGGGAGGGAGCCTGTTGAGTATCGGGTAGTGTGTTGGAGACGAAGGGTGTTGAGTAGAAGGTTATTTTCAAGTTCAGCTTGGGGAGGGAGCCTGTGGAGTATCGGCTGGTGTGTTGGAGACGGAGGGTGTTGAGTACTGGATGGTGTGTAGGAGACGGAGGGAGTGGAGTAGAAGGATATTTTCAAGTTCAGCTTGGGGAGGGAGCCTGTGGAATATCGGGTGGTGTGTTGGAAACGGAGGGTGTTGAGTACTGGATGGTGTGTTGGAGACGGAGGGAGTTGAGTAGAAGGTTATTTTCAAGTTCAAAATGAAGTGAGAAAGTCTTCCAAAAATAAGCCTCAACATGAAGTCCGAAAATCGTAGGAATCACATATGAATTCATATATAATCTGGAGAAAGGAAGGGTCGTGATGCGTGCGGAGGGCTATATATATGGTGGAATCGATGTGGTGCAACAGATGTTATGCAATACATGTGCTGCAATACATGTGGAGCAACCTATAGTTTGCACCATACGTTGAGCAACCTACGTTGTCCAATACAGTTGGTGCAATATACGCGGTTGAATTAATACATGTCGCGCAAGCTGTATGGTACAGTCTTAGTGGCGCAAGCTATGTGGTGCAATCGATGTTGTGCCCTCCGTGTGGTGCAGTATGTTGTGCTTTCTACGTGGTGCAATAGATATTGTGCAACCCATGTGGTGCTAAATATTTGTGGTACAAAATATGCGGCGCAATCTTCGCGGTGCAATCTATGCGATACAATCCACCCCGCCAAAGTTGAAACTGTCAACTCCACTGATCGCGCAACCATCCCACCTGCAACATGGCTTGAAAAATCCATTCGGAGGCGATTGCGATGGCTGTGTGGCGCTGGCTGGCGCATCGCTGCGGCCGCGCTGACGCGCGCAGGATCGCGCGCAGAGCGGTCAGCTGGTTTGGCGCGACCAACGCGGCCGTAATGGCGCTGACCGCTTGCAGCTTCCCAGCGCGTCTCGCAGGCCGCGCTAACGCGCTGGCATTTTTTATGCGAGTCGCTGACTCGGGCGGGCGGGGCATCATGGCGACGTTGACAACGGCACATACGATGACGATAGCATCCATGCTGGTAGCTATGATGACAACGACGACGGCAAGGGCGATGACGGCGCCGATGTCGATCACGCCGATGACGATGATGGTGTCCACGTTTCAACGATGAAAGTTTTCGAAGGATTCGATATGCGCGCGCGGCCGACGGGCGCGACTGACCCGCGTGGTACTATTTGACACGGATCGTGCCACCCCAAAGGCACGCGCAAGGGCGTTCGAATGATTTCGAAACTCGCGCGCAAGAGGCCCGCTTGATCGCAACGGACGAACATGTTGAGAACAACGATGGGGTTCTAAAGATCTCGAAAGAGCGCGCGTGCAGACATTTTTGTTGGAAAAACTCGGGCTGCAGAGCAATGCGCTTTATGCGTGAACAAACTCAAGGTTTTTGAAGGATTCTAGCATGCGCGCGCGACGACGCGCGCGTGCGCACGTCGCCCCATATGTTGCAAAAGATGTTGAAAACTGTTGCTTGTTGGTATGCGGGCACGCGCGTATATCATTATTTGGCGATGATGGGTGGGGTGTCGATACCAGCCTGGCTGGGATGATGCACCTTCATACCTAGAATGACCGATGGGTCACAATCACATGTAAACTGTGCACATCCACAAGGGGAACGGATAATCCCAGCAGTGAAGGCGGTAGTTCTTCAATCCGTTCTAACAAGGAAAATGTACGTGAAACAATGTAGGGCGGCGACGAAGTAGCGACGAGACGGCGACGGCGGCCAGAGAGCCATCAGACCGAGAGGCAGGTTCAGACGACCAGGCGGCGACGGGGCGGCGACGGCGGCCACAGAGCCGCCAGACCGACGGACGGGCCCAGACGACGGGTGTCGACGAGGCGGCTTCAGGTTGGCGACGGCGGCCACGTAGCCGCCAAACCGACAGACGGACCCAGTTTTGCTCAATGGTAAAAAAGCGCAACGACAATAATCCCAGCCCAGGCGGACCCAAAACATTGAGTTTCTAGCCATATGCGTGGTGTTATGTATGTCGGGCGGCATATGTGGGGCAGCATGCGTGGAACGATGTAGGCGGCACATGTTATAGTGTGAAAAAAATGTTGTGCAATAGATGTGGCGTTATCGATGTGGATCGACATACGTGATATATTATATGTTGAACACCCGATGTGGTGCAAACTACGTGGTGTTGTCCACGTGGGGCGATTGATGTGGTGCAACCAACGTTGCGCATCCTACGCTGTGCAACTTACGTTGTGTTATCTACGTTGCGCCATATATGGTATGCGTAATACGTGGTGTAATGCGTGATGCAAGGTACGTTGTGCAAATTGCAGCGCATGTACTTTTCAATGTTCGTGGTACAATCTACGCGGTACAATTTACGGTTTGCCACTTATGTGGAACAGCTTACGTGGTGCCATATGTGGACCACGTGGTGCAATTCACCCTGCCGAACGTGAAATTGTGACCCCGCTGCCCACGCAACCACCCCACCCACACCCCCGCAACTAGGTTTGCAAGGCGCATGCGGCGGCGATTGCGATGACTGCTTGGCGCTGGTCGGCACGTGACTACGATTTCGCTTACGCGCGCAGGCCCACGCGCAGACCGATCAGCTAGTCTGGCGCTTCCGCTGGAAACGTCCAAACGCATCTCGCAGGTCGCGCTGGCGCGCGGGCACTTCAGTGCGAGCCGATGATTCGGGCGGGAGCGGTATCATGGAGACATCGACAAAGGCAGACAAGATGATGTTCGCAATGAAATGTCAACCCATCTGCTCGCGCAACCATCCCACCCACCCACCCGCAAGTCGGTGTGCAAACCCATGCGGCGGCAATTGCGACGAGTGTTCGGCGTTGGCTGGTGCATTTCTGCGGCCGCACTAGCCCGCGCATGCTCGCGCGCGAAGCGGCCAGCTAGTTTGGCGCGACCGACGCGGCTTCGGTGGCGCTGACCACTGGGCAATTCCCAGCGGGCATTTCAATGCGACTCGGCGACTTGAGCGGGAGCGGTATCATGACAACGTCGACAATGGTAGACACGCAGATGGTAATAGCGATGCGGATGACGATGAGGACAACGACGACGACATCGCCAATGACGGCGCCGATGCTGATCACGCCGACGACGATGACGGCGTCCTCGCGTCGGTGATGAAGGCTTCGTTCGACATGCGCGCGCGGCCGACGCGCGAGTGGCCCGCAAGGTACTATTTGACATGGATCGTGCCCCACACCCGCCCACCATGCGCGCAAGGGCGTTCGAATGATTTCGACATGCGGCGCGAAGGGCACGCTTGGCAGCGTGTGCGGAAAATACTGAAAATCAGGAGTTGGCAGGAGCAGGAGCGCGGGCAATTTTACAATTGCTGATACAAAACCATGTCCATACATATATGTATATATACATGTATATATATATATATACACACATACATACATATATGTGATTTTCGGGGCCATCGATTTTGAAATCCTTACGGTACCAAAGGCTCTTGAAGGATTTCCGCATGCGCGCACGACGACGCGCGCGCGCACTTCGTCCCATTGTCAACTAGAGAGTATTACGACAGTACACGCGCAAGGGCGTTCGAGCGATTTTGACATGCGCGCGCGAAAGGCACGCTTGGTAGCATTTGATAAACAGGTTGGAAACCTATGATTCTCTTAAGACTCTGCAAGAGCGCGAGCGCAAGCTTTTGTGAAATTCTCATTGCGAAACCATGTGATTTATATGTTTTCGAGACACTCGATTTTGAAATCCTTACGAAACCTAAGATTGTTGAACGATTTCGGCATGTGCGCGCGACGTCGGGCGCGTGCGCATTTCTTCCCATTTGTTGCAAGAGATTCTTGAAAATTGTTGACTTTTAATGAACGAGTGCGCGCGCATAGTATCGTTAGGATGGACGATGGGGCACAATCACATGCAAGTTGCAATACGAGAAAAGGGAAGGTGAAGTCCAGGGGGGACGGGGGGAGAGTCGACAGAAAGGAAATATATGTGGTGCAATCTTCTGTCGTGCAACGTTCGATCGATGCGGAGCAACCTATATGTTGCGGCGAGGGGGCGGCGACGAGGCGGCGACGGCGCGGCGACGGCGACAACATGGCCGCCAGACGGCCACACCGGCCCGGACGCCGGGCGGCGACGAGGCGGCGACGGGGCGGCGACGGCGACAACATGGCCGCCAGACCGCCACACCGGCCCAGTTCCTTAGAGCAGTATAAATAACCCCCAAGTGCAAGCACCGTTTGCGGGAACAAAAAAAAAGCATACGCCAGAGGCCTGAGTCGACGAGGACCGACGGAGGACGAGACCCTCTCGCAGGGGACAGCTCATGGCCCCGGGGCCTAGTAAACGCCGCCCCAGAAGCCAAAGCTCCGTCGTGACTATGTTCGCGACACCACGGGGTCTGGGGATACTCTTGCAGCGGTCGAGGCGAAAAATCCGTCATGATTATTGCTGCGATGCCGTGGGGTCTGGGGATACTGTGAAACACGGGCGGCGAGCCCAGGGGGAAATGAGAAACAGAAGGCCTTCTCAGAAGACTCGGAAATACCCGAAGACACGGAAAACTTCTCAGAAGGCGCGAGGACTTCTGAAAGTCCCGCCGCCTTCTGAAAAGACCTTCTCTTCTCACTTCCCCCCTTCGCTCGCCGAGAAGCGGAAACGAACATCGATGAGGACCGAGGACGAGAACCCCTCGCCAGGGCTCGAGCTGAACAGTGTTTTCCGTTCTCGTTATGTTTTCCTCCCCCCTTGTTCTGTCTTCGTTCCGCATATGCTGCAAGACGAGACCAAAACGAAAACGGCCCACGAAATCGCCAAAACACCGCTTCTGGGGAGACCAATTACCCTGGCGACGTACCCAACCCTTGCGCAATGCGGGGCGTAAGTACGTCAGGATTGCTACAACGGGGGCGATGACGTAACATGGACGCATGAGATTTTGCGAGCAGCAATCGGAAGGCTCGCAGGCCCCCGATCAAGATCTAAGGGCTACGTGACAACAAATCACCCCCGTTGGCTGTGCCATGCGCCCGTTGCACCCAACGTATCTCACAGCAGCTCTCCAGAGCCCCCCAGGGGCGAGGTCTCGCTCAGATCCCCGCGGTGCCTCACTCCGCTGGACCCACCAGCAGCCCTCGAAAGTGGCGACAGTTTCGCAGATCGCAGCCCCGTGGGACGGCGAGGTCTCGCTCAGATCCCCGCGGTTTCTCACTCCGCAGGACCCTCCAGCAGCCCTCGAAAGTGGCGACAGTTTCGCAGATCGCAGCCCCCCAGGGACGGCGGGTCTCGCTCAGATCCCCGAGGTGCCTCACTCCGCAGGACCCACCAGCAGCCCTCGAAAGTGGCGACAGTTTCGCAGATCGCAGCCCCCCGGACGGCGAGGTCCGCTCGGATCCCCGTGCCTCACTCCGCAGGACCCACCAGCAGCCCTCGAAAGTGGCGACAGTTTCGCAGATCGCAGCCCCCCAGGGACGGCGAGGTCCGCTCAGATCTGCGCGGTGCCTCACTCTGCAGGACCCACCAGCAGCCCTCGAAAGTGGCGACAGTGTCGCAGATCGCAGCCCCCCAGGGACGGCGAGGTCTTCAGATCCCCGCGGTGCCTCACTCCGCAGGACCCATCAGCAGCCCTCGAAAGTGGCGACAGTTTGGCGAGGTCTCAGATCTGCGCGGTGCCTCACTCCGCAGGACCCACCAGCAGCCCTCGAAAGTGGCGACAGTTTCACAGATCGCAGCCCCCAGGGATGGCGAGGTCTAATCTGAGTCCGCGTAGGGCGTCACTCCGCTGGCCACCCCAGCAGCCCTCGAAAGTAGCGACAGCTTCACAGATCGCAGCCCCCCAGGGATGGCGAGAACTAATCTGAGTCTGCGTGGGGCGTCACTCCGCTGGACTCCCCAGCAGACCTCGAAAGTGGCGACAGCTTCACAGATCGCAGCCCCCCAGGGATGGCGAGGTCTAATCTGAGTCTGCGTGGGGCGTCACTCCGCTGGACCCCCCAGCAGCCCTCGAAAATGGCGACAGTTCCACAGATCGCAGCCCCCAGGGATGGCGAGGTCTAATCTGAGTCTGCGTAGGGCGTCACTCCGCTGGCCACCCCAGCAGACCTCGAAATTAGCGACAGTTTCACAGATCGCAGCCCCCCAGGGATGGCGAGGTCTAATCTGAGTCTGCGTGGGGCGTCACTCCGCTGGACCCACCAGCAGCCCTCGAAAGTGGCGACAGTTCCACAGATCGCAGCCCCCAGGGATGGCGAGGTCTAATCTGAGTCTGCGTAGGGCGTCACTCCGCTGGCCCCCCAGGGACGGCGAGGACCCGCTCAGATCTGCGCGGTGCCTCACTCTGCAGGACCCACCAGCAGCCCTCGAAAGTGGCGACAGTTTCGCAGATCGCAGCCCCCCAGGGACGGCGAGGTCTCGCTCAGATCCCCGCGGTGCCTCACTCCGCAGGACCCCCCAGCAGCCCTCGAAAGAGGCGACAGTTTCGCAGGTCGCAGCCCCCCAGGGACGGCGGGGTCTCGCTCAGATCCCCGCGGTGCCTCACTCCGCTGGCCACCCCAGCAGCCCTCGAAAGTGGCGACAGTGTCACAGATCGCAGCCCGAAGAGAGGAGGGAAGAGAGGAGGAGGCGGGAGGAGGAAGAAGACGCGACCGCAGTGCTCTATTCATAACGAGTACCCAACGCAGGAGGGTTGGGAAAAAATACCGATACCACTACTCCCCAGACATCTCCCGGGGTGCGTGCTGATCAGGATTTCGAGGCGAATCCAGCGGTGGCGACGAGGGCCTTCCAGGAGGCCGGAAAAGGGGAAAACGGGCGAAGGGTAGAAGTATGGGCTAAGTATGGGTATATTTTCATCCTCTGAAAAACACCGTCTCGCTCGCGCCCTGTCTGTCGCCGCCGCCGCCGCAGGCAGGCGCCGCCGCCGCCGCCGCCGAAACCAAAGAGCCTCCGGCGCCTGCCGCGCCGCGGGCGTCACCGCCCGCGACGAGCACTCTCCGCGGCGGCGCCGCCGCCAGCGCCGTCCGCGCCGCGGGGGGCCGGCCGCCTCGTGCTCTGGGGGGTCGGAGCGTCCTCGTTGGCGTCGGCGTCGGCTGCGGCGTCGGCTGCGGCGGCGTCGGCGGCGTCCGCGTCGGTGTCGGCGTCCGCGTCGGCTGCGGCGGCGTCGTCGGCGTCCGCGTCGACGGCGTCCGCGTCGGCGTCGGCGTCGGCGTCGGCGTCGGCTGCGGCGTCGGCGGCGGCGTCCGCGTCGGCGGCTTCGTCGGCGTCGGCGTCGGCGGTGGCGGCGGCGTCGGCTGCGGCGGCGTCGGCGTCGTCGGCGTCCGCAGGGGCGTCGGCGGCGGCGCCGGCGCCGAGGCACGGGCCAGCCCCGCAGGCGGCGGGGTCCCCGCTCGCCGCGGCCCGAGGCGGAGGGGCCAGTGGGGGGTGGAGGCAGGGCGCAGCAGGTAGGGGAGGGGAGCAGAGAATGGACCAGAAAGCAAACGGCAGGCTGCCAGAAAACCTCCGAGGACCGACGAAAACGCCCTGAAGCCCTTGAGAGCCGGCGCGACGCCGCTCTGCCGCCCAGTGGTCAGGAGGAGGTGGGAGGAGGAGGAGCAGAAGCAGGAGGAGGAGAAGGAGGACAAGGAGGAGGAAGAGGAGGAGGAGGAGGAGGAGGAAGAGGAGAAGGAGAAGGAGGAGGAGGGGGAGGACGACGAGTGGGGAAGAAGGCGGAGGAGGAGGAGAAGGAGTGAGGAGAAGGAATCATGGACCAGCAAAGAAACGGCACCACCCCACCTACGGCCCCACGGGGCTTAGCATATGCCACGAAATCTGGCGTGGCTATTCACGTGGTATACGCCACGGCCCCCGATGAGCCGTAGCGCAACATGCAGGGCCGTACGCGGGGTGGCGTCGTTTGTTTTTTGTTGATTGGTGGAGCAGGGGAGGAGGAGCGGTATCGGTAGACCCCCTTCCTCTGAAGGACAGCGCCCGCCCGCGACCCCCTCACAACTTTTACGCTCCAGGCCAGCGGCACACGTCTCGCGGGCGGCCCCCGAGTCTGACGGGCAACGGTAGGGGGGGACTAGCTCGGAGGGGGACGTCGAAATGAAATCGGAAACACATCGCCTGTAGATCGGCGATCTTAAGAGGCAACTCCTGGGAGGTCTCGTTGGAACCATGAACGGCGATGGAGCCCAATTAGAGGGCCACTTCACCACACCAGGACAGATTAAGCCCAGGATTGTGCTGGATTAAGCGGGATTGCGCTGCATAACCCCAGATTCAGCTGGATGTCGACGGCGAAAATACAAGGGCCGATACAGAATCTAACCCCCCAGGAATTGCATCCCAAGCGACAGATCCGCGACAACGAATCCACAGTTCTCTGGGTGGGGTGGGCTACCCAGAGATCCGATGTCATGATTTTTTCGAAACGGGGTCCCCAGAAGTCTCGACCCATTCCCCAGGACCGGTTTTTCATCCTGAGTCGTCTTTTGACGGTCCCAGGGCCCGGCGAGGGCCGCTAGAGGCCGAAAATCGAGAAAAAAACCTTCGTCTTGATTTTTTCAATACGTTGGAGGTCTGGGTATGATGAGGCCCGTGTCCGCGATCAGTGGGCGAGTTGGGGTCGATGCGTCCCCCCGCAGTGCTTTTCGGGCCACATCTCGCGCCTCCGGCGGCCGCTCGGGAGGATCTGCGCACCCCTGGAATGTCCTAAGCGGGACGCAGCTGCTGGAAGCCATCCGGAGGCCTGAAGGCCGCCCAAAACGTGCGGAAACGCCCGAGAAACTCGAGACCCTCGAGACCCTCGAGACCCTCGAGCCTTTCACCCTTACCGCTGCCCCTGCGAATCGTTGACCGGCGGGGCGCCCCCGGGGCATCGCCCGGGGGCGCTCGGGCACGCGCCCGCCTGGCCGCCGCCTCGCGCGGGCGGCGCTCCGGCAGGTCGGGCCCCGCCCCACGCACAGAGCGCGGGGCGCGGGGGGCGCGAGGGGCGGAAGGCAGAGGTCGCCACGGGGGAAACGTTTCGAAACGGGCCCTGAAGGATAGGGCGACGCAATCTATACATATCCACTGCTCCCTGGCCAGGCCCATCCTGAACACAGCAGCTGTGTATACGCCACGCCCTCCTGGCCTGGCCAGGAGGGCGTATACACAGCTCCTGGGTTCAGGATGGGCCTGGCCAGGGAGCAATGGATATGTATAGATTTCGTCCCCCGAAAGGAACCACAACCCTCGTCGAAATTGAACGCAAGTTTTTCCCGCCCCCGTCGCCCCCAAATTTCAATGTTCATCGACAGGCGCATCGCGTCCGGCGGGGTCCGAAGAAAGTCTCGAAGTCGCTGGCGTCGGCGTGGACATTGAAATTGGGGGTCGGGGGGCGCCGCCAGGTCGCGGCTAAAACTTGCGGTCAATTTCGACGAGGGATGCAGGTCGTGAGGCTCGTCTCCGTTGCCGGGCGCGCGGGGCCCTCCACGGGCCCCGGGCCTGCCAGGAAACGGCTCCAGGTGAAGATCTCCTCCTGGGGATAAAGAGCCCCGGGGTCCAGGACCCGTTGCCCTCGGGCCCCGCGTTCCCCATGCCAATTTATATAAGGGGGAGGGGGCAAGGCTCCGAGGATCAAGGACCGGCTTCTCCCCTGCTGGGACGCTGGCGAGCAGGCCAACACTGCGCGCTGACGTTCGACGCGCACGTCCGACACGGACACGTAAGACAAAGAAACGCGTAGCATGTGGTTCCCTGGGCGCCACGGCCAGAAAGCGTCCCCCACGGGGCTTCTGCTGCATGATTGTCTGAGCGCGAGCGTCGCCCTGGCCGGGCGGTCCCCTGCGACCTGGGCGTTGCAGTTGCTTTCGCAACGGGCGTGCCCGCCCTGTTTCGGGCCCTGGGGCCATCGCAGATCGATATCAATGTCGAAAAACATGTAGCAGGAAGCCAGGGTCGATCGCTCTGGTCGTGATGTTGTTCGCGGCGTCGAGTAACGTTGCGGGCGAACCTACACCCGAACATCTGCCCGAGCGCGGCCGAACTTGGCGCCCGAAATCGTCCGACCACGGCGGGGGTGCGACGAAATCTTTGGTTCGAAACCCAAGCTTTTTTCAAATTCTGCCACAATTTCGGCCACACTACGTTTTCGGCCACGTTTTCGGCCACCTATTTTCGCTCGGCCACGTACTCTTTCGGCCCAGGGGCCGGGCGGCACGAGACTGGGGCTTCGCGGAAGCTTCGCGCAAGGCGAGCTTGCTTTATTTCGGGCCCGGGACCATCAAAGGTCGGTCCTGCTCGACACGGGGAAAATGATTCGACAATGTTGGAATGCTGTTGTGGCGTCGCATCCCAGGAAGCCCTGCGCGATGCAAAGAACTACATATCGAAGAACTGCCCCAGCCAGCACGCACAAACCCCAGTCGACTCCCCCGCCAACCCTGGCCCACCCCTCCAGCCAACCCGGAGAAGTTACTCCCGCAATGCGTCGGAACTTGGGGGGTGTGAACGGAAGTGGCCCAAACCGGGAAATCGGTTTCGGTTTCGGTTCGTGTCGTGCGCGCGGGCGAGGCGAAGCTGCGCGAGTTCCTTTTTTTTTACCCCGCGCCGGCATTCCCCACACCACCATCAGCTCCACACAGATCGCGGGCCCACCTGCGCACAACTCAACGTGCATCGACCAGGGCGTCATGGCAAAAGGCACTAAACAGGGCACGAGAGGAGCGTGGACCCTCCAGCAGGAAGAGATTCCGAGGCAACGACAACGAGGCGCCAGAGGCACAAAAAAGACAGAATCTGC
Organism: Prorocentrum cordatum; assembly: GCA_963575745.1. Taxonomy (NCBI): domain Eukaryota; class Dinophyceae; order Prorocentrales; family Prorocentraceae; genus Prorocentrum; species Prorocentrum cordatum. Next base: position 66,253 of record CAUYUJ010001528.1, on the reverse strand, counting down.
CTGCTCAGTGCCAGAATGGGCGGAAAAACACACCAAAGCGCCAGGGATGCACCAATACGACAGAATCTGCCCAATCAGTGCCAAACTCGGCGGAAAATATAACCAATATAAGGGTCAACTCGAACCCGAGACCGGCGAAGAATAGGCGAGCCCCGAGAGGTCCTCAACCGACCGGCCGACACGAGGCTGGAGTTAGCACCGAGCCTAAAGAAGTCCTCGAAGATGCCAGTCCAACAAATCAAGATGAACGCGAGAGTACCAAGGCACATACTAGCATTGTCAATGGTGGAAAAGAGAGGCGGCAATGCCGGAACAGAACGCCTCAAGGAGGGTGCGCGCCGAGCACGGCGCCGCAGCACAAGCCAGCCTCCCAAAGCAGGGACAACAGAGCCGACGCTCCCTCAGTGGCGCAGAGTCAGCTATCGCCGCTCGCCGGGCTGCTGGCCGGCCCCTCCTCCTCCATGAGCTTTTCCTTGTACTCGGCGGGGAACGAGGAACGCCGAGACAGCACGGCGGCAGCATACGCAGCCCCCCGTCGCATCAGCAGGCGGTCGCGTCGGTCAGCCCCCCGCTGTTGGAAGCGAGCAGCTGCAGCCTCCAAGCGCACTGCGATGACCTCATGCGTGAGGCCCTCCCCGAGCCAGCCGTGAATCCGGGCAAGCACCTGCAGATACTCGTAGCTGTACTTCCGCTGGCTGTCGCTGGGCGCGCCAACGCCGATAGCAAACCTCCTTTGCGACTCGGTGTCGCCATTTCTTGTCAGATCATCCTTGCTCTCGGCACGTAGTCGAAGATCGGGGTCAGCCGCCCCGATGTGGAAAGGTAGAGCAACGGGCGCGGTGCCGGGTGGGGCGTGGGCTAGGGCGTCAGGAAGGGCGTCGTCGGGAAGGGGTTCGGGCAGGTCGCAGGGCGTCGTGGGGTTGGGAGCGGCGTCGGGAAAGTCGACGTTGGGAAGGTCGTCGTCGGGAAGGGCGTCGTGGGCGTCGGGCGGGGCACCGAGGGAGAGGGCGTCGTGGGCGTCGGATAGGGCGACGTCTGGGGCCGCAGGGGGGCGCAGGGCGTCGTGGGGAAGGGCGTCGGGAAGGGCGTCGACGGGAAGAGCGGCGTGGGCGACAGGTACGGCTCCGTGGGGAAGGGCGTCGGGGGTGTCGGGTAGGGCGCCGTAGGGGGCCGTAGGGGGTCCTAGGGAGGCGCAGGGAGCGGCGCCGGGTAGGTCGTCGTCGGGAAGGGCGACGGGGGCGCGGGGAGAGGCGTCGGAAAGGGCGTCGGCAACCGCGGAGCGCAATGGAGTCCAGGCGCTGACTACTCCCAGAGGCTCGAGCAGATCCATCCACCAAGCCGCCAGAATATCCCTATGCTCTCTTGGAACATAAGGAAGGGCATCCTCGTCTTCCCCATCTGCGGCGGCTTCGTCCTCATCCGCGGTGACGTCGTGGTCCTCGAGGCTGATGAACTCGGCGCCGACCCCAGTGCCAGCAGGAGCCACGGTCGGCTCGGGGGAGGACGGGACAGAGGGCGCCCAATATGACGGACGCCCGAAGGGCGCCGCCCAGAACCAGGACAACCGGGCTCACCCTCCTTCCCCCAATCCCCAGCCCCCGAGCCAGCGCCGGCCATCGGCTCCAGAACAGCATCGAGGTGCGCCTGCTCGTCCTCCAGGTCGCTGTCGGAGATCACGGCGCTGTCGAAGTCGCCGCTCAGCTCAGATGGTGAATGCCCTGATCCCGGGCCGCACGACGCCGCCTCACTTCCCGCAGGGGACTCGGTGACGGCGGGGACCGACTCCGGAGCGGGGGGCTCGGAGCGCTCGGCCGGCCCCGCCGAGGTCTGCGGGAGGGGGCGCGGCAGATGCGCGCCTGCGCGGCGACCGGTGGCTGGGCAGCCTGGGCCTTCGGCAGAGGGGCGTCCTCGGAGGCCCTCGGCGAGGGAGCATCCACCAAGCGAATGTTGCTGCCACGAATCTGGCCGAGGCTCTTGCCGATGCCACCGGCGAAGACGCGCCACCGGCTGCTCCTCGTGCATCGGCTTGTCCAGCCTGGGTGCCGCCAGAGGCCGATCTCCATCTGTCCTCACCTCGCGCGTGGCCTCCGCCGGCGGACGTGCTCCCGCGCGCACCTGTGCCAGGCCACCTCGCCAGCTGGGGCCCGACGAGGTAGGCGAGTTCGACCCCGGATCCCTCGGCAGCGCCCAGCGCCCAGGCGGGCGCTCTGCCCTCTTGGGCTCGGCCGGCGAAGCGCGAGCGGGCTGCAGCCCGGCCTGGGCAGCACCCTGAGGCTCCAGCTCGTCCTTCCCCAGACCCGATGCCGTCCCCGCCTGCGGCTCCGTCTGGAGGGCCAGCGGAGGAGGCCGAGGGGAGCAGCTGGGCCTCGGCGTGGGCTTCGTCGTGGGCTGTCCCCGCCGCAGAGCCGTAGGCAGCAGCTGTAGCTTCGGCACCGGCTGCAGCCTCGAGGAGGCTGACGGCGGCGGCACCTCCGACTGGCCCACTTGAGCCGGCTGCACCGCCCTGAGCGTGCCACTCACCGCCGCCGAGACGGCCGCCTCCACCATCGCCTGCATTACGCTGCGGCCGTCCATGCCACCCCATTCCATGGAGATGAAGCTACTGAACCAAGGGGGCGTGGCAAATTTCTGTGAGGCGTCACCGCGAAAACTTGGGAATTCCGTGGTTCCCGCCTTGAGCCACTTGAGCCAAAAAGCTGCGCGAGTTCCTGCAGTCGTAGAGGCCACATGGAGCCCAAAAGGTCGCCTGCCTCCCGTGCCCCCCCCCCCTGCGAGGGCGCGGCCCCCGATGGTTGTCCCGCGGGTTGTCTTGATGGTTTTGTCCCGACGGTTGTCCCGATGGTTGTCCCGATGGTTGTCCCGCTGGTTGCCCCGAAGGTTGTCCCGCTGGTTGCCCCGAAGGTTGTCCCGACGGTTGCCCCGATGGGTGTCCCGATGGTTGTCCCGATGGGTGTCCCGATGGGTGTCCCGAACATTGTCCCTGTGGTTGTCCCGATAGTTGTCCCGATGGTTGTCCCGATGGGTGTCCCAATGGGTGTCCCGATGGTTGTCCCGATGGGTGTCCCGACGGTTGTCCCGACGGTTGTCCCGATGGTTGCCCCGACGGTTGTCCCGATGGTGGGTGTCCCGATGGTTGTCTCGACGGTTGCCCCCATGGTGGTTCCGATGGTGTTGCCCCGATGGTGTTGCCCAGATGGTTGTCCCAGTGGTGGTCCCGATGGTTGTCCCGATGGCTGTCCCGACGCTTGTCCCGATGGTTGTCCCAATGGTTGCCCCGATGGTTGCCCCGATGGTTGTCCCGATGGTGTGCCGGATGGTGTGCCCGATGTTGGTTGTCCCGATGGTTGTCCCGATGGGTGTCCCTGGCATGTCTATAAAATGTATATTACGCATATATGTATGTGTTTTACAGGTGCAAGAGAACGAGAGAGAAAGAGAGAGAAAAAAAGGGGCACAAAAAAATAAAAAAAGGAGAAGCAGAAAAACAACAAAAACAACAACAACAACAACAACAACAACAACAACAACAACAACAACAACAACAACAACCACAACAACAACAATCATTTGAAAAATGTTCGCCCTTATCTGCTCGAGTGTCCAATAACGCCTATTTCCCAAACCCTCGATACCCGCTCTCTTCGTCTTCGATTGAACCCTTTTGGGGGGTATACCGTTCTTCCCTGCAGCCCGGGCCCCGGCAAGCGGCGGGGCGGCCGCGGACCGTCGGCCTGGCCAGCGGCAGCGCTGATCGGAGGGGCGGCCGCGGACCGTCGACCCGACCCCAAGAAGGACGGACAGGGGACCGACCACGACGACGACGACGTCGACGACGATGGCGACGACGACAGAGACGGCGACGACGAGCGAAAGCGAGAGCGAAAGAGAACGACAGCAGGGCCACAAGGACACGAAGTAGGCCACGAAGGGCAACAGCGGAGACACGAAGGGAATGCGTATGGGACCACGAAGAGCGCGAACGAGCGGGGGCCACGAAGGGCAGATAATGCTGGGCCAAAGAAGGCAACGATGGGGCCACTGAGGGTAGCAACTGGGCCACGTGGGACAGATGCATGTGGGGCCACCACGGGCGCGAACGAGCGGGGGCCACGAAGGGCATACATATATGGGGCCACGAAGGGCAGCGAGGGGGTCACAAAGGGATGCAACGGGGCCACGAAGGGCAGCGAGGGGGCCACGAAGGGCTGCAACGGGGCCACGAAGGGCTGCGACGGGGCCACGAAGGGCAGGCCACGAAGGGCTGCAACGGAGCCACGAAACAAAGCGAGGGGGCCACGAAGGACTGCAACGGGGCCACGAAGGGCAGCGAGGAGGCCACGAGAGGCTGCAACGGGGCCACGAAAGGCAGCGAGTGGGCCACGAATGGCTGCAACGGGGCCACGAAACAAAGCGAGGGGGCCACGAAGGGCTGCAACGGGGCCAGGGCAGCGAGATCCCGATTCCTATGTAATCTGTGAGGGAGTCCTAAGCGTGAGCGCGACTCCTGGGTGCCTGGGTGTCGGGAGCGCGGCGCTTGAGTAAATTGCAAGAAATTCCAACGCACAGGCGCTATTCTTCGGTTAGTTGCAAGCAAGTCTCTAGCGAGAGCGCGACTCCAGAGCGCCAGGGGGATAAATTCTACGGAAGTCCCAAGTGAGAGCGCGATTCTTGAATAACAAGCGAGGAAGTCTCGGGCGAGAGCGGGGGTCCTGGCTAAATTGTGGGAAAGTCTCAGGCGGGAGCCGCTGTTGTGGTGCAAACCCGGGGCCAACGACACAGGTTCACCCCCAAGATTTTCCCTGCAAAAAAAAACACAGTGCGAGCCCCGGGAAAGGCACTTCAATCGAAGAAAAATCATGTGCACCGGACGGGGGGGATCAACAATGCTTTTTCTTCAAAAATGACAGTTCAACAACAACAACAACAACAACAACAACAACAACAATCATTTAAGACTGGGGACACTCCGTTCTCACCAGTGCCAGGGTTTTCATAGGAGGCGGGCAATACCCCCACTTTGTGGGGGGGCCGGTTCAAGCTCTACCAAGTTTCCAAACGACTCTTCGCCACCACCCACACCCAGCTTCCCGCCCTATGACGTTCGGACACTTCACTTCGTGGCCTGCGGACGACCTTGGCTACTACACTGGCGCATGGGTACAATGACTTGTTGTGGTAACATTTTGTGGAAGCTAGCTTAGTATACGACTTTTCCCCCTGCAATTGAAGATTTCGGCGTGCGCGCGCGAAGAAAAAACGAATGTGTCCCATATGGTATTATTTGACAGGGATGATGGCCCTGGCAGGCGCGCAACCTTTGTTGCAGAAGTTCGAAGCACGTGAAAAAGTTGCTCGCAAGAGCCCGTTTGACAGAAATGTTGAAAAAGTATTGGGTTTCCTAAGAAATCCGCAAGAGCGCGCGGGGTGAATTTTTGAAACCCTTTTTTTGAAAAACCATTGGGTTTTTCATGTTTTTATGTGAAAATCGCTACGAAGACTAAGGTTTTGGAAGGATTTCGTCTTGCGCGCGCGAATGTGCACTTCGTGTCATTTGTTGCAAGGGATTCTTGAAGTTTGGTCATGTTAGAACAAGAAATGTCCACTTTGCCTTATTTTTTGCAAGGGAAAACCGATCGTAACAACACAACCGGATCCGGACACCCACGTTTTGCCTGAGACTTCCTCACGAAAATGATGAAAATGTGGCTGCGGCCTAGGCGCGGCGGGGGGGGCGCGCACCAGGGGCCCCAACAATAATTATTCTTTAGAATTAATAATGTTCAACAACAACAACAACAACAACAACAACAACAACAACAACAGCGACAACAATCGTTCCAAGACTGTTCGCTCCTACCGGCCCGCGTTTCACTCACTATGCATATCCCAAACCCTGGATACCCACCCTCTTCGTCTTCGATCGTATCCCCTTTTTGGGGGGTGTATATATATATACATATACATACTAGAACCACGCGCGCGCTTCGCGCGCGCTTAGATTCTAGTCATGGTTGTGTTAAGTGGTGCAGCTTTTTTTGTTTCTTGGACCTCTCTTGGGGTGCCTCTCGGAACGTCTTGGGGTGCTTTTGGGAGCCTTGTGGCGCCTCTTGGCGGCATTTTGGCGCCTCCTGGAGCCTCTTGGGCCGGAAGCTCGGAATTCTACAGTGCCTTTCTCCCTCTGGGACCCCTCTCGGGCACGCCTTGGGGCTCTCTTGGGCCGTCTTGGGGCCGTCCTGGGCCACTCGTGCGCAGCCTTGGAGCGCTCCCGGAGGCCTCGTAGGCCGTCTTGGGAGCCTCTTCGGACGTGTTGGACGCGGTGAAAACCCAACAGGCGACCATGCGAAAAGTATACGTTTTCCCATAGGAATGGGACCATTTTTGCTTCTTGGACCTCTCTTGGGGTGCCTCTCGGAACGTCTTGGGCTGATTTTGGAAGCCTTTTGGCGCCTCTGGGCGGCGTTTTGGCGCCTCCTGGGATGCGTTGGGCCGGAAGCTCGGAATTCGAGAGTGGCTTTCTCCTTCTGGGACCCCTCTCGAAGTCGTCTTGGGGTTCTCTTGGGCCGTCTTGGGGCCGTCCTGAGCCACTCGTGCGCAGCCTTGGAGCGCTCCCGGAGGCCTCCTAGGCCGTCTTGGAGGCCTCTTGGGCCGTCTTGGACGCGGTGAAAGCCCAAGATGCGAACATGCGAAAAATATACGTTTCCCCATAGGAATGGCACGATTTTTGCTTCTTGGGTCTCTTTTGGGCTGCCTCTCGGAGCGTCTTGGAGGCTTCTGGGACCGTCTTGGTGTCATGACAGGCGTCTTGGAAGGCATCTTGAGCCATCGGAGCGCGTTCCGAAGCCGCCTGCGAACGATCTTGGACGGCGTCCAGCGGTCCGACGAGCCTCCGGGCCCCCCGGGGCCCACATTTGCGGTCGAGGTCCCGGCCCCGGGCCCCCGGACCCGGTGCGCCGTTATATGTATATATGTGTATTCCTTCCTGGCCACGTGTAATTGGAGAAGCCCCTAAACAGGGAAACGAAAGGGAAAAGACAAACAGAGAGGACGAAGGGATCGGAGGAAGGGACGGATTAGAGGGGCAAGAGGGAGGGACGACGATGATATGTGCCGTGAGTTGCGGTTCAGCTTGCGCCATGGCTTGCGCCAGCCATTCCAACACAGGCCAACAAAGGCTTCGCCATGGGTCGCGCCATAAACAGCGCCATGTAACATCTCTGATGCTGCTCGGCGAAGTGTTGGAAGCGAATGTGGTGCCCGATGCCATCTCCTAGAGCGCTGCAGGGCCAGGGTGGGTGAGAGGAACCAGTCGGGGCCGCGGGGCGATCGTCGAGGGGCGCACTTTGACAGAGAAAAAACAATGCGCACCGGTGGGGGGGACCAACAGAAATCATTCTTCAGGAATGAAACAACATCAGCTGACGTGCGAGGGAGAGGGAATCGGAAGGAGGGGGGAGGCGGCCCGGGAGGAGGGAGGAGCAGGAAGGTACGAGTGCGAAAGTTCGAAGAAGTCCTAGGCGAAAGCGCCATTTCACAAGGAAATCTCGGGCGGCAGCCCACGACGGGCGGGCGATCCTCTGACGGGCGGGTCGGGCGGGTGGGACATTCAAGCGGGATGCCTGAGTAGGGCGAGAGCACGATTCCTAAGTAAAGTGTGACGGCGTCCTTGGCGCGAGCGTGGTGCCTGAGCGTAGATAGCGCGATTTATGAATAAGCTGCGATCAAGTCACAGGCGAGAGCGCAATTCCTGAAAAGGGGATGTCTGGCGGGAGCGGGGGTCTAGACTAAAGCGCAAGGAAATCTTAAGCGGGAGCGCCGTTCTTAAGTAAATTGTGAAGAAGCCTCACATGGGAGGGGGGGTCCTGACTGAATTGCGAGGAAGTCGCAGGCGGGAGCGCCGATCCTGAGTAAATTGGGAGGAAGTCTCTGGCGAGAGCGGGGGTCCTGAGTAGAATTGTAAGAAGTCTCAGGCGGGAGCCGTTGTTGTTGTAGCCCGGGGAGCAACAACGCAGTTTGACCCAGAGTGAAATGTGAAGATGTCTTAAGCGGGAGCGCCGTTCCTGAGTAAATTGGGAGGAACTCGCAGACGGGAGGGGGGGGTCCTGAGTAAATTTGGAGGAAGTCTCAGGCGGGAGCCGTTCTTGTTGTAGTTCGGGGGGCCAGGGGGCCAGTTTGACCACGAAGACTTCCCCTGTCAAAAAACAGGGTGCGAGCGTCGAGGGGCACACTTCGACTAAGAAAAAACAATATGCACCGGTGAGGGGGGATCAACAATAATTATTGTTCAGGAATGAGAATTCAACAACAGCAACAGCAACAGCAACAACGCAAAATAACAATAAACAATCCGCTGGCCCCCTTGCGGGGCCATCAGGCTGAGTGGCGGACATGTCCTGCTTCCTGCAACAGTACCAGTTTTCAGTCTCAAATGTTATAGTTCTACTTTCTGCTTCCTACTACATTGTTACTGTCCGCGCTGTCCGCGCGAGAGGGAAAGCCAAAAACCGCCCCCGTACCACGCCCGAGTCGCGTGAAAACACATGAAAATACATGAGATTGGCACCCCCGCGGCAATAACCCTTCGCGAAGTACACCAAGTTCGCGCTCCCGAGGCCAGATTCCATTGCAAATGACACCAGATTCGCGCTCCCAAGGCCAGCATCCCTCGCACGATACGCGTGACTCGTGCTCCCTAGGCCAGAATGCGTTTGGAAATCACACCAGGTTCGCGCTTCCGAGGCCAGACCCATCGTGAATCACACCAAATTCGCGCTCCCGAGGCCAGACCCACCGTGAATTACGCCAGATTCGCGCTCTCGAGGGGAACGCTCCAAAAACGCAACAGCGTGCTCTACAATAGCAGTATGTGTTGATGGCCCCTGTCCGTCCCCGCATGATGTCCCCAGGTGCCTTCAAGAAGGCGTCCAGGCACCCCGACACGGCTCTGAAATCTTTCAGTATGATAAGGAGGGGGCTGGCGGCAGAGGGCGAAGCCCTGACGGATTAACAACAGCAAAAAATCGGCGGGGAGCGAGGGGGGGAAGTGAGAAGGAGAAGACCCTCTCAGGAGGCGGCGGGGCTTCTCAGAAGCCCACCGGCCTTCTGAGAAGTTTTCATGTGCCTTTGGGGGAGGCTTTTGGAAGGCTTCTCGGAAGGCTGGAGGACTTCCGAGCCTTCTGAGAAGACCCGCCCCCCAGACCCCCTCGGAACATGAAAAAATCCTGACGGTGAATTTTTCGCTATCTTCGGCCTCTGGGGGCCCTCACCGGCCCTCAGGACGATCAGAGAATGATTCGGAATGCAAAGCCGGTCCAGGGGAAGGGGTCGAGACTACTTTTGGGGGTCAACGTCATGCAAAGATCATGACGTCGGGGGTCTGGGCCCTTCGCACTTCCCCCCGTGCTCGCCGCCAACAGAGCTGCGCTGGTCACTGCACCGACCTTGCAGACGTGCTGCAGCGGATTTTCGCGTGGATCTTATGGAGTAGGGCGGGGACGAGGAGGACGAGAAGGAGGAGAAGGAGCAGAAGGAGGAGAAGGAGGAGAAGGAGGAGAAGGCGGCGGAGGAGGAGGAGGAGGAAGGAGGAAGAGGTGGATGAGGGAGAGGAGGAGAACGGCGAACCGAAGAGCCAGGAGCCGACGAGCCGAAGAGCCAGGAGGAGAGCGGCGAACCGAATGCCTGTAGGAGATCCTCTTGAGGCTTCTTGCGGGTCTCTTGGGAGCCTCTGGGAGGCCTCTTGGGCGCCTCTTGGGAGCCTCTTGGGGCCCTCTTGAGGCGCTCTTGGGGGCTTCAGGGGCGCTCTTGGGGCCATCTTAGAGGAAATCTATCAAAGAAGGGGGGCACTAATTAGGGCCCCCCTTGAAAGCCCCCAAAATCGCCTCTTGGACCCCTTCTGGAGCGCTCTTGGGGCGCTCTTGGGGCTCTTTTGGGCTTCTCTTGGGGCTCTCTTGGGCCGTCTTGAAGCCATCTTGAGGCCTCGGATGGCCATCGGAAACGACGAAAAGGCGAGAAAGCAAAAAACATTGATTTCCCTCAGGTTTTGGAAAGATTTTGGCCTCGTCGGGGCCTCGTTTGGGAGCTCTTTGGCCACGTGGAGCCGTCTTGGGGCGGTCTTGGGGTCTCTTGGAGCATCTTGAGAGCCATCTTGAGCGATCTTGCGCTATCTCGAGCCATCTTGGAAGCAATCTTGGGCTCTCTGAGGCGCTCTTGGACTTGGGCCATCTTGGACGCTCTGACCGCTCGCCGCGACCCCCGTCCAGGTCCAGGGGAGGGGGGAGGTGGAGGGGTAAACCACTCCCCAAAGGGGAAGAGGGAGGGGTGGAAGAGGAAACGCTCTAAACTACCTACGCCCAGAGGGCTGGTGGGATTTCACCTGGATGATTTGTAGTCTTCACTCCTGGCCAGAAAGAATCCGCACGACATTCGCCTCGAAATCCAGAACGAAATTTCCAACACACCCCAGGCCCATCCGGTTGTTTTCCGAAGGACATCCGCTCTGCGATGTTGGCGCCATGAGCGCTGGAGGCCCGGGCGGGAGGAGGCCGCAGGAGCGAGGGGGGAGGCACCCGGGCCAGACACCGCTGCAGGCCTCCCTTGCGACGGCGGGCCCCGCCTTGGGGGCACCACCTCTCTCTGGCCGATCGGCGCGGGGCCAAGACTGGGACGGAGCCGGGACGAGGACAGACCCCCGAGATCCGACGCGTTGAAAAAATCAAGACGGAGGTTCTTCGCAGATTTCGGCCCCTGAGGGCCCTCGCTGGACCTCGGGACCATTCAAGACGACTCGGGATGAGAAACCGGTCCAGACGGGAACGGGTCGAGACGTCCCGGGACCCCGGTATTGAAAAAAGCACGGCATCGGATATCTGGGCCGTGGACGGGCGAACGGCGATGTGGGTAACGGCGATGTAGGTGTCGGTCTTGTGGGAACGCGTGGCTCGTGTTTTCCTGCAATCTGCTGTGCCTGCGTCGATCGATCTTCCGCATATTGAAGCTCTAAGACAATGTGGCTCGCGATTTCCTACAATTTGGCTCCCAAAATCACCGTTAAGCAACATCGCTGTAAGCCTGGTCTTGGATTACATCGGGTGAGAATGAATCGAGAATCTCAAAAATCCGGCAGCTCTAGAGCATGTCTCGGGCGCCGCGACCTTCTCAGAGTGTTCTGGAACGCTCTGCGAGCGTTCCGGAACGCTCTGGAACGGATAAATCCTCGTCCTAGCACTGCCCGACCACCCCCAGCTCGATGATCCTCACAGAACTTCATCGGACTCGGCCTCGGCCGCTGTGCGAATCAGAAGGTCGCCAGGCAGACCGGGAACACTACAAGAGCCGACCTGCGACAGGCAAGCTCGTGCAGCGAACCGCGGTCCGAAGGAGGAACGAGCGCGCTGCATGCATGGCAACGTGGGCTTGTCCACCGAAGCCCTGAGCATCCAGACTGGAGAAATCGAAACCCCGGGCGGAGGGAAAAGAACACCCAGAGTGGAGGTCTGAGCTCTGGCCTCCGGTCTGGAAGCTCCAGATCCCCCAGGTCGGGCTCGGGGTGAGGGGGCCCCGCTCCGATCGGGCATGGTGGGAACACCGAAACGCACGCGCGCGCGCTCGCGGGCGGGCAGCAGGCAGCGCGCAGAGGGGGCCCGGGCGAGGGCCGGGCGGCCGTTGAAGCAGGCTCGGGGCTTCCTGGAGGCCCCCCCGCCTTCCAAGAGGCCCTCCTCGGGAGCCCCCCGTCTGCGCCCTCCCAAGCAAGCGGCGCTGCCCCCCTGCGGAGGCCGCGTCCCTCGCCCGGCTCGGGCCCGGCCCCCGGGCGCTCCTCCCGGGGCCCGAGCCTGGACGCCCCGCCGAGCTGCGCCCAGCCGTGACGGCGAGGGGGTCCGCCGAAGGCCCGCGAGAGACGGAGGCGTGGGCCGCCCGACCCCTCCCCTCCTACTCCTCCTCCTCCTCCCTCCCTCCCTCCTCCCTCCCTCCCTCCCTCCCCTCCGCCCTCCCGCCCCCCCTCCCTCCCTCCCTCCCTCCCTCCTCCTCCTCCTCCTCCTCCTCCTCCTCCTCCTCCTCGTCCTCCTCCTCCCTCTCCTCCATTGCTTTTCCCTTCGACATAATCACTTTTCCCTGTCGCAACCCCAAGCTAGTTTTTAGGACGGGCTGGTCGTTTCGCCTGAGCGTTGGCAACAGCTCCACAGATGGAGGGCGGGTGGTTTTCAAAATGTGGCTCTCGCCTCAGCGCCGCGCACATTCGCGCTTAACATTTGCAAGAGCTTCACGGATTGAGGGCGACTGGTTTTCAAAAGGTGGCTCTCGCCTAAGCGCCGCGCACCTTCGTTTTCAAAATCTGCAATCTGCAAAAAGTTCCACGGATTGAGGGCGACCAGCTTTCAAAAGGTGGCTCTCGCCTCAGCGCCGCAAACAACCGTTTGAACAAAAAAGCAGAGCTTCACGGGTTGAGGGCGGTTCCTTTTCAAAATGTGGCTCTCGCCGTAGCGCCGCGCACATTCATTTTCAAAAATTTGCAAGAGCTTCACGGATGGTGGGCGGCTCTTCTTCAAAATGTGGTTTCCGTCTTAGCGTAGCGCACATTCGTTATACAAACCTACAAGAGCTTCACAGAATCCGATGATTCAAATACCAGAAATTATGTTTTGGAAGGGTTCTGCATTTTGCGGGTACAACAATTACGTTGGTTCGCGGTGTTGAGATCCCACGAATGGGACTCTCTCACGATTCAAGATCGTAAAAACGCAACAGTCCGGTTGATCCGTGGCGTTGGAACCCCGAGAACGATGTTTTGGCACAAACGGTTGCCCTCCAACGAGGCAGTTCCCTTAATGGACATGAACCATTGTAGGGGCCTATGAAGCGGGAACTTGGAGGGAGGGTTTATTCCAACACCGTTGATGACTCTTGGGTTTACACTGGTCCCACGCCTCCTCCTCCTCCTCCTCCTCCTCATCCTCCGCCCCCCTCCTCCTCCTCCTCCTCCTCCTCCTCCTCCCCTCCTCCTCCTCCTCCTCCTCCTCCTCCTCCTCCTCCTCCTCCTCCTCCCCCTCCCCCTCCTCCTCCTCCTCCTCCCCCTCCCCCTCCCCCTCCCTTTCCTCCCCCTCCTCCTCCTCCTCCTTTTCCTCCTCCCTGCTCCTCCTCGGCCGAAGCTTAGAGCCCGGCTCCTGTGCCCAGACCTCCGACGCCGTGGCTTCTTCCCGTGCGCTGACCCCCGGAGGTCCGGATCCCTTTGCTCCGGGCGAGGCCAGAATCCGGCCGACAAGTCGGATCGGCGATCCACACGGGTCGGATCGGCGGAGCTCGGCGGGTCGGAGCCGGGAGGAGTCGAGCCGGCGGCAATCGGCCAGGCCAGCAGGCCTCTGCCGAGGCATCGGAGCCCACATCGGCATCGGAAACCGTCGCTTCCTGGGGAGGAGGAGGAGGGATGCAGGAGAGAAGACGGCAAGAACCAGGAGGAGGAGGAGGAGGAGGAGGGGGAGGAGGAGGAGGAGTCGAAGTGAGCCCCTCGCTTCCTGGGGAACGGCTCGTCGGCCTGAGGCGCCGCTCCCCGAGAGAGCCCCGGGAGCCGCGGAGGGCCCCGAGAGGCCGAGCGCGGCCGAGCGAACCTCCCCGCCGCGGCCTGTCCCTCCTCCCTCCGCCCGCCTCCCTCCTCCCTCCTCCGCCCTCCGCCCGCCTCCCTCCCTCCCTCCCTCCCTCCCCCCCTCCCTCCTCCCCCCTCCCTCCTCCCTCCCTCCCTCCTCCCTACCTCCCTACCTCCATCCCTCCCTCCTCCCTCCTCCCTCCCTTCCTCCCTCCCTTTCTCCTCTCCCTCTCAAAAAAGGGTGCCCGGGCGGCCGCCGCCGGAGAGGAGTGCGCCGGGCCGCCCCGCCCCCCCGCCGCCGCGCGGCGGCAGCCGTCTCGCTCTCCGCTCGGCCGCGCGCTCGCGCTTTGGCCAGGGCGGTGGTCGAAGGGAGAGAATCGGCAACGCGCAGAGGGGGGTTGGGGGAGGGGGGAAGGCTTCTTAGAAGCACCCCTGCCTCTTAGAAGGCGCGGGCCTTCTCAGTAGACGCAGGGCCGAGGCCTTCTAAGAAGAGCAGGGTGCTTCTAAGAAGCCTTCCCCCCTCCCCCTACCCCCTTTTGCGCGCCGCCAAGAGAAGAGGATCGGCGGCGAGCGATGGGGGGGAAGTGAGAAGGGGCTCGAACGTGGGAGAGGTACCCATACCTCTGCCCTTGCCTCGCTTTCCCCCTTTGGGGGCCTCCTCGGAGGCCCTCGTCGCACACCGCTGGATGCGCCTCGAAACTCTGGTCAGAACGCGCCCGAGAGAGGTCCAGGGAGCAGCGGTATCGACACCTTGCGGTTTCCCCGAGAGTGGGCCTCCTCAGGAGGCTCGGGAGTCCCCCAGCCTTCCCAGAAGGTTGCCGCGCCTCCCCCCAGGACAGAGGAAGCTTCTCAGAGGGCGCGAGGGCTTCTGAGAAGTCCCGCCGCCTGCTGAGAAGGCCTCCTCCTTCTCGCTTCCCTTCCCCGCTCGCCGCCGAGATGAGCATCGCTCGATCGATCCCCGGCCCCACTGGCACCCGGGGAAGAAAAAATGCACGGACATACAAACTCTCGGAGGCTCGCGCGGATCTCCTGGCTCGGCGCTGGATATAGATAGCAGAAAATCCACCCCCATAATGAACACCCCGACAAGCGAAGCCGTTTAGTAAACGCACCCATGGGAGGAATCGAACAGGGCAGGGCTGTTTGGTAAACGCCCAGGGGCTGTTACGTGAACGCGAAGTGTCGAGGTCGGGGTGGTTTTCCCACCCTCGAGGATACCCATCCCTGGCGCGCGGAGCGCGCCGGCGCGGCTCCTCGCATGCCGCGCGGCCCTCCGCGAGTTTATGCCTACGCAGGCGCCCGTGCTCCGAAAAACGCGCGGACCTCGGGCTGTAGGGAGGTCTGGGCCGGCGGAGGGCCTCGCTCGTCCGGGGGCGGGCGCCTAGGTGCGCCAGGTCCGCTCGTACTGCGCCAGGTGGTCCGGGCTCATCGGCAGCGCCGCGTCCGCCGCCCTGGCCCACCGCAGGCAGTCCTGCCAGGGCAGAGATGCGGGTGAGCGACGGTCGGAGCCAGGCTTTGCGCGAGATGGCATGGCGACCTTCCGCGGGCAGCTTACGCGCCAGCGTCGGCGAAGACGAGCCCGTTCTCCTGCGTCGCTCACGTGTCAGCAAAACCTTCTCGCGGTTCGATGTTTGGTGGGTTGTATGGAGACTTTCCAGCATTCGTCAGGAGGTATCAGAATTCCCCCGAATATTTCAGATACCTCTGCTGCCTGAAGAATCCCACCAGCCCTCTGGGCGTCGGTGGTTTAGAGCGTTTCCTCTTCCATCCCTCATTTTTCCCCTTCGGGGAGGGGGTTATCACTGTTCCCCTCCCCCAGGCGACTGGGGGCCAACCAGGGTCCATGACGACACCCCCCCCACCATTCCTTATAAAAAGCTATACAAAACACACTCTGCCTCAGAATTCGGAACATGCGCGGCCACCCCCACCATCCCTGTCAAAAAACAATACAGAGTAAACTTGGCGGCGGCGGCGGCGGCTGCGGCGGCTGCGGCGGCGGCGGCGGCTGCGGCGGCGGCGGCGGCGGCGGCGGCACGGCGGCGGCGGTGGCGTGGCGGCAGCGGCTGCGGCGGCGGCGGCGGTTTTGGCAGCGGGGGGGCGGCGGGGCGGCGGCGGCGGCGGCGGTGGCGCAGCGCTGCGGCGGCGGCGGCGGCGGCGGCGGCGGCAGGCGGCGGCAGCTGCTGCGCGGCGCGCGGCGGCGGCGGCGGCGGCGTGGCGGCGGCGGCGGCGGGCGGCGGCGGAGGCGGCGGCGGCGGCGGACGCGGCGGCGGTGGCGGCGGCAGTGGCGGCGGCGGATTGGCCCCCAGTAGCTACCCATCCAAAGACGACTGCTCAATATGCTGAGGCTCGGGCCAGACTCGGGTGATACGTATGTGTTGGGAGGGCGGGTGGGAGTGAGCGAGACGGCTTGCGGGCGGGGAGGGGGTCTTGACCCCTCCCCCTACCCTGCACAGGGGGCGGGGGGCCTTCCCTGAGGGCACCCGCCGCATACCAGCGGGGCGCGCGTTCTGCAAGCCACAAGCGGGCGCGGCCCCGAAGGGGGGGGTCCCCGAAGCCCAGGACAGGCCAGGCTTCCTCCAGAGTCGTCGCCGCCGCTTCGAGCCCACCGCAAATCTGGGCCTAAAGGGTCGCGCCGTCTCGTTCTCAAGGCATGAGCTCCTGGACCTCACGATCCCATCCCACGGCGGACGGGAGGAGGAGGACGAGGAGGAGGAGGAGGAGGAGGAGGAGGAGGAA